>JBBDHG010000230.1:0-67500 GCA_037951165.1 Lophius americanus | reverse complement strand
CAGGAACATTTATTGGTGCTGATCCAAATAAAAAGTCACATCTCCAGTTTTCACGGTGCATTCATGAGGCGTGGGAATAATCAGTACTAGAAACAGTGAATGAAACTGGAGCGGGTTCCCCGTCGTGGAAGGACGACGCTGACCCAACTATACATGTGACCTCCTGACTGGATAATCAGAAACTCGCCGGGCTGAAGCGACTCGGTTCTGATTCTTTATTGATCCGATGTCGGCGTCGGCTGAAGTTTCAGAATAAAATACCAGAAATATGACGTTTGTGGTCTTTGATCCACTTGACCGGTCCAAGGACGGGTCATAGTGTGCAAGTGGGCGGTACCAGAGGACAGATACGCATCAGTCATGTCTTCACAGTCAAGATAACCCAATCAGAACTGAACAACCCGGTTTGTCATGTGACCGCGGCGTCCGCTAACTCGCCGTTTGAAAATCATTTTCGCTTAGATGCAATTACAAACATGAAACGGTTCCGGTGAATCGGTACCTGAGCGGTTCCGGGTTGATCTAGAGGCGCAGCATCACGTCTGGACCCGTCTGCAACATCGGCCTCAGAGCGCCATCGGCAGAATTTAAGCTCACTGGATTCATAGCAGCCAAACATTTGAGCTAATGGCTAATCCGGACTCTGAACTGGTTCTGCATCAGTTAACACTCAGTGGTACTGACCCACTCTTCTGTGAATGGACTGAAGATCAGAGTGAAGGTGACCCAACCCCCCGAACACAGTCGTCATCCCGATCAGAACTAGAGGTGGACCATAACTGCACCAGCGTTTAGACAGATCCTCCATTCCTCTGGAGAACCTGGAGTGGGCTTGGATATTTGCTGGAGAGGATGATCTTAAAATCCAGGACATCCCATAATGTTGAATATTTGATTATGTTATTTTCATGGTTAAACATGTTTAACGGTTGGAGAAGCTGGTGGGCGTGGCTTCCCCGACGGCCGTAAACCCAAACCCGTTTATTATTACAGAAATACCAACAACTAATCACAAACGCTTGAAAAGTTCTGGATCCGTTCATGAACTGTATGGGGTCCAATTAAGTCCTCCTGAATAAACAAAGACAACCCATAAACGTAAACGTATGAGTCACGAACTCTCAGCTGTTGGTCAACAATGTCCCTCGTCAATAATGTCCCTCGTCAATAATCAACAATGTCCCTCGTCAATAATCAACAATGTCCCTCGTCAATAATCAACAATGTCCCTCGTCAATAATCAACAATGTCCCTCGTCAATAATGTCCCTCGTCAATAATGTCCCTCGTCAATAATCAACAATGTCCCTCGTCAATAATCAACAATGTCCCTCGTCAATAATCAACAATGTCCCTCGTCAATAATCAACAATGTCCCTCGTCAATAATCAACACTGTCCCTCGTCAATAATCAACAATGTCCCTCGTCAATAATCAACAATGTCCCTCGTCAATAATCAACAATGTCCCTCGTCAATAATCAACAATATCCCTCGTCAATAATCAACAATGTCCCTCGTCAATAATCAATAATGTTCCTCGTCAATAACCAACAATGTCCCTCGTCAATAATCAACAATGTCCCTCGTCAATAATCAACAATGTCCCTCGTCAGCGGCAACAAGCAACGAAAAACCAAAACCTCCTCCAACATTAAAGTCCGAATTCTGTGAAAAAGTCCGAATTCTGTGAAAAAGTCCGAATTCTGTGAAAAAAGTCTGAATTCTGTGAAAAAAGGCCGAATTCTGTGAAAAAAGGCCGAATTCTGTGAAAAAAGTCCGAATTCTGTGAAAAAAGTCTGAATTCTGTGAAAAAGTCCGAATTCTGTGAAAAAAGTCTGAATTCTGTGAAAAAAGTCCGAATTCTGTGAATAAAGTCAGAATTGAAAAAACACCCATCATGTGGTCCTACTCTGAGATTAAAGTCAGATTTATGAGATTAAAATCAGAACTCTTGGAATAAAGTTGATTTCCAAAATAAAGTTCACAAAGTCAAACGTGGCACTAATCGCCTTCCGTAGGCACGTTCTCGGGAAGGAGGCTTTAAACGTTGGTATGAACCCAGTTGTTTATTTTTGTTCTGCCTTTGATGTCGCAGGAAAGAATTTGTTAAGAGTTATTTATAGCACCTTTTTCCACCAGAGTTAAACGGCGTTGTAATCCGTTACAGTTTGTCCTGTTTTCATTTCCTCCAAACAAACATTCTTTGAAACGGTTTTTCCCGAACAGCGACATTTTAACGATCCGTGGAACCGCCGACCTGAGCGGCGGCGTCTCAGACTCAGTGAATTATTAGGAAGTAATTTGGTGTTTAAGTGCTGACTTTAACAGGTTTAAACCGCACCAGTGCTCCTTTTCTTCTTCTGTGACAACAACGCAAAGTAGAATAATCCTTTCATAACCGACGCCTTGATTATGCGGAAACCATTTTGCACAAAGTCGACTGAAGGCGTAGAAGTAGAAGAAGATTTGGTCTTTTTTTTATTTTAACGATTTCTTAAAACGATAGAATAAAGAAAAAAACACCTGTGGGAAGGTTTTTAGATTACTTACAGTAAATAATGAGGATAGAATGTGTCTGACCCCAAACACGGAAGCAGAACTGTGTTGTTGTTGTTGTTGTTGTTGTTTTGGGTCACGGAGGAACATTTTGTTGGTGTTTGGACTTTTTAAGTTCTCGTTAAATCCATTTGCATTATTAATCTGTCTGCCGGGAGTTTTTCCTGTTCTGGTATTAAAAAATGCAAGACGTCGTCTTTACACCGGTTTTGGCTTCCGTCCAAAAAACCTCAACAATCGAGTTTAAAAACAAATCCTCAGAAAAAAAACTGAAATATTTGTTTGTAACTCGACTTTAAATCGAAGAAAAGTCAAAATAAAGAAAAAGAGAGAAGGAGAACCCGTGATGCGTTCACTGTCTCCAACGCTCCCAGACTACTTCTCTGGAGGACGGAGGCAGGAAGGGGTTAACCTCCTCTCCTCCTCCTCCTCCTCCTCCTCAGCGGCGCTCTGAATGGCGGCTGAAAGCGACGGGGCCCCGGCACAAACACACAGACCCCCATTCATCGGCGCGCTGTGTGATCAACCTTGAACAGTGGAAGGCGTGTTGTTGCAGCGGAGGAGGAGGAGGAGGAGGAGGGGGGGGGGGGGGGGGCGGGGGGGGGGGCGGAGAGAGCGATGGAGGAGGGAGGAGGACGGTGACTCAGGAATTCCAATGTGGAGCACGTGACCCCCCCTGAGCGAGGCATTTATGTCCTCCCCTCTGCGCTCAGGCGGGGGGCCCGCCGGGTTATTTTTCTTCCTGAGGGCAGCGAGAACATCCACCAGTGACCACGAGTGGAACAAAAACAAATAAAGGCAGAAATGAGGGGAAAAAAGGGTTTGGATTACCCAGAGTGCCTAGAGGCGTCTCCGTCCGTCCGCTCGCTTAGACGCCGCCGCTAGTTAGTTAGTAAGTAAGCGTCCCGGATTAAAACCAAAACCAGAAAAAAATGTAGCTCCAGTTGAGTCGCAGACTATTTTTAGGTTCTTTCCAAACGCTGCAGCGAGGGGCCTGGACCCGCCCCCCACGCCGTTTACTGTACAAAACGTTTATGCAACACCCCCCCCCACCCCCCCCTCCCACTGCCTCCTCTCCCCTCAGCGAGCTGGTTGGTTCCTGTTGGGGGGGATTGCATCACTACTGGCCCCTCTTGGACAACAAACACTCCAGAGAGACAGTTGGGGGGTTCTCACAGACCAGAGAGACAGTTGGGGGGGTTCTCACAGACCAGAGAGACAGTTGGGGGGGGGGGGGGGGGGTTTCACAGACCAGAGAGACAGTTGGGGGGTTCTCACAGACCAGAGAGACAGTTGGGGGGTTCTCACAGACCAGAGAGACAGTTGGGGGGTTCTAACAGACCAGAGAGACAGTTGGGGGGTTCTCACAGACCAGAGAGACAGTTGGGGGGTTCTAACAGACCAGAGAGACAGTTGGGGGGTTCTCACAGACCAGAGAGACAGTTGGGGGGGTTCTCACAGACCAGAGAGACAGTTGGGGGGGGTTCTCACAGACCAGAGAGACAGTTGGGGGGTTCTCACAGACCTGAAACTGTATTTGGCGAGGTGTGCGTCGTAAACAAGTGCATACATGTAGAGCTAGAAGCAGTTCTCTTTATTTGGACGCTTTCAGGACAGCCAAGTGCTCAGATTAGTCACATTCTACGTTGGACCGCCGCCCCGATCGGCTGAAAAGAAACAAGCGTGACGGGGGCGTTAGGGGGGTGGGGGTTATTTTTTGGGGTGGGGGGTACATACCTGCTCAGGGTCAAAATCAGAGAAACACAAGGTATTGAAAAAAGAAGGAGAAAAAAAATGATACAGCCATGTTTACGGAAGAGACACGTCCCTGGTGTCCAGTATGTACATGTCCGCAGTCTCTCGGCGGGGGGGTGGGGCTACAAAAGATGGTGGGCGGTTTAAGGGTCCCTCTCCTTTTTTACCTTAATGTCTCCGGCCAAGATGGTGGCTATTTCCCCCTGCATGAAGGCCCAGGGCACGTTGGAGCCCACCAGCGGGCAGCGCTCCCCGCTGGGGCAGTAGACCTCGCCGGTGGCGCCCTGCTGCTTGATGCTCTCGCGGGAACACGGGAAGCAGAACTTGTGCGAGGCCACCGACGGGCACTGGACGAAGTGAGTGTCCTCCAGCCGCTCGTGGCACAGCGTGCAGCAGAGCGGCACGCTGCCCGGCGGGACCGAAGAGTCTGGAATGCTCTGAGGTGGCGGCGCGTGGGGGTCCATGCCGCCGGGCGCGTGGAGAGCGGAGGCGCTCACGGGGCCGTCCCGTTGGGCGAGCCTCCTCTGAGGGGACGGTGACAGAGGGCTGCCGCTGTTCCGCCGCGCGCCCGCCGTGGTGGAGTGAACCTGGTTGGCGTCCTTGGGCGAGCCGGTGCCGCCCGCGTTGTCCGTGGCGAGGATGAGCGCCGCCATGGGGGACTGGCCGTTCTGGGCCGTGGCGGCTTCGGGGGGCGTGGTGCGGGAGTGAGGGGAGATGGTGGAAGGGGGGGCGGAGGAGAAGCCCGGCAAGGCAGCAGGTGGGATCTTCAGCACCTCTGAGGGCGAGGGGAGCCACGGCTGGCCCTCGCCGCCGTTCATCTTGGGGGCGCTGCCCTCTCCGTCTGGCTCCGGCGAGGCCTTCCTCTTCATGCTGCGGGGGTGCTTCCCCCTGTCTGCGGGGAGGAGGGGAGGAGGGGGGGGTTAATACCACCACATTAAACAGCAAAAATTCTCCACACTGAATAAAACCTTTGTTGGTGCCCCCCCCTCTCCCTCCCCCCCCGCGTGCGCAGAGGTGAGCGGGTCCAGCAGCGTGGCCCCACAGACACACGTCAGCACATCGCTGACACGCTACTTCCTGTTCAAACAAAGCCTTACAAACACCGTCCTACCTGTCTTGGAGGAAGTGGCGCCGGTCTCGTAGGCCATCACGCGCTGCATGGCCGCGTGCTCCTTCTTGAACCTGCTGTCGAAGGTGTGCAGCGCCATCAGGTCCCGCACCGTCTTCCCTTTACCGAGCCAGTCCTTGTGTCCGTCGGACATGTCCGACAGGCTGTCCGGCCTGTGTTTGTCCTTCAGCTCCTCCGGACGCTTACCGTGCTCACCGGGTCCGGGCGCCGCCATCACACCGGCCAGACCCATCGGTACCGGGCGGCCGTTGAGCGGATGCATGCCGCCGTTCAGCAGCGGCACCAGGTTCGGAGGAACGGCGCTAGTCCTGCGGGGGTTGGGGCTTTGACGGTTCAGCTCGGGCGGATCGTCCGGTTTGGGGAATCCGTTAGGTACGGGGATCCCGTTCGCCTGCCTCCCAGCCTGGTACTCCGGTCCCAACCGGGGCGGGTAGCGGTCCAGAGGTTGCGGCGGACGGGACCCGTGGTCCCCAGCCGAGTGGTTCAACTCCTTCCCGGCGTGCTGCGGCTTCGCCGGTCCCGGTGAGCGTCCATCCTGGAAGCCGTGCGCCCTCTTCAGTTGGCGGGCGGTGTCGATGACGAACTCGATCCGGTCGGCGCCCTCGTAGTTGACACATCCGCGGCACACGGGCTCCGTGAAGTCCCAGATCATCGCCCACGGCATGCGGGGCAGGTCGCACAGGTAGCAGGACTGCCTTCTGGAGGCAGCGACCGCCGCGGACGACATGTCGGAACACCGAGGCGGAAGTGGAAAATTATCCGTTTGTTTGTTTGCGACCGGAAGAAAAAAAAAGCGCAACAGTTTGGAGTGAAGAATATCCGAGTATTTCCCTCAGAAGGCGGCGGAGATCATCGTAGCTGTGTCCGCGGGCTCGGCGCGCCTCCGTCTAAGCTCGCGCTTACGATTCAGCTCGAGCTCTCGAGTGTAGGGACGTGACGTCAGCAGCCACGCTCGGCTCGCGCTCCGGGCTTCTATTTACTGGATTCTTCGACGGCCCCTCCGGCGCATGCGCACCGCCACTCTATCTTTATCCGCTCGCACACAGAGATCGTCCAAGTGTGGGAGGAGGGATCACTTCGGTCCACAAATATGTCCGCACCTACTGAGATAGTTAATGTCTGAAAAGACGCATCACTCTGAGACGGTTTCAGAGTTGGTCAAACCTTTTCAACAGATAAGAGTCTTTTTGTGGCTATGGACGAGCTTTGGTAGCTTGAATTGAGGCTTCTGCTCTTTATTGATTGATTTTGCGTGTAGTTTCCTATTTTAGCTATGAAACGTCTAAAAATTATCATAAAAAGCAAATCTGGTACCTTTTTAAAATGTATTTTTCTTCCCGTCCAGAAAACTCAAATATTCAATTCAAATTATTTAAAAATGTATTTAATAATAGTTTAACATGTTTTAAAAACGCAAATCCTTACAAGAAACCTAGAAAATGTGTTTGAAACTGGACTATGATCGTTTATGTGTGAGAAGAGGCCCCACTCTGATTGTGAATGTGTAACAGGTATTATTGACTTCCTCCCGTTATTTGTTTGGCAATCTTTGTTTACAAAACTCATTCCGGTTGAAGATATCCAGGATTCTGCTGACATAGTTGATTTACTTTGATGTCAAAGAACCGGAAACTTTCTGGTACAATATTTCAAGATGTTAACCGTGTTTTTTTTGTTTTTTTTAATAAATACAGATATATTCAAATGGCTGTTACGTTTTTTTTTTTATTTGGTAACATATAAAGCAAAAAAAACAACAACAACAACTTTTGTAATTAGCTGAAATAGTTGTATTCAAGTTGATATAACTATTAGGAGAAATGACTCAATCTTGTTTCACTCCCACTCCAACATTACAGACAGACAGACAGATATAAAACAATTAACATAAAGTTCTTATTCTTGTAACATTATCTGAATAATGTTAACTTTCTTTTTTGAGAACTATGTCGTTCAAAGGTGATCTCTGGAATGCGAGACAGAGTGAGCGCTCTTCTCTTTCCCTCCATTCCAACTAACTCTGAACTGAGACACAAACTGCAGAGTCCTAAAAAAACTTGATTTACCTCAAGTACCTTTATGACACGATGAAATGGCTCTAGTGCCTTTGTGCCATAAGGACATGGTTTTAGTGCCTTTGTGACATAATTAAATGGCCCTAGTGCCTTTGTGACATAAGGACATGGTTCTAGTGCCTTTGTGACATAATTAAATGGTTCTAGTGCCTTTGTGACATAATTAAATGGTTCTAGTGCCTTTGTGACATAATTAAATGGTTCTAGTGCCTTTGTGACATAATTAAATGGTTCTAGTGCCTTTGTGACATAATTAAATGGTTCTAGTGCCTTTGTGACATAATTAAATGGTTCTAGTGCCTTTATGACATAATTAAATGGTTCTAGTGCCTTTGTGACATAATTAAATGGTTGTAGTGCCTTTGTGACATAATTAAATGGTTGTAGTGCCTTTGTGACATAATTAAATGGTTGTAGTACATTTGTGACATAATTAAATGGCTATAGTGCCTTTGTGACATAAGGACGTGGCTCTAGTGCCTTTGTGACATAAGGACGTGGCTCTAGTGCCTTTGTGACATAATTAAATGGTTGTAGTGCCTTTGTGACATAATTAAATGGCTATAGTGCCTTTGTGCCATAAGGACGTGGCTCTAGTGCCTTTGTGACATAATTAAATGGTTCTAGTGCCTTTGTGACATAATTAAATGGTTCTAGTGCCTTTGTGACATAATGACGTGGCTCTAGTGCCTTTGTGACATAAGGACGTGGCTCTAGTGCCTTTGTGACATAATTAAATGGTTGTAGTGCCTTTGTGACATAATTAAATGGCTATAGTGCCTTTGTGACATAATTAAATGGTTGTAGTGCCTTTGTGACATAATTAAATGGCTATAGTGCCTTTGTGCCATAAGGACGTGGCTCTAGTGCCTTTGTGACATAATTAAATGGTTCTAGTGCCTTTGTGACATAATTAAATGGTTCTAGTGCCTTTGTGACATAATGACGTGGCTCTAGTGCCTTTGTGACATAATTAAATGGTTCTAGTGCCTTTGTGACATAATTAAATGGTTCTAGTGCCTTTGTGACATAATTAAATGGCTCTAGTGCCTTTGTGCCATAAGGACATGGTTCTAGTGCCTTTGTGACATAATTAAATGGCTATAGTGCCTTTGTGACATAATTAAATGGTTGTAGTGCCTTTGTGACATAATTAAATGGCTATAGTGCCTTTGTGACATAAGGACGTGGCTCTAGTGCCTTTGTGACATAATTAAATGGTTCTAGTGCCTTTGTGACATAATTAAATGGCTATAGTGCCTTTGTGACATAAGGACGTGGCTCTAGTGCCTTTGTGACATAATTAAATGGTTCTAGTGCCTTTGTGACATAATTAAATGGTTCTAGTGCCTTTGTGACATAAGGACGTGGCTCTAGTGCCTTTGTGCCATAATTAAATGGCTATAGTGCCTTTGTGACATGATGAAATGGCTATAGTGCCTTTGTGACATAAGGACGTGGCTCTAGTGTCTTTGTGACATAATTAAATGGCTCTAGTGCGTTTGTGACATAAGGACGTGGCTCTAGTATCTTTGTGACATAATTAAATGGTTCTAGTGTCTCTGTGTTATAATTAAATGGCTATAGTGCCTTTGTGACATAAGGACGTGGTTCTAGTGCCTTTGTGACATAATCAAATGGTTCTAGTGCCTTTGTGACATAATTAAATGGTTGTAGTGCCTTTGTGACATAATTAAATGGCTATAGTGCCTTTGTGACATAATTAAATGGTTGTAGTGCCTTTGTGACATAATTAAATGGCTATAGTGCCTTTGTGACATAAGGACGTGGCTCTAGTGCCTTTGTGACATAATTAAATGGTTCTAGTGCCTTTGTGACATAATTAAATGGTTCTAGTGCCTTTGTGACATAATTAAATGGCTATAGTGCCTTTGTGACATAAGGACGTGGCTTTAGTGCCTTTGTGACATAAGGACGTGGCTGTAGTGCTTTTGTGACAAAAGGACGTGGCTCTAGTGTCTGTGACATAAGGACGTGGCTCTAGTGCCTTTGTGCCATAATTAAATGGCTATAGTGCCTTTGTGACATGATGAAATGGCTATAGTGCCTTTGTGACATAAGGACATGGCTCTAGTGCGTTTGTGACATAAGGACGTGGCTCTAGTGTCTTTGTGACATAATTAAATGGTTCTAGTGTCTCTGTGACATAATTAAATGGCTATAGTGCCTTTGTGACATAAGGACGTGGCTCTAGTGTCTCTGTGACATAAGGACATGGTTCTAGTGTCTCTGTGACATAAGGACGTGGCTCTAGTGCCTCTGTGACATAAGGACATGGTTCTAGTGCCTCTGTGACATAAGGACATGGTTCTAGTGTCTCTGTGACATAAGGACATGGTTCTAGTGTCTCTGTGACATAAGGACGTGATTCTAGTGTCTCTGTGACATAAGGACGTGGTTCTAGTGTCTCTGTGACATAAGGACATGGTTCTAGTGTCTCTGTGACATAAGGACGTGGTTCTAGTGTCTCTGTGACATAAGGACATGGTTCTAGTGTCTCTGTGACATAAGGACGTAGCTCTAGTATCTCTGTGACATAAGGACATGGTTCTAGTGTCTCTGTGACATAAGGACGTGGTTCTAGTGTCTCTGTGACATAAGGACATGGTTCTAGTGTCTCTGTGACATAAGGACATGGTTCTAGTGTCTCTGTGACATAAGGACATGGTTCTAGTGTCTCTGTGACATAAGGACATGGTTCTAGTGTCTCTGTGACATAAGGACATGGTTCTAGTGTCTCTGTGACATAAGGACGTGGTTCTAGTGTCTCTGTGACATAAGGACATGGTTCTAGTGTCTCTGTGACATAAGGACATGGTTCTAGTGTCTCTGTGACATAAGGACATGGTTCTAGTGTCTCTGTGACATAAGGACTCTAGACTCTTAGATAAAATGAAAGAGTCCAGGTTGTGTTTATCGTATCTACAGTCTGACTGAAGTTGGCAGTGAAGGTCGTAGTGAGGAGCTCCAGAGAAGGTGGACTGATCCATCATGGCTTCTGGCCAACGGTGAGTCAGCACCGTCAACTCTTACTCAGCCTCACGGCCCGTTTCCACTCATCTGTCTCCACGGCGTCATGACCCGGCCTCCCTCGCTCCCTCGCTCCCCCAGTCAGCTGATTGAAAGAAGAAGAGGGAACGAAGCGTCCTGTTTGACTAACAAATGTGCAGCAGCGAGGAACGTTTGCATCCTGGACGAGGCTCACGCCTCAGCGGCGTCCAGCCAAATCTACAGCAGGAGAACCAAACCTCTCCTCAGCTCGCTGTTTCACAGGGTAACTACGACCCAAGTTACAGCGATACAACCCGGCAGAGCAAAGAGTTACCGGAACACTAGAACCAGATTATGACATCACAGAGACACTAGAGCCTCATCTTTACGTCACAGATACACTAGAGCCTCATCATCACATCACAGAGACACTAGAGCCTCATCATTACGTCACAGAGACACTAGAGCCTCATCATTACGTCACAGAGACACTAGAGCCTCATCATTACGTCACAGAGACACTAGAGCCTCATCATTACAACACAGAGACACTAGAGCCTCATCATTACATCACAGAGACACTAGAGCCTCATCATTACAACACAGAGACACTAGAGCCTCATCATTACATCACAGAGACACTAGAGCCTCATCATTACATCACAGAGACACTAGAGCCTCATCTTTACGTCACAGAGACATTAGAGACTCATCATTACATCACAGAGACACTAGAGCCTCATCATTACAACACAGAGACACTGGAGCCTCATCATTACATCACAGAGACACTAGAGCCTCATCATTACATCACAGAGACACTAGAGCCTCACCGATTATGTCACAGAGACACTAGAGCCTCAGATGGGTGCACCATGGGTGATCGGACCTTCTGTTCTGCTGCCCCTCGTCTGTGGAATGCCCTCCCTGACCATGTGAGGGCTCCACAGACGACTGACACATTTAAAAAAGGACTTAAAACTTTCCTTTTTAGCAGAACCTATAACTGTAATTAACATTAATGCTTTTGGTCATGTTTTTATATAGTTATTATTTTATTTTTTCTCTGCTTTTACTTTGTAGCACTTTGAGATTTGATCCAAATGTAAAGAGTGTTATAAATAAAATGTATTATTTTAATTATTAGATAATGTCCCCATGTTGAAGGTATTTCCTGAGGAATGCGGATGAATTCAGGAACACAGGGTTTATGAGTTCAAAGGTTGGATGAAGTATTATAAATTAAATGTATTATTATTATTATTATTAAGTATGATTAGAAGCGAGTGAAAGGAAACATAAAGACGGTGTTTTAGTTTCCTGCTGGTTTGAACTGGACGTTTCTGCACAGACGACGGAGGCCCTTCCCTCTAATCAGCATTTCATCATAGTTGTCTCAGCCTCTTGCTAAGCCCTTCTCCCAGTGACCCATCACCCCCTCCCCATTAATCCCCCCAGTCAGCTGACGGATCATCCTGTCGCTGCCTCCCACAGCGAGGGGGGGGGGGGGCGTCATGTGATTTCTCTTCCCAAATGGAAACACAAACACGAGCTGACAGCAGCAACGATGTTTCCCACATCAGTCACTCTGCCTTCAAAAATACACGCTACGTTACGTTAGCATGCTGCATTTTGTTAGCAAACGGTTTAATGTTAACATGTTACATTTGTTAGCACACTGTTTTATGTTAGCATGCTATTGTTTATGAGATATGTTATGTAAGCATGCTACATTTATTAGCATAATATTTTATGTTAGCATTCTACTAATGTTTATATACCACGTTATGTTATCATGCTAAATTTTGTTAGCATACTGTTTAATGTTAACATGTTACATTTGTTAGCAAACTGTTTTATGTTAGCATGCTATTGTTTATGAGATATGTTATGTAAGCATGCTACATTTGTTAGCATACTATTTTATGTTAGCATGCTACTGATATTTGTATGCCACGTTATGTTAGCATGCTAAATTTTGTTAGCAAACTATTTTATGTTAGCATGGTATTAATGTTTATATGCTACACTATGTTAGCAAACTAAATTATGTTTGCATGCTATATTTTTTAGCATAGTAGTTTGTTAGAAATCTACAAATGTTTATATGCTACGTTATGATAGCAAGCTACGTTATATTAGCATGCTACGTTATGTTAGATGTTAGCATGCTACTAATGTTTATATGACACATTATGTTAGCCTGATGCATTTTGTTAGCATTCTATTTTATGTTAGCATGCTACTAATATTTATATGCCACATTATGTTAGCATGCTAAATTTTGTCAGCAAACTACATTATGTTTGCATGCTATATTTTTTAGCGCAGTAGTTTATGTTAGAATGCTACTAATGTTGAGTCTCATTGGTCAACAGGGTCAAAGTTCAGCCCCAAAATACCTCCACTGCTGAGACGATGGAGAAATGAGACCAGAGTAACGGATGGATCTTTGATGGTTCTGTTCTGACTTCTCTCCGATGGTTTGGGCCCGTTTGTACAGAAGACGATTCGGGTCATATAGAATTCTTGCTCCTACATTTCAACCCGATGTTTTTACAGCGCTGACTTGTTCGCGGGTTTAAGAAGAAGAAGAAGAAGAAGAAGAAGAAGAAGATGGACTTTTTGTCCCCAGGCGACTAAAACGATGACGTTGCAGATTTGTTTCCTGTCTGGTTGAGGTGGGATCCAATCCCACGGGTTCTGGGGGGCGGAGCTTGAGCGGCTGCTAAAAGACCCGAAAGATGGTGAACCAAGCCTGAGAAGAGAAAAGTCAGAGGAAGTTCATGTCCCGACCTGTGGTCTGACCCGGTTCCGTGGTTTGGATCGCTGGAACCAATGAGGACCCGGTTCCCTCAGCCGAAGCTTCCTGGTGTTGACCCGGAGACACGGTTCAACATAAATGAGACACCAGAACCTGCTCCATTTCTGGACCTCTTCCATACAGTGACATCATCAGACCAGAACTTTCTACTGCATTCTGGACTCTGGACTCTTCAGCCGGTTTCCATCAGAGTTCTGCTGTGGATGAGAGTAAAACCCAAACAATTGGTTTGTCTCAATTGGACTAACAATAACCCGATGTCTTACAAAAAATGACATCATCAGAACTTTTCATCGACAGAAACACGTACGCTTTTATTTGACTGAAGGGGCTTTCAGACGGAACCAAGGTTTGGGTTTTGTTCCGTCGTCGACTCCGTCTCCTGTTTGTTTTTCTTCTTGTTTTGTTTACTGGCGGCTGAAGTCCCCAAAGAACCTCTTTCCCACTGTAACAGAACCGGACCATGTTTCCATTTGATCCAGAATGGGACCACCTCGTTCTTTTGGACCGGCTGGTTGTTTTTTTTGGTCTCTGTCAAAGTGAAAAGCCTGAAAAGTCCGAAACTGTGAAAGTCCCCTAGTCCACTCGGGATAGGGGACCCGAGTCGACTTAGACCCGAGTCGACTTAGACCCGAGTCCACTAGGACCCGTGTCGACCAAGACCCGAGTCCACTAGGACCTGTGTCGACCAAGACCCGAGTCCACTAGGACCCGTGTCGACCAAGACCCGAGTCCACTAGGACCCGAGTCGACTTAGACCCGAGTCGACTAAGACCCGAGTCGACTTAGACCCGAGTCGACTTAGACCCGAGTCGACTTAGACCCGAGTCGACTAAGACCCGAGTCGACTTAGACCCGAGTCGACTTAGACCCGAGTCGACTTAGACCCGAGTCGACTAAGACCCGAGTCGACTTAGACCCGAGTCGACTTAGACCCGAGTCGACTTAGACCCGAGTCTCGACTGAAAAACTGGATAATGTTGATTAAATTCGATTATTTTATTTTTTTTGTAAATGTGGCCCGTTATGAGTAAAATAGAAACATCGGGACAAAGTTAACGATTTCTTTCACTAGAGAAGAAGTTCTGAACCAGAACCTAAGGTTCTGGTTCTGAACCTTAGGTTCTTCAAGTGAACCTCCTCCAGGTTCCTCCAGTAACGTTTGAGTTATTGCCAGCCTCTAAATCTACTGACGACTCCAACAAACCCCCTGAGCATCTCTCAGATACTCTGTCGCCGCTCCTCTCCTGCAGCTTCCACTTCGGCGTCTCTGTTAAGCCCGCTGAACTGAAACCCACCAAATTCATCCTGTGGATACTGACCAGCGACAACTACAGCCCGTCACAATAAAAGCACACCACAGATCTGAACCAGGATCTCGTGGGCCAGAGGCTCCATGGACCTTTGGCAAAGTCCGAACCGGCCGATAGACCATCGGTTCTGGAGACGGCGAAGGTCCGAAGGACAGCTGATGGGTTTTGTGTCTTTGTCCTCTTCCGTCTTCCACAGTCCTTGTAAAATTCTCTTCTCAGGAGCAGAGAAGAGGAGCGAGGCCCGGTGGGCCGGGTGGACCGGGACTCTTTAAATAGCCTCCCTGCAGGCCGCTCAGATGGGAGCTTTAGAGACTTGGCCCGGTCCGCGGGGGTCGACCCGGTCCGTTTACTCAGCTTAGCGCTCTCACATGAGGGAGGAAGTTTGCATGATGGGAAATCGGGCCGAGCCGGGAGGTGACGCCGGGGTCAAACCGGAGCTTCGGGAAGGATTAACCGTTTACGGTCAGGGCTTATTCAGCAGAGCCCGCCCCCCCTCCCCGAGGTGCTGCGGGTCCAGTTCCTGATGGGGCTCAGCAGAGCCGGTACCGATCCGATACACGTTCCAGTACACGATTGTTTTATCCACACTTTTATGTTGGAAGAGTTTACTTCCTGGAATCAACGTGATCCGACTCTTAACTGACCTCTGACCTCCTGTTTGGTCTCCGCCTCCTTATAAGGAAGTGTCTTCATCCGCTCTTCATCCAAAGAAGTCTTCATCACGTTCACGGCCCGGCAGAGAGAAACGCCGCCGGACCTCCCAGTCAGACAAGATTACATAAACTATATATATATATATATATGAGGACCTGAGGACCTGAAGAAAGAAGAAAGAAACAATCCTTTATTAGTCACATAGAGTCATACAGTACAACATAGTGAAATTACTTCTCTGCATTTGACCCCTCCCTGAGGGAGCAGTGGGCAGCCCCTCGTGGAGCGCCCGGGGAGCTAAGGATTCAGGGTCTTGCTCAAGGACCCTACGACAAGTAGACCCTGGTGGGATTTGAACCGGCTACCTTCCGATCTTCTGATTGGGAGATGGCCGCTCTACCCACTGAGCCACAGCCGCCCTAAGACATGTGGACCTGAAGACCTGAGGACCTGAGGATATGTGGACCTTTATGTGTGTGAAAGTCCACAGGTAAGTAGGACACCTGAGACATACCTGAGGACAGGTAAAACAAGTCCTCAGGTAAGACTCGTCCTCAGGTAATACTAGTCCTCAGGTAGTACTAGTCCTCAGGTAATACAAGTCCTCAGGTAAGACTCGTCCTCAGGTAAGACTAGTCCCCAGGTAATACTAGTCCTCAGGTAAAACTAGTCCTCAGGTAGTACTAGTCCTCAGGTAATACAAGTCCTCAGGTAAGACTCGTCCTCAGGTAAGACTAGTCCCCAGGTAATACTAGTCCTCAGGTAAGACTAGTCCCCAGGTAAGACTAGTCCTCAGGTAGTACTAGTCCTCAGGTAATACTAGTCCTCAGGTAAGACTAGTCCTCAGGTAATACTAGTCCTCAGGTATTACTAGTCCTCAGGTAATACCAGTCCTCAGGTAATACTAGTCCCCAGGTATTACTAGTCCTCAGGTAATACTAGTCCTCAGGTATTACTAGTCCCCAGGTAATACTAGTCCTCAGGTATTACTAGTCCTCAGGTATTACTAGTCCTCAGGTAATACTAGTCCTCAGGTATTACTAGTCCCCAGGTAATACTAGTCCTCAGGTATTACTAGTCCTCAGGTAGTACTAGTCCTCAGGTAATACTAGTCCTCAGGTAAGACTAGTCCCCAGGTAAGACTAGTCCTCAGGTATTACTAGTCCTCAGGTAATACTAGTCCTCAGGTATTACTAGTCCTCAGGTAATACCAGTCCTCAGGTAATACTAGTCCCCAGGTATTACTAGTCCTCAGGTAAGACTCGTCCTCAGGTAATACTCGTCCTCAGGTAAGACTCGTCCTCAGGTAAGACTAGTCCTCAGGTAATACTAGTCCTCAGGTAAGACTCGTCCTCAGGTAAGACTAGTCCTCAGGTAATACTAGTCCTCAGGTAATACTAGTCCCCAGGTAATACAAGTCCTCAGTTAATACTAGTCCTCAGGTAGTACTAGTCCTCAAGTAAGACTCGTCCTCAGGTAAGACTAGTCCTCAGGTAAGACTCGTCCTCAGGTAAGACTAGTCCTCAGGTAAGACTCGTCCTCAGGTAATACTAGTCCTCAGGTAAGACTCGTCCTCAGGTAAGACTCGTCCTCAGGTACCCACGAGGTCAGAGTGACAGGTGTAATGAAGGTGAAGGGGTGGAGTTCCTCCTGATGGTGGCGCTGTAGGGACGTACAGATGTTTCTGGACAACCGTCTGTTTTCTTCATCGGTTCCATCAACCAGCTGGTTGCTGGTTTAGATTCTCCTGGACACAAAACTATAAAAACCCCCCAGAGAAGGTTTGGCCGCTCCATCAGACGTCGTAAATTTCCGTGGTTGTAAATATTATTTCGGCGTGTTTGGAGCGACCTCGGCCCAGCTGTGAGGAATTCTTCTTCGTCTGGACCTGAAGCGCGTTCTTCACTCTTTGGACCGCTGGTCTCCGGGTGAGGTGGGATAAAACACAAATGTGTTTGAACGCATCATCTGGTCCGCTTCATCAAAGGCGGCGAGGCTTCGCTCACAAACGCCGTGTTTCATAATTTAAGCCGTATCCATCCATCCATCCATCCATCCGACTGACAGACGCTGTCAGCCTGAGGATGGAGACGACGCCATTATTCTAATGAGCGCCGGCGAGTAGAGGCGCGACGAGGAAGTGACAGCCGTCAGACTCAGAGTTATTTTTAACAAAGAGGATTAAAAGCTGAAACCTTTTTGATTAAAACTGAATATATATATATATATACTTATATATATATATATATAAGTATATATATATATATATATAAGTATATATATATATATACTTATATATATATATATATACTTATATATATATATATATACTTATATATATATATATATATACTTATACATATATATATATACTTATATATATATATATATACTTATATATATATATATATACTTATATATATATATATATATACTTATATATATATATATATAAGTATATATATATATATATAAGTATATATATATATATATATAAGTATATATATATATATATAAGTATATATATATATATACTTATATATATATATATATATAAGTATATATATATATATATATAAGTATATATATATATATACTTATATATATATATATATATAAGTATATATATATATATATAAGTATATATATATATATATATAAGTATATATATATATATATAAGTATATATATATATATATAAGTATATATATATTTATATTTATACATATATATATATATATATAGCGTCATCCACCCTCTCGGTGACATCATAACTGACATGACGTTCGGCTTGGGCGTGAAAAACCGATCTGTGATGTCATCATGTCCGATGGTTGCTGCCCCTGTGGGCCACGGGTGACTCAGGGTTCTGGTTCTGGAGAACCCGGACGCCGGATCTCCTCTCTTCTCAGAAGGTTTTCACGGGGATATTTCCGATAACCGACGGCTTCCTGTTCCCTGAGGCGCTGCTGCTGTTTGCCGCTACTTCTTCTTCTGGCACGGCACCAGCAGCCGTCTGTTTACCGTCTCATTTACATGATGGGAGGCTCTTCGGCGGACCGGCCCGGCCCGGCCCGGCCCATCACCCCGTCTGCTACCTTCCGGTAAAGATAGAGGCCCGGGAAACGCATCAGTGATCTATTGATCCCGTCCAATCGATGCCTGCTGGGAACCACGGCTTTATCCACCTCCAGACGTCTGAAACTCGGCGAACGTCTGCCGTCAATCAAGGAGGCGGCGTTCATTAATGGGTCTCTCCCTCAACCAGCCTATTCCAGGCGGAGCTTCTCCTCCTCGTAGCTCCTGCTACATCTGAGCACAAGAACAACATGGAGGCTGGTTGAGACGGACCGGAACAATGTGTCGTAGACGCGTCTCTGTTTTCAGAACAACTCCAGAACCTCCTGAAGAGAGTTCCACTAAACCCTCTGGGGGGTGGGGTCCTGAGAGCTAATGAGACATGAAGGACCGTTTGGTCCTCACACCAGCGGGAGATCCAGCGGGTCACCTCAGGTCGGTGCCGGTTCTTTTAATCAGAGATTAAGACCGACTTAAGACCGAAAGTATTTGACCCGGACTGGCCCAGACCTGATCACCACCAGGCCTGTTCAGCCAGGTCATCCCTTCAGGACAACGTCTTCAGAAGCAGGATGTCGGCTTCAAGGTCTCACCAGCAGCACACTAGGCCAAAATCAACAGAAATTCCAGAAGGTGGTTGAGGTCCATCAGAATGGGAAGGGTTCTAAAACTGTTTCTAAGGTTCTGGTTCTCCACAGATCCACAGTGAGACCCATCGTCTACACATGGTAAAAGACCTGGAACGATAGAGAACCTTCACAGAAGTGGACCAGCTTCCAGAATTCCGCCAAGAACACGGAGAAGGTTCCTTCAGGAAGTCACAGAAGATCCAGAATCTTTCATCCTCACCTCAGTGAAGGTCAGAGGTCACCTCTCCACTATTCCAGAGACACAGGGCTAAAATGGCATCATGGGAGAGTGGTGAGGAGAACCACTGCAGACCCAGAAGAACCTGAAGGCTAGTCTGGAATTACCCACAACACACCTTGATGACCCTCAGAGCTTCTGGGAGAATCTTCTCTGGACTGCTGAGAGGAAAGTTGTTCTGTTTGAAGACGAGGGTCCAGAAGAACATCAGACCTAGGGTCCAACATGGACCTGGAATGTTGAGGAGAGGATCTGCTGCTTCAGGACCAGAACACTCGCCATCATGGAGGAAAACATGGATTCTACTGAAGGAGAATGTCAGTTCATCAGTCTGTGAGGTCATCAGTCTGTGAGGTCATCAGTCTGTGAGGTCATCAGACTGTGAGGTCATCAGTCAGTGAGGTCATCAGTCAGTGAGGTCATCAGTCTGTGAGGTCATCAGTCTGTGAGGTCATCAGTCTGTGAGGTCATCAGTCTGTGAGGTCATCGGTCTGTGAGGTCATCGGTCTGTGAGGTCATCAGACTGTGAGGTCATCGGTCTGTGAGGTCATCAGTCTGTGAGGTCATCAGACTGTGAGGTCATCGGTCTGTGAGGTCATCAGTCTGTGAGGTCATCAGTCTGTGAGGTCATCAGTCTGTGAGGTCAACGGTCTGTGAGGTCATCAGACTGTGATGTCATCGGTAGCTACAGAATCCTGGATCCTGGTTTTTGACAGATTTGAGCTCGACTCAAAATCAAAGATGGGTTTGTTATTTGTTATTGATGTGAGGAGATCAACAATCGTTGACGTTTGTTTACCGGCGTAAACAACACGATGTGTCGCGACTTTGTCAACACTGCCGACTGAAGGAGGCGCCATTTTGGGCGCCCTCAAAAAAACGCCCCGAGACGCATCACTACTGCGACGCTTATTGAACGGACAGCCAACGCTAACAAACCGGCGAAGAAACCCTGTTGGACGCCTCGCATCTGGATTGCGAGAGTCGTGAACCGGGCGAAGTCAGCAGACAAGAGAAAAACAAGGCTCTCTTTTTCCCTTCGCCTCCACCCCTCCTCCACCCCTCCGCCCTAATCCTCTTTGCAGGCCTGCAGGGAAAGGTCGGCCAGCTGCCAAGGCAAGGGCTGCTGGGAAAACGTGGCTGCTGCCAAGCAGGAGCGGCAGCGGCGGCGGCGGCGGTGTCACACACAGCTTTGTTCTGCCAGAGGCCTGGATTCAGACTGGACCCTCGCCAGAACTTCCTCGCACTTACTTTTAACTCTTCGTCACGCACACGCACGCATAATTTTTTCTGACACGCACACGAAAACCTCCCGAGCTCTTACTCGCTCGGCCCGCTGCCAAGGACTTCCTGCCAAACATTCGTCAGTTGCCATGGCGGCGGCGGGAGAGCATGAGAGCGAGCCAAGAATAATGACTCACTGCTGGAGCCAGATGTGCCACATCTGCAGCCATAACGGAGATTGTGTGTGTGTGTGTGTGTGTGTGTGTGTGGGGGGGGGGGTCAAACAGGGGGTCTAACCTGCGTTTCCAAATAAAGCCGACAGCAGCGAGGAGGGAACCGCTCGGGTCTCAACAGGGGAAATGATCGGAATTTCCCTGAAAGGAAGAAAATGTTTTTAGGGAAGAGACTGAAAGCTTAAAAAGCAGATGGGAGGAGGTCCGTTCCTGGGAGGAGGTCCGCTCCTGGGAGGAGGTCCGCTCCTGGGAGGAGGTCCGCTCCTGGGAGGAGGTCCGTTCCTGGGAGGAGGTCCGCTCCTGGGAGGAGGTCCGCTCCTGGGAGGAGGTCCGTTCCTGGGAGGAGGTCCGCTCCTGGGAGGAGGTCCGTTCCTGGGAGGAGGTCCGCTCCTGGGAGGAGGTCCGCTCCTGGGAGGAGGTCCGTTCCTGGGAGGAGGTCCGTTCCTGGGAGGAGGTCCGTTCCTGGGAGGAGGTCCGTTCCTGGGAACCGGCCCGGCGTGGATGAAGGCGGCGTGGAGGCCGGCCAGCGCCGCTCGTCTGGTTTCCAGACTGCAGACAGTTTAACGACACAGAATATGATGATGGGTAAAAGCAGAAGTCGGCTTCACTCTTTCCGACGGCGTCCGCGGGGACGAGCTGCTAAACTCATCAGCGGGGGGGCGTTGGACTTTACGGGCCTCGCCGCTCCCAGCAGAAACCTTCCTATCGCCTCACCTCCGCCACTCTTCTTCTTCTCCTCCTTCTCCTCCTCCTCCTCCTTCCTGAGTGAGGCGCCAACCCTTCTCTATTCAGGCGCCGCTCTGCCAGAGCTCACGTCGCCGCCACACGGCAGAGTTCACCCCTGATGTAAGTGGGGGCCCCTGCCAGCAGGAGGCTGGAATAACCACGGCTTACGTAACGTCCCGCCAAACCACAAACCAAACCTGGCTTTAAGCTTCTGCCAGACATCAAACGCCGCTGACAGGCGGATGGTAGGGTGTTAGAGGGAGCGCCGGTCTTCGGTCCGGGGACATCCTCCGATGCGGCAGAATTAAAGGGCATTCCTCGCTTTAGGACATTCCTGCTCGAGAAAGACCGTCGCTTCAGCATCTCTGCAAAACATGCAGAGATCAAAGATGTCCGCCAGCGCCGGCGTCACTTCCTTCAGTCCCTTTACAGATATCCTCAATGGAGGCCTACCTGGACCCTACCTGGACCCTACCTGGACCCTACCTGGACCGAGAGGAGGTTGGTAAGGAGGACCTGTGGGATTGCATGAGGAATGAGGAGGTCTGGAGGGACAGGAAGTGAGTCAGACTGGGACAGGATATGTATGAGATCAGCATGACAGCGGTGAGGTTCAAGGTGGAGGTGGGACTGCACCAAGGATGGGCTCTGAGCCCCTTCTTGTTTGCTGTGGTGACAGGCAGGAGTCTCCGCGGACTCTGATGTTGGCGGAGGACATTGTGGTCCGTAGGGAGAGCAGGGAGCAGGTGGAGGAGAACCTGGAGAGGTGGAGCGCAACAGGGAGCATGGGAAAGAGGTGAAGATGTTCTCTGGGAGTGATGAAGAGGAGGAAGGACGGGATTAGAAAGGAGACATCAGAGGGACAGTCCAGGTGAGACGTCCTGGAGAGAGAGTCAGAGAGGACACACTGAGATGGTTCTGACCCGTGAAGAAGAGGAGGGATAGTGGATCTGCTGGTAGAAGGATGCTGGAGATGGAGCTGCAGGCAGGAGGAGAAGGGGAGGAGCTAAGAGGAGGTTTCAGGATGTGGAGTCTGAGGACATCCACATCTAGATCCTGTGTCAGGATCAGGACTACAGGTGAACCCGGGGGTCCTGATGGGTCCAGAAGTCCTCCTGCTGAGAGGACGAGGGCGTTGGGACGCTTCACACCTTCAGCTTCATCACCATCTGGAGTTCCTCCAACCCTCGGGACTGGAGATGGAGCGGGGGGGAGGGGTTACGGGTTCATTCAAGCCGTCGCCGCCATCCTGCGCCGCCGCGAACATATGCTACCGACGTAATTCTCCTCATATAGAACGCGATTAAGTTTTTATGTGTCCCCGCGTGTTTTATCCTCACACTTGAGCAGACGGAACAGAAGCCCGGTTCTGGTGGCGTTATTACCGGCAGAAGCTCGTAAATGATGACCTCAGTCCAGCAGCCACAGGAAACGCGTTTACGATGGACGCAAGAGGACATTTCAGTTTTTTTCCAGGACGCCACGTGGTCCGTGTGTGAGTTTGTTTGTGTTTGTGTCCCGCCTCTTTATTCTAGTTTTTGACGAACCGAGGAAAATAATACGTATAAATGTATAAATATATAAATATAGTACTTTTGGGTGGTTTTGGGTTTCGGACCTGACCCGGCATGTCGGGTCAGGTTCTTTACCCATAATTGGAGGGAAATTATTACTATTATAAAATGATGTTGGACGTGAAATAGATCAAATAGAACCCTTTTTTTTTTTTTTTTTTGAAACTCCGCCCCTATCAGAGATCGCTGATATTTTATTTTTAACTCAAATATTTTAAAGATAAATCAGCAGTTTGGTTTTATTTTTATTTTTTCTTACCAAAGGAGCTAAAATTCCACTTCTTGAATCCGTTATTCCACAACATGTTTTAAAAACTCTCTGCGTTTTTAGTGTGAAACAGAATTAACACATTTTGTCGGAACATGCTAAATGCGATCTAAGACATGTGCGTGAAGCATTAAACCCGAACTTATCTTAACGTAACTTAAACCCCCGCTGAAATTTAAGACTTTACGGGTTAAGAATTCTGGGTAAATCTGTAAAACCCAAAAACGGTTCCTTTCCAGGAAACAGACTGGAAACTATTCAGCCGGGCTAACAGAAGCTAAAAAGCTGTTTCGTCTGCGCGGCGTTAGCATGTTGACGCGGCGCTTTCTTCGTCTGCGTGTGGAACCTGTGATGAACGGGTGAATCGTCCAGAAAACCCGTGACTGCTCCTTTAAGAACCTGACCTCAGCAAGTCACCTGAATCCAGAAACCCTGGATCCTCGTGACCTTTGAACCAGAAACTAATCATTGACACCGATAACTGATAAAAACACGACGTCAGCTTTGGATTCAGCCGGTCTCAGCGCCGGTAGAACTTTATACAGCGCCGCCGGGACCGTTTATCACTTCCTGCTAATGGACCTGCACTCAGGCAGCCGTGTCTCTCACACACACACACACACACACACACACACACACACACACACACACACACACACACACACACACACACACACACACACACACACACACACACACACTGACAAACATGTACACACACACACACACACACAAACATGTACACACACTAACAAACATGTACACACACACACACACACACACACACACACACACACACACACACACACACACACACTAACAAACATGTACACACACACACACACACACACAAACATGTACACACACTAACAAACATGTACACACACACACACACACAAAAAACACACACACACACACACACACACAAACAAACATGTACACACACACACACACAAACAAGTACACACACACACACGTTCACACACACACGTTCACACACACACACACACACACACACACACGTATACACACACACACACACACACACACACACGTACACACACACACACACACACACATGTACACACACACACACACGTACACACACACACACGTATACACACACACACACACACACACACATGTACACACACGTACACACACACACACACACACACACACACACACACACTCACACACACACACACATGTACACACACGTACACACACACGTACACACACACACGTACACACACACACACACATACATGTACACACACGCTCACACACACGTACACACACACGTACACACACACACACACAAACAAGTACACACACACACACGTACACACACACACTGGGTCAGAGTACTGGGTGCCCTTGGCGAGACAGATAAGCTGCTTTTATGTGATTACACAGTTCTGCTATCTGCCTCCCCGTGACTCACAGCTCTAATTAACCAGCGAGGAGAGAGAGAGAGGGAGAGCAGGCCCCTCCAAAATAAAAGCACATAATGCATTCCTGCCCGCCGCCATCTTTGAACTTCCAACACAATTAAATCATTACCCAAACATTCAGGGAGGGTTTAATGTGAAAGAGTCACGGCGGTTCTTCAACCTGAGGGTCACGACCCCCCCGACGGGTCACCGGATCAAAGGCAGCAGATTACTCTCAGAGGTCGGGGGGGGGCTGTGTGTGTGTGTGTGTGTGTGTGTGTGTGTGTGTGTGTGTGTGTGTGTGTATACGTGTGTGTGTGTGTGTGTGTGTGTGTGTGTGTGTGTGTGTGTGTATGTATCACTTCACACACACACACACACACACACACACACACACACACGTTACGTTGTTCTGGTTGAACTCTTCCTGATTAAAACTATATTTAAAATAACCCAAACGTTCTGAAATAAAAGTGTTTAATGAATATTTTTACTTTTGAATTCATTCTGCTGAAGTTCTACCTTCAGCTCCAACATCTGGACCCAAACCCTCCTGAAAGCTGGAGGTCCGTCTCTGACGTCACTGTCAGGAATCTTGACCCGCTCTTCTCTCCAGAACCACTTCAGTGCAGAAACACTGGAGGGTTAGTGAGCAGGAACGGATCTTCTCAGGTCCACCACAGGATCTCAGAGGGGTTCAGGTCCACCACAGGATCTCAGAGGGGTTCAGGTCCACCACAGCATCTCAGAGGGGTTCAGGTCCACCACAGGATCTCAGAGGGGTTCAGGTCCACCACAGGATCTCAGAGGGGTTCAGGTCCACCACAACATCTCAGAGGGGTTCAGGTCCACCACAGTATCTCAGAGGGGTTCAGGTCCACCACAGCATCTCAGAGGGGTTCAGGTCCACCACAGGATCTCAGAGGGTTCAGGTCTGGTCTTTGATGAGGCCACTCCAGAACTTTAATGTTTCTCCTTTTCAGATGTATGACCTCACAGACTGATGACCTCACAGACTGATGACCTCACAGACTGATGACCTCACAGACTGATGACCTCACAGACTGATGACCTCACAGACTGATGACATCACAGACTGATGACCTGACATTCTCCTTCAGTAGAATCCATGTTTCCTCCATGATGACGAGTGTTCTGGTCCTGAAGCAGCAGATCATCTCCTCAACATTCCAGGTCCATGTTGTACCGTAGGTCTGATGTTCTTCTGGTGGAACGCTGTGTTTGGTTTCCACCAGATGGAACTGGACCCCCGTCTTCAACCAGAACAACTTTCACTCATCAGTCCAGAGACGATTCTCCAAGAATCTCTGAGGGCCACCAAGGTGTGTTGTGGGTAAATCCAGACCAGCCTTCATGTTCTTCTGGGTCAGCAGTGGTTCTCCACTAGAAAAGTGGAGCGATGACCTCTGACCTTCACTGAGGTGAGAGAGGCCGGCAGGTTCTTTGATGTTCTTCAGGATCTTCTGTAACTCCCTGATTGAACCTTCTCCGTGTTCTTGGCGGAATCCTTGAAGGTGGTCCACTTCTGTGGAGGTTCTCTATTGTTCCGGGTCTTCTCCATGTGTAGATGATGTGTAGATGGATCTGTGTAGAACCAGAACCTTAGAACCAGCTCTGGAACCCTTCCCAGACTGATGGATCTCAATCACCTTCGGGAATATCTGTTGATTTTGGCCCAGTGTTGACAGAAGCAGAGGAAACAGGAGGAGGTTACCTTTGACCTTCTCAGGGCGTCGGCGGGCAGCAGGTCTGGACTGAAGGTTCTTAAGACCCTGAATCAGAACCTATGATGGTGGACTGGGATACGGCGGCGCTGATCCAACACCCTGGATGAACCCGGGTTGTAAAAATAGAGAGGAATCAGGACAGCGAGGCGATGATGGAGGGACAGAGAGGATTAGTGTTTACAGATGAAGAGGAGGGACACGCCCCCTCGCCGTCTCCTCCCACCTCCTGCTGTAGATCAAGCCCCGATGCTGTTATGTAACTTTGATCCCTTCACCCGGCTGGGACCAATCACAATCAGCCGTCCCACTGCTGACTTGGCAGCGGAACCGCGTGACCTCACTCAGGCTCCAAACAGGCCGCTTCTTCATCAGCCGCTGAGGGAGGACCTGTTGTCCCGTCTTCATCGTGTCACAGAGGCAGTCGGGACATCAAAGAGAACCTTCTCAAGGTCTCCAGCAGAGTCTAAAGGTCACCTCCTTCTCAAGTCAGCCTTACACACAACCTTCTTATGTCTTCATCCTGTCATCCAGGACTGGGTCCTGGTGGAACCAGGACTGGGTCCTGGTGGAACCGGGCTAATGAGGAGTTCCAGAACTGACAGACCCTGGTAACACTTTCCTGGTCCCCCTAACGGAGAACCAGTTACCTCAACAAGTTCAAACATACATCCATTCACACAAAAATTCACACCAACATTCATCCATTCACACAAACATTCACACAAACATTCATCCATTCACACAAAAATTCACACCAACATTCATCCATTCACACAAACATTCACACAAACATTCATCCATTCACACAAAAATTCACACCAACATTCATCCATTCACACAAACATTCACACAAACATTCATCCATTCACACAAAAATTCACACCAACATTCATCCATTCACACAAACATTCACACAAACATTCATCCATTCACACAAACATTCACACGAACATTCATCCATTCACACAAACATTCACACGAACATTCATCCATTCACACAAACATTCACACAAACATTCATCCATTCACACAAACATTCATCCATTCACACAAACATTCACACAAACATTCATCCATTCACACAAACATTCATCCATTCATACAAACATTCATACAAACATTCACACAAACATTCACACAAACATCCACACAAACATTCATCCATTCACACAAACATTCACACAAACATTCATCCATTCACACAAACATTCACACAAACATTCATCCATTCACACAAACATTCATCCATTCACACAAACATTCACACAAACATTCACACAAACATTCACACAAACATTCACACAAACATTCACACAAACATTCACACAAACATTCACACAAAAATTCATCCATTCACACAAACATTCACACAAACATTCATCCATCCACACAAACATTCATCCATTCACACAAACATTCACACAAACATTCACACAAACATTCACACAAACATTCACACAAACATTCATTCATTCACACAAACATTCACACAAACATTCACACAAACATTCACACAAACATTCACACAAACATTCACACAAACATTCAGACAAACATTCACACAAACATTCACACAAACATTCATTCATTCACACAAACATTCACACAAACATTCACACAAACATTCACACAAACATTCACACAAACATTCACACAAACATTCAGACAAACATTCATCCATTCACACAAACATTCACACAAACATTCACACAAACATTCACACAAACATTCACATAAACATTCACACAAACATTCATCCATTCATCCATTCACAGAGTCAGTGGTTTGTAGGTCCGTGACCTTTGACTGTGTAAATGAACCTTCCTTCAGATGATGATGATGATGATGATGATGAAGAGGTTTCTGGACATGTTCTTCCTCATTCTAACAGAACAACCTGTTCTGTTAGAATGAGGAAGAACCACCTGAAACTTAAAGGCAGCTGGTTCTGAGGAGCTGCTGGCGGTTCTGGTTGTTATCGTGGATGTCGTGGGAGACAACAGATCCAAACGTGCGATAAAGACGAAGAGGAAGAGTTACGCTGACCCAGAAGATCAAAGGGTCAGAGATGTAGAAACATCCGCCACAGCAACAAAGACACATCAAACTTTATCACTTCATCATCATCAGGATGATGGGTCACTTCCCCGCCGCGTGACATCAGCGCTACACAGTCAGCCCAGCGGAGTCAAGGCCGGCGGCGCCGGTTAATGTTTACCCGCTCGAGGAAAAGTTCTTAATGTGTGACCGGATTCCAGGAGCGCCGCTAGATGTTCGTCACTGTTTACCGCCAGGAGGGGACCTTTGACCTTTGGACCGGACCCGCTGATGTATTGCCAGGACAGAGGTGGCGAGAGGACGATCGGAGAGAGAGAGAGAGAGAGAGGCTACTTGAGGCCAAGTGGGAGTCTTTCACCGGCAGGTTGTGACTCAGGGTTCACACGCCGGGTCAGAAGAAGTTCTGTCCGCGGTTCTGATGAATGTGTTTGATCCTCAAGTCAAGTTTAAAGTTACAGCTGTGAATAAGTATTCACGCCCGCGGACTGAGTAACTTCCTATCTTTGTCTCGCTGCTTGACCTTTAACCCCAGAACCAAACCTCCAGATGGTCCAGCTTCAGGGGAAACCACTGGAGGTCCGTCTCTGACGTCACTGTGGAGGAATCTTGTCCCACTCTTCTCTCCAGAACCTCTTCAGTGCAGAAACACTGGAGGGTTAGTGAGCAGGACTGGATCTCCTCGGGTCCACCACAGGATCTCAGAGGGGTTCAGGTCCACCACAGGATCTCAGAGGGGTTCAGGTCCACCACAGCTTCTCAGAGGGGTTCAGGTCCACCACAGCTTCTCAGAGGGGTTCAGGTCCACCACAGCTTCTCAGAGGGGTTCAGGTCCACCACAGCTTCTCAGAGGGGTCAGGTCCACCACAGGATCTCAGAGGGGTTCAGGTCCACCACAGGATCTCAGAGGGGTTCAGGTCCACCACAACATCTCAGAGGGGTTCAGGTCCACCACAGCATCTCAGAGGGGTTCAGGTCCACCACAGCTTCTCAGAGGGGTTCAGGTCCACCACAGCTTCTCAGAGGGGTTCAGGTCCACCACAGCTTCTCTGAGGGGTGGACACCTGTGTCCCAACTGTGTCTCCTAAAAGTGTCCATCTGACCGCTGGTGTTCCGATCTTCTCGCTGCCGCTACGTAAATATCCGTCACGTCTGTATGGCGGCGGATTTGTTCAGCTGGCTAACGCGGCCTAGCTAACAACCTGAAGATGTTTCAGGAGACGTAGCTTCCTGTTACGTCCTCAACGGAGACGCTTCACAACACAATCACGTTTAAACTGACGAGGACATGTCCTCCGACGCGTCCCGGACCGACTCGGCGAGCGGTTTGAGTCTTTTCTACCGACTTTGTCCTCAAACGGTCTTTTAACGACTGTAAATAAAGTTCTTTCAATAAGGATCGGGACGCGTGACGTCTGAAGGAGGTCCAGGTCCCCCACGTGAGTTTGTGGTTCCAGGAATGCGCCTCCGTCGGTAACGGGGCCGCGTGAGAACTGGACGCCGTGTTCGGCGCGAGGACGCCGCACAAAGACGGTTCCGCCGACAAAGAGCTGAACGGCCTCTTGTCGGTTCCAGGCCCCCGTTTCCAAAACCCTCGCGCTCTCAGCTGATGTCATGGTCATTAGACGGCGGGCCATTCAAGCCCCTCCCTCCCAGCTCACACACCAGTGATCACACACAACGCCGCCGCTCCACGCCGACCAGGGGAACTTTGTTCTGGGATTCCTGCGTGCAGAACCAGAATAGCGGATGACCTCATTGTTTCTGCCATGAATGGTTTGTTTGAAACCAGAGAAAATGAAGCATCTGGGAAACAGCTCCTCCAATCAGCCGGCGGTCCCGCGGGACCCCCAACATGGGGGCCGAGTGTTTATGCTGGATTTCCTGCCATTGCCACCCTGACAGCAGGTGAGCAGCTGCTCCTCCGGACCCTCATCTGCAAACTTCTGTCTGCAAACAATGGAGGACAATCGCAGGAAGAGGCGGCAGAAGACGAGGCCGCCGCTGTTTTCCTCCCGGTCCTGATCCTGATCTGAGCTCAGAACCAGAACGCAGACGAACGTGGGACCGGTTCTGTTTCTCACTCATCTATTAATCACGACTCCCGTCCTTCCCAGAACCCCGCCGCACGCCGCGAGGCTCCAGAACCGCAGGAGTGATGTCATGCTTCAGCCGTCACCCGCCCAGAGGAAGAACGCTGTTGAGGTTGGATGTTGTTATGAAACATGTGGTTCCAATCCAGAACTGGGCCTTTTGTTGCATAAATACCCGCCTCCTCCACAGGAAGCTTCTCCCTTCAGGACACTTTTGGTTAGCATTCATTTTTCTGTGGGGTAGCTAACCGCCTCTAGCCGCTGTTTAGGTCTCTGGCCTGTCCGACAAACATGGATTCACCTCCGCTACTACCTCCCTCTTTTGCGATGAGATGCAGCCAAGACCCCGTAAAAACATTATTGTCACGCTAATTCATAAACAAGGTCAATGTGTACGAAATTATACGCCGATGTAGGTTTCAGCCGCAGTTGCGCACTAATGTTAGCATAAAACATTAAACTAGGATAGCAAACAGGCTAAACTAGCATGTTAAGTAGTTATTAAAGCAAAACGTATTTGTCTCAGATTGTTGGGTAAAAATGTTTTTGTCACATTAATCAACAAATTGTGTTACGTTAAACATTAGCCTAGCAATTAGCAGCAGATGGGCACTGTTAGCATCGCTAATACGCTAATCTAAGACAATAAAATCTATCATATATAAAGGGGGAAAGAGTTTCTAGTAGCGATAGTTGCTACAGTAGGTGATAGTTGCTACAGTAGGTGATAGTTGCTACAATAGGTGATAGTTGCTACAGTAGGTGATAGTTGCTACAGTAGGTGATAGTTGTTACAGTAGGTGATAGTTGTTACAGTAGGTGATAGTTGTTACAGTAGGTGATAGTTGTTACAGTAGGTGATAGTTGCTACAGTAGGTGATAGTTGCTACAGTAGGTGATAGTTGCTACAGTAGGTGATAGTTGCTACAATAGGTGATAGTTGCTACAGTAGGTGATAGTTGCTACAGTAGGTGATAGTTGTTACAGTAGGTGATAGTTGTTACAGTAGGTGATAGTTGTTACAGTAGGTGATAGTTGTTACAGTAGGTGATAGTTGCTACAGTAGGTGATAGTTGCTACAGTAGGCGATAGCTGCTACAGTAGGTGATAGCTGCTAAAGTAGGTGATAGTTGCTACAGTAGGTGATAGCTGCTAAAGTAGGTGATAGTTGCTACAGTAGGTGATAGTTGCTACAGTAGGTGATAGTTGTTACAGTAGGTGATAGTTGCTACAGTAGGTGATAGTTGCTACAGTAGGTGATAGTTGTTACAGTAGGTGATAGTTGTTACAGTAGGTGATAGTTGTTACAGTAGGTGATAGTTGTTACAGTAGGTGATAGTTGTTACAGTAGGTGATAGTTGTTACAGTAGGTGATAGTTGCTACAGTAGGTGATAGTTGCTACAGTAGGTGATAGTTGTTACAGTAGGTGATAGTTGTTACAGTAGGTGATAGTTGCTACAGTAGGTGATAGTTGTTACAGTAGGTGATAGTTGTTACAGTAAGTGATAGTTGTTACAGTAGGTGATAGCTGCTACAGTAGGTGATAGCTGCTACAGTAGGTGATAGTTGTTACAGTAGGTGATAGTTGCTACAGTAGGTGATAGCTGCTACAGTAGGTAATAGCTGCTACAGTAGGTGATAGTTGCTACAGTAGGTGATAGTTGTTACAGTAAGTGATAGTTGTTACAGTAAGTGATAGTTGTTACAGTAGGTGATAGTTGTTACAGTAAGTGATAGTTGTTACAGTAGGTGATAGTTGTTACAGTAGGTGATAGCTGCTACAGTAGGTGATAGTTGTTACAGTAGGTGATAGTTGTTACAGTAAGTGATAGTTGTTACAGTAAGTGATAGTTGCTACAGTAGTTGATAGTTGTTACAGTAGGTGATAGTTGCTACAGTAGGTGATAGTTGTTACAGTAAGTGATAGTTGTTACAGTAAGTGATAGTTGTTACAGTAGGTGATAGCTGCTACAGTAGGTGATAGCTGCTACAGTAGGTGATAGTTGTTACAGTAGGTGATAGCTGCTACAGTAGGTGATAGCTGCTACAGTAGGTGATAGCTGCTACAGTAGGTGATAGCTGCTACAGTAGGTGATAGCTGCTACAGTAGGTGATAGCTGCTACAGTAGGTGATAGCTGCTACAGTAGGTGATAGCTGCTACAGTAGGTGATAGCTGCTACAGTAGGTGATAGTTGCTACAGTAGGTGATAGCTGCTACAGTAGGTGATAGCTGCTACAGTAGGTGATAGTTGCTACAGTAGGTGATAGTTGTTACAGTAGGTGATAGTTGTTACAGTAAGTGATAGTTGTTACAGTAAGTGATAGTTGTTACAGTAAGTGATAGTTGTTACAGTAGGTGATAGTTGTTACAGTAAGTGATAGTTGTTACAGTAGGTGATAGTTGTTACAGTAAGTGATAGTTGTTACAGTAGGTGATAGTTGTTACAGTAGGTGATAGTTGTTACAGTAAGTGATAGTTGTTACAGTAAGTGATAGTTGCTACAGTAGGTGATAGTTGTTACAGTAGGTGATAGTTGCTACAGTAGGTGATAGTTGTTACAGTAAGTGATAGTTGTTACAGTAAGTGATAGTTGTTACAGTAGGTGATAGTTGTTACAGTAGGTGATAGTTGTTACAGTAAGTGATAGTTGTTACAGTAAGTGATAGTTGTTACAGTAGGTGATAGTTGTTACAGTAGGTGATAGTTGCTACAGTAGGTGATAGTTGTTACAGTAGGTGATAGTTGCTACAGTAGGTGATTTGCTAGAATTGTTTATGGAGTTCTTCACTAGGATGTGAATAACTTTTGCCCGGTGCATCATCTCAGCAGCTAAAAGCGTTGGTTTTTGTTTGCCCCCCCCCTCATACTGGGACTAAACTAGTTTGGCGGTAGAATGCTAACCTGTTGTGTCTTGTGCTAGCAGCCCGCTAACATGCTAAAATCCCTTTTTTCTGCGCTGGATGTTAACAGTCTGCGATTTTGTTTCCCCGTCTGTTGAAAACGCGTTTATATACGTTGAAACGGATTCTCTCTCTGAGGAGAAGAGGTCTTTAGGTTTCAGGCGGGACCACATGTGATCATGTCAGCTGGAGACGGCGTGACGTAGAGCGCTAACAAAAGAAGGACGACTCCCTCGGAGTTCTATCAGAATCAGGTCAGTCCGACGCCGGCCTGATTCCAGCCTTCTTCGGGTCGGTGTGATGCGACCGGAGCTCCACACTGCAGCAGTTTGTTCCTCCTCATAAAGACCTCCTCAGGAGACTCCTCAATGCTTCCTGTCTCCTGTTACCCAGCGAGGGCCGTCCCCCCAGACCCCCAACCACCGGCTCTCACGTTAGACCTTCTGATGGATCCTCATCCTCTTCAATGCTCTGTCTGTCTGGCCTCCGTGGGCGACCCGGGCCTCTCGCCTGTCCCGCTCCTATTGTCCCGCCGCTATTGATGGAAGGAGCGTAAACCAACACCGCCGTTCCCATTCAGATTCAATATGGCGGCGACCCGACACCATGTGAAGCGCCGGCTCGCCTTCTCTCAGGTGGATCCGGTTGCTGAGGCTAAAAAGGTAAAACTACGTCCAGGTCCGCGTCACAGAGGGGGACATTGTCAGGAAGGACGGGGTGGTCAGCCTGGTTTTAGGGAGGTTACTAAAGATCACTTTTTCAGTTGTCCTACCCCCCCCCCCCCCCCCCCGTCCTTTCTATGATTCAGTCGACTCCTCCTCCACCGGAGTCGAGGCAGGAACTCGTTTGAGTACAGTGTATTCAGAGATATTGTGCTGAGTCAGCATGTCGGTTCTCTGCAGGGCCAGACTATCCTGTTTGGAGGCACTGGGGCAAACCAGAACAGTCAGGCCCCTGGCCCCCCTGGACTGGTTTCTACTGGAATACTCCATCTGTGTACTTTAGTCTCAGTATAGTCAGAGAAAACACATTTCAGTCTTTTCTAAGGGATTGGGTTACGGACATTTACGTCAGTCCTGTCGAGGTAAAGTTTTGTCCGGTCCAATGGGAGTACTCGGACCTTTCCTGACGAGTTAGCGGGATGGGGGCGCCCTACTTATGGATGCATCAGACCTTGTGGCGGAAAGTGACCCCATCTTTTTGTTGTGGAAAGAGGGCGATGCTGGGGATGTTTTCCGTTTTTGGTACGATCAAATCTCAAAGTGCAACAAAGTAAAAGCAGATAAAAACATCTATAAAAATAAAATAATAACTATATAAAAACGTGACCAAAAAGCAGTAAAGTTAATTACAGTTATAGGTTCTGCTAAAAAGGAAAGTTTTAAGTCCTTTTTTAAATGTGTCAGTCGTCTGTGGAGCCCTCAGATGGTCAGGGAGGGCATTCCACAGACGAGGGGCAGCAGAACAGAAGGTCCGATCACCCATGGTGCTGAGCTTAGTCCGGGGAAGGAGGAGGCGGTATGAGTGGGTAAGTGTGTCCTGGGGTTCTGGGGTAGCGGAACTAGAACACAACACATTTAGTTGTCGGGGTTTGACAACTTTGAAAGTGTTTTCTCGCTGAAGTTAAACTAAACACATGTGACTCGAGGGAAAAACCTCACGGCTGACTCGACAAACTGGTTCCTCGCTGTCACTCAGTCGGGTTTCACGTTTGGACCTCACAGACGTTTGGAAAGAATTTGGGAGAGGTTCTGGGTTCGTTCCTCCGGACTTTCCTGCTGCTCTCAGCTTTCCTTCCACACGATGTGTTCACTGACTGTCAGGACCGTCTGACGGGGGTTTTCTCCCGCGGTGAGCTGTGGGTGAATGAGAGGCAGAGTTTTGGCCGGATCCACAGAAACTGTCAAAGCGTCCTAACAAACAAAGTTCTCCACGTGTGACCCAGTTGGCCGGCGCTGTGGAATAAAGCTGCACTTTCCACTCGGTCCTGCTGACTGGTTGAACTTCACCTTTGGAAAAAATTGACTCATGTCACTTTTTCCTGCCTTCAGCTTTTCCCCGGAATAACAGCCGAAAGATCGGAGCAGACCGATAATTCACTCTGAGAGACGTAGGAAGTCGGTACCAGAGGTCTCCTAGCGGTTCTGTCGGGGCTCGGAGCAACTAAAGCAACTAAAAGGAATAAAAACGGAGATGAACGGGCAGAATGAAAACACAATTATGCAACTTTGGTTGGGCAACAAACATCGCCTTATTTTAGCTGAAAGTGCTAACATAAGCATTTTACATCGGAAACTAGTTGACCGCCTACAGATGCAACTTTCCTCAACAACTTACACACAGAACTTCTACAAGCAACTCACGTATCTTACATATGGTTGTTATGTAGGAGAATTGTACCAGCAACATGAGTAGGTAATCTTCGTACGCATGTTTCGTGGGCAACTTTTGTCCTTCTGTACGCAACTTATATATGCAACTTATATATGCAACTTATATATGCAACTTATGTATGCAACTTACGTAAACATCTTACATATTGTCATGTTGACAAATTATATAAGCAACATTAATTTGGCAGTTTTTGTAAGCATCTTTTGGGTGCAGCTTTTGGTTCGGTTTGTCGCGTTGACAGGCCGTCGCGTTGACAGGCCGTCGCGTTGACAGTCCGTCACTTCCAGTCCGACGCTTTCCTTCCTCCCTTGATGTCAGTGAACGCCCCACAGAGCGTTGTGAGCTCTATGAGGGGAATATGGGAACTTTCTGCTTGAATGGAAGAACCACAGAGCTCCTATTACCCAGCATGCATTATTCAGGCAGCCAACCGCTAATGCTAAATGGATCCTGATGGAGAGGTTTCAGAGGCAGACATGTTTGAACAGTCTGTCCGTCGCTTAAAATAAATCCAGACCACGTTCACCTTCACAGGCAGTAGTTTGCTAGCTTTAGTCACCAGCCATAACATTATAACCACCTTCCTAATATCGTTAGGGTGCCATATTTTTGACCATAGCGGCGAGGACCTGTGGAGGCCTGGACTCAAGCAGACCTCCTCTAAGGCGTGGTATCTGGTACCAAGACTTTAGCGTTTAGCTGAGCAGATTTTGAGTCTGTAGTTCTTACTGGTACTGTAACAGAACCGGTTTATAACACGACCCAGTAGTAGGGAAGTATATGCTAAAGACTGAGGGGCCAAGGACGGAGCCCTGGGGGACACCACCGAGAGCGCTCTAATCTGTAGTTAGGATTCTTTGGGCGACATATAATATTACTCCTTATTAAAAAAAAAGTCTGATGAGGGTCAAACTGTTTTCTAGAAACTTTATTATCTTATCAAATTAAAGTCGACTAAATTCCATGAAATAAAAACCAAATAACTTTTTTTTTTTAAATCAATTTTTTTTTTACTGCTTAAAAAAGTTGCTTGATTAAAAATAAAAAAGTGTCATTTTACAGTAAATTTAAAGTTTTTAGCTGGTAAATTAATAAATTCCCCTAAAGAAATAAAATTTGCAGAAAAATCTTTTTTACATTATTTTTTTATTTTTTTAAAAACCGATAATAAAAAAACAGGCTCACTGACACGCTCACTGACAGGCTGACTGACAGGCTCACTGACACGCTCACTGACAGGCTGACTGACAGGCTCACTGACAGGCTCACTGACACGCTCACTGACAGGCTGACTGACAGGCTCACTGACAGGCTGACTGACAGGCTCACTGACACGCTCACTGACAGGCTGACTGACAGGCTCACTGACAGGCTCACTGACACGCTCACTGACAGGCTGACTGACAGGCTCACTGCTGTATAGTTAGAGTCCAGACACACATTTCCCATCATGCCTCAGTCACAATCAACACTGTGGTTATTGGGGGGTCATTGCACAGAAGCCACGCCCTCCCGTCACGGCTCATTGATGACCCGTCATTCACGAAGGTCAACGGCGAGAACGACGGAGTCACGCCCTAAATAGAAGGACTTTAACTTGTAATCGAGTATTTTAACAGAACCGCGCCCTCTGATGTCAAAACAGAAGAGAGGTGTGTGTGTGTGTGTGTGTGTGTGTGTGTGTTTGTGTGTGTGTCTGTGTGTTTGTGTGTGTGTGTGTACACGCACACACACACACACACACACACACACACACAGGGTGTCATCAGCAGTAATGTGAACCAGCAGACGCAGAGATGTTGGAGGACATGTGAGGTTAAAGATGGAGACCTGATTCATGTCTGAAGTCAAACCACGACACCATCAGCAGACGCGGTCCGGGGGTCCGGAGAGGACTGGGACTGGATCTGAGGGGGGGGTCTCTCCGGTACGAGGGTACACTGGCTCCTCTCACACAGGTGTTCAAACAGGAAGTACCTGCAGTAGACCGGCTGGGGGGGACGATGCATCAACTCACATAAACAAACTAAAGCTATCTAACAGCTGGATTAACAAGCTAACTGCTAACGCTAGCCGGTGACATTTAAGGTGTAAATATATATATATATAGGCTCCGCCCCATATATATATTTAGTTCTATTTGAAAGTATCTTTCCTTTGAAACCAGTCCGTCTCGCTGCGGCGCCTCCTGGTGGAGGAGAACTGAAGAGGACATGTGGACACTCTCATTGGACCAACGACGTGTCAGTCTTGTGTTCTGGATGCTGATTGGTCAGGGGGGACGTCCTCCCTTAGAGCATCAATTCCTGTGTTTTTGGCCGATAGAAGATCAGCATGAAACCAAGAAGATAAAAAAATTCATGCAGTGGAGATTTCTGCGTGAAAAAGGAAACTTTCTAAAATGTCAGATGTTGTTGTTTATAAAACAGGGTGAGTCGTGAAGAAGAAGGCGTCGTGTTTCCGAGGAGGAGATCCAGGACGTGTTACATCACCGCCGCTGAAAGAGAGAGAGACGCGTACCGCAGAGTTATTTGTGTCACGACTCCCAGAGGAGGAGGACGTGCATGAATGTGTGTGTGTGTGTGTGTGTGTGTGTGTGTGTGTGTGTGTGTGTGTGTGTGTGTGTGTGTGTTGTACTTAATGCAGGGCGAGCTGCAGAGCCAGATATGTTCTTGCATTCCAATGAGAGCGTGGCGGTGCAAGTTAAAGAGATGTCCTTTCTACACCACCTCATCTACACCACCCACACACACACACACTCACACACTCACACTCACAGACACACACACACACTCACACACTCACAGACACACAAACACACACACACTCACAGACACACACACACACTCACACACACACAAACACACACACACTCACAGACACACACACACACTCACATACAGACTCACACACACACACACACACACACACACACACACACACTCACAGACACACACACACACACTCACACACACACACACACACACACACTCACACACTTTTCCAGAGGAGTAGAGATCTGATTCTCTTGGCTTCTGAGGATCATGAATGATCGGCCTTGTTGGACAGAGACGAAGAAGACAGACAACCTGTGTGTGTGTGTGTGTGTGTGTGTGTCTGTGTGTGTGTGTGTGTGTGTGTCTGTGTGTGTGTGGGTGTGCTGCGATGTCGATGAGTCGTTGCTCAGCTGGAACAGCTGAAGGTCACGGCGTTAGAAACAGGTTCGACTGCAGGTGAGTCTCCTCAGGTCAAAGGGGCGGGGCTTCTGGTCCTGCAGCGTTCCAAACCTCCGCCTGAGGGTCCGTTAACGCCGCGACGGTTTGATGTAACCCCAACAACCTCCTCCTGAGTCAGGCTTAGTTTTCAGAGGCAGAAGAATAAAACGTCTGCGTGTGAACGCAACCGTGACAAGAGTGACATCACAGCTGGGATCTGGGACTAAGGAGTCCTGTTGGTTCTGGTTCTGACCCAGCTCATGAGAGCAGAACATTCATTCAGTGGGATTCAAACCTCTGCCATGTGGCGGTCGGAGATGCTCCAGTTCTCCGTTTCATATTTGTTGCAGTTTGACTTTTCAAACATTCACATTTTTTAAAAAACTGTTTATTTCGTATTTCAGGCGTAACTGAACAATAAAGTTTTTTCACACATTTGAATAATCCTGACTTAAAAAATTCTGAATCTTTCTAACTCTTGACTTTCATGCTGGACGACGCTGTGGGATCAATCGTCTGCTTTGAACCCATCACTCAGGGGCAGTGGGCGGAGCCTGTGAGCCGCATTTAGGTCCAGGCGACGACAGCTCCGCCCACTGAGCTGCATCCGCAGCCACATAAGCAGATGAAGACGCGAGGACGGGTCAAAGGTCAAATGAATGCTTGACAAAGACTTTGAAAGAAGAAGAATGATGAACCGGGTCGAAGGGAACCACCGATAAAGGTTTTCGGGTCCATGACTTTTTTTCACTTCCTTTAACGGCGTCAGATTCCCTACGGCGGATGTTTTTTTTTAACGGCGTGCAACTGTTGAGGCAAGCAGTGAAAGACGCTGACGGCAGCACGCCAGCAGCTACGCCGGCGCCAGAACCTGGTAGTCAGCGTGTCCAAACATGTGCGCCGCCCTCAGGCGCCGGCGTCTGAAGTGAAAGAATCCAAAATGTTCCTCCTCCCACGAAGTCAGTTGATCCGTTCATCCCCGCTCACTTCCTGTTTGGGTAAGACGCGCCCCCTCCTTCCTGTCCGTCGCACCGACTCGATCCCTGGTTGCGGTCCGGGCAGCAGGTGGCGTCTCACCCGGAGGGACCCCTCTGTTCTGGTGGAGAACCGCGGGCTCGGGCCTGGAGGTGGGGCACGTTCACCGAAGATGGAATGACTTTGAGGGGCGGAGCCTGTGAAAGTGTGAGAATGAGGCTGAGGTCAGAGTCGTGTGTGACATCACTGACCTTAGACCAGGTTTAAGTTGGTCATTGGTTCCATCACTTCTTACTGACCACGCCTCCTCTTAAGAGTAAGAGGCTCATCGGCCGTCACCACCACCGTCAGGATTCCACAGGGGTTTTATTTCCCCGCTGATATTATTGTGTATAAATGTGACAAATTTTATTACAAAACCTCAAAACTTGTTATATTTCAGGTTTTACATGATTATTTATGCAGTTTTTGTGTTATTTTATATTAAATAAAAACTTTCCTTCAAATTCCAGCTTTTGCTCTTTAGTAGCTTCTGATTTCCGACTCAAACATAAAAGTTCTTCGTCGGTCGTGAATCTGTAAGAAGAACAGGAGAGAATAAAAAAGTCTGATTCTGGGTTCTGAAACAGAATAAAAGTCCAGATGTGGATTCTGAGCCTGGAGGTTCCGCCTAACAACAGATGAAGCTGTGGGGACAAACAGAGGTGGTGTCCCGCAGGGTGGGGGACGGGCCGGGAGCGCTGCAGCGGGTTACATCACAGGACACGCCGGAACGATGCGTTCAAGGACCGGGTTCTTTCCAAATGGATCAGAACATGTCCTATCCAGTCTGAAAGGAACCTGAAGAGCCTGAGCCGGTGTCCCCATCCCAGAACGTCCTCATCCCAGAGTGTCCCCATCCCAGAATGTCCCCATCTCAGAATGTCCCCATCCCAGAACGTCCTCATCCCAGAATGTCCTAAAACCCAGAGTGTCCCCATCCCAGAATGTCCCCATCCCAGAATGTCCCCATCCTAGAATGTCCCATCCTAGAATGTCCTAAAACCCAGAGTGTCCTAAAACCCAGAGTGTCCTCATCCCAGAATGTCCTCATCCCAGAATGTCCCCATCCCAGAATGTCCCCATCCCAGAATGTCCCCATCCCAGAATGTCCCCATCCCAGAATGTCCTCTGGCGAGGACGTCAGGACATTCTGGACCCACTGGTTCTGACACGTTACGTTGAGTTGTGGAAAGGATCCAACACTTTCAGTCTGAGTGGCGTTCAGGGTCCATTACAGAAATATCCTGTTTATAAATCACAGACAGTTCCAGGACAGGTCCAGACCCGGCTCCTCGTTTGGAACCGGTTCTTAATCTTTCCACATTCAAACTCTTAATGATCAAAACTGGGTCCAGATTGTTTTTGTAGATTCTCATCGGTCCAAGTCGTCGTGATCCTCAACGCCGGGACCAGTCCGGTACCAATACTTCCTCTTGGTACCGGACTGGATCCAAACCCTTGCTGGTCAAGAAACCAACCGGACTTCTTCTCACTTCTAAGTTCTTCCTCTTTTCTGGAGTCAGGTTGCGGTGCCATGAGGCTACAAGGTTGTCACAGACGTCCCTCTAACCAGCAACCCTCTCCAGCTCATCCTGGGGGTCCGGAGGCGTTCCCAATAATTAGTCCCTCCAGTGAGTTCTGGGTCCGCCTCGGGGTCTCGTCCTAGTTGGACTGACCTTGAAGACCTCCTGAAGGAGGCGTCCCGGAGGATCCGGATCAGATGATGAACCGCCTCAGCTGGTAAAGGACAGTTATAAACATTCTACTCATTGGTGTTTGACGGACTGCACCTTTAACTGCAGGCAGACTTTGGGGGCGGAGTCTTGTTTGAATCCTAACGTCTTACTTTAGGAGAAGTTTGGTATCGTTTCTTCTCCCTCTGATAAAAACAAGAGTTTGACGGGGAGGTCGGGGGTCGCAGCTGTTTGCCGTCAGAGACGCTTCCTGTCCGCTTCAAAGGGCCAGAGAAGAAGAAGAGACGTGCCGCGGCGCCACGGGGTGTTGGGGCTCCGCCTCTCGCTTCAAGAGAAAACACGGTTTCAGTGGCGAGAAGCTCAAAGCTCGGCCTCTGATGAAGACTTCAAACGCCTCTCCTCTCGACCCGGTGGTGATGCGTTCAGGGACAAAAACACGCCGCCACAGCTGCTGAACGGCGTGACGTGCCGGTGGTGATGTCAGAGCGACCCGCTGTCAGGTTCAAGCTGGGGTCTCTGGGGGGTCCGAACCTGACGACGTTAATCAGGAGGGTTAAGGTTAAAACTGGGAATCTAAATGTTAAATCTAGCTTTTAAATGTAAATGTTAAATATAAATGATACATTTTTTGATCTAAATTTTAAATGAAATTTTTTTATCTAAATTTTAAATGAAAATGTTAAATATGAATATAAATGTTAAATCTAAGTGTTGAAAATAAATCTAAATGTTAAATATAAAAGTTTAACCCAAATATAAACGTTAAATCTAAATATTTGATCTAAATCTAAATGTTAAATAGAAGTTTTAATAATAAATGTTAAATATAAATGTTAAATCTAAGTGTTGAAAATAAATATAAATGTTTGACCTTAATATTCGGTAAACATGCTAATTCTCACTCACGTCAGAATAACCAAAACTAAAGATTTACGAAGAAAATCACTTCTATCCACAATAGTCTCGGCCCCTTTAGCACCAAGGCGGTTCCTGGTCTGGTTCTGGACCAGTGCTTAACGTGGAATAACGACAGACCTTAAAAACGGCCCATTAAGAGTAACCAAAAGCTCGCCGGGTAAAAAGCCGTGACATCAGAGACATGGGGCGGGGTTTTCGTAGCAAACCAAAAGTTTAGTCCACCATGTTTGAGAGGCCTAAGTAAGTAAAAGTCTGATTGACCCGAAGAACCAAAAAACACGTGACTTAACAAAGTTATTTTCACCTTCTTGGTTTCGTTGTTGAACCGTTTGAATTAGATAAAAGTTAAATAATAATAGATAACCATGGATAGAGGGGATTTTCTCCATCGAGCTTTGATTTTGGTACTTGCAGATTTTCAAAACATTTAGTTCAAACATTTAGATTTGGATTTAACATCTAGTTATAACATTTATCATTTAACATTTAACATTTATATTTAACATTTACATTTGACATTTAACAGTTATATTTAACATTTACATTTTCATTTAACATTTAACATTTATCATTTAACATTTATCATTTAACATTTATCATTTAACATTAAACATTTATCATTTAACATTTAACATTTAACATTTAACATTTATCATTTATCATCTAACATTAAACATTTATCATTTATCATTTAACATTTACATTTAACATTTAACATTTAACATTTAACATTTATATTTAACATTTACATTTGACATTTGACATTTAACATTTAACATTTAACATTTAACATTTAAAATTTACATTTAACATTTATCATTTAACATTTATCATTTAACGTTTATCATTTAACATTTAACATTTAACATTAAACATTTATCATTTAACATTTAACATTTAACATTTATCATTTAACATTTAACATTTATCACTTAACGTTTATAATTTATCATTTAACATTTAACATTTACATTTAACATTTATCATTTATCATTTATCATTTATCATTTATCATTTACATTTAACATTTATCTTTTAACATTTAACATTTATCACTTAACATTTATCATTTATCATCTAACATTTAACATTTAACATTTACATTTAACATTTAACATTTATCATTTAACACTTATCATTTAACATTTAACATTTAACATTTAACATTTACATTTAACATTTAACATTTATCATTTAACACTTATCATTTAACATTTAACATTTAACATTTAACATTTATCATCTAACATTTAACATTTATCATTTAACATTTAACATTTATCACTTAACGTTTATAATTTATCATTTAACATTTAACATTTACATTTAACATTTAACATTTATCATTTATCATTTATCATTTATCATTTACATTTAACATTTATCTTTTAACATTTAACATTTATCATTTATCATCTAACATTTAACATTTAACATTTACATTTAACATTTAACATTTATCATTTCAGATTTGGGATTTACATTTACGTTTATATTTAACATTTATCTGTTGTAACAGCAGCGTCACAAGGAGAACGTGGTTCTGGTTCCTCTCCAGCCAGTGGGAAACAAACTGGTTCTTGCCCATGATTTATAAGTATATAAAGCATAAATGGGTATTTTATTCAAAATGAATGAAACAATGTTTATGAACAAATATTTTCAACTTGAACATTTCTGTCGTCGGGAGCTGATCTGTGATCTAAGAGTTGGTTTAACTTTTTGGAGCGGCGTAGATTTGAACATTTGAATCCCGTCTGAAAAACGTGAGGCGGAGGAGAGAAAGATGACGTTTGTGGACAGGCCGACGTTTGAACTGGTTCTGAATCCTAAAGGACGTTTTAAAAATGAGGTTTTTAACGTGAAGGAGAGATGGGCGATCAAAGAGCCGGTACTGTTAAAAAACAATACAGCTTTGCTGAGTCATGATTTCCGTGATGACACGTGTCGGCGTTTGGAGCGATGACGTCGCTCTGCGGCAGACGGCAGGTCTGAGCGACGCTCCCAGATTCCCAACCGGAACCGACTTCCATTCACCGGCACACACCGTCACTTCCTGCGTGAGAACACGGCGGAGGAAGTGAGACGTCGACCCGTCTGACCGTCCTTCTCGTGAAGCCGCCGCTGAAACCCGAGCAGAAGCAGGAAGCTGAGGTGTGAGAAAAAAACACAGAGTGGATGAGCGAGCAAGTCAGGCGGAGAGAGAGAGAGAGAGAGAGAGTCACGGAGGTCAGATTGCATCATGGCAGGCCTGCTGTGATTGGCCGACGGGCCGATGGCTGAGATGTAAACAGGAAACGGAGGCAGAGGGAGGGGAAGAGGACAAAAGGTTTCATCATCTCAGAGTTTGACCATGTGACCCGAGGAGATTCAGCTGCTGGTAAACATTAGAGAAGAAGAGGCGCCGCAGGAAGGAGGGAGGGATTCAAGTCACACGCTGTTAGCCTAGCTTAGCACAAGGACTGAGACTAGAGAGAGAGACGGCAGCGTGGTTCTGCTGCGCTCAGGAACAGAACCTTCACACAAGAGACGTTAATAAACAGAACCAACAGATTTAAAGAAAGTTTTATCTACTACACACCTACACACACACACACACACATATACACACATATACACACACATACACACACATATACACACATATACACACACATATACACACATATACACACATATACACACACATACACACACATATATACACACACACATACACACACATATACACACACATACACACATATACACACATATACACACATATACACACATATACACACACACACATACACACACACATATACACACATATACACACACATACACACACATATACACACATATACACACATATACACACATATACACACACATATACACACACATATATACACACACATACACACACATACATACACACACATACACACACACATATACACACATATACACACACATACACACACATATACACACATATACACACATATACACACACATACACACATATACACACATACACACCTATACACACACCTACACACACACACACACACACACACACATATACACACACATACACACACATACACACATATACACACATACACACCTATACACACACCTACACACACCTACACACACACCTACAAACACCTACACACACACATATACACACACATATACACACATATACACACACATACACACATATACACACATATACACACACCTACACACACCTACACACACATACACACACATATATACACACACACATACACACACATACATACACACACATACACACACCTACACACACCTACACACACATATACACACATATATAAACACATATACACACATATACACACATATACACACATATACACACATATACACACATACACACACATATACACACATATACACACATATACACACACACACACACACACATATACACACACATATATACACACATATATACACACACATACACACACATATACACACATATACACACATATACACACATATACACACACACATATACACACATATACACACATATACACACACACATATACACACATATACACACATATACACACACACATATACACATATACACACATATACACACATATATACACATATACACACATACACACACATATACACACATATACACACATATACACACATATACACACATATACACACACACATATACACACATATACACACATATACACACACACATATACACATATATACACACATATACACACATATATACACATATACACACACACACACATATACACACACATACACAACCTCCAGGTGGTTCTGACTGGTTCTGATCTGGACTGTAAAAACTGTGCAGTGAAAATAAGACGCTTCTTTCTGTTGATTTAGTTTCACTTCCTCCCGATGAAAGAGCGGTTCTGTGAGAAACCCCTCGTCTGCTGCTCGGACCCACGGCGCCGCCTGCAGGTCAAACAGAGGAACGCACTCATGAAAATTAAAACGTAAAATTAAACAATCCAATCCTGGATTTGTTCTTTTTCCATATTTTCCTTTCCTGTCGCCTGTTTGTTCATTCATCCCATAATATTCATTCATTACTGAATCAGTAGTAACTTAGTAAAGAATCTTTAAAAGTGTTTTTTTTACTGTTTTTAATCCAGAGTCGGTCCTGTGAGAGATTCCTCGCCTCCAACAGTTCATGCTTCAGCCACCAGGGGGCGTTTCTCTCTATAAAAACTCTGAGTTCTTTCAGGGGTTCTGTTTGTATGATTGTGGACTTTTGTGGGGAAAGTTCTGATCCATCATATCTGATTTTGTTCCAGAACCGCTGGAGCAGAAGGTTGCGACCCAAACTGGGACTGTTTTACATCTGGAGCTAGTTAGCCTCCATGCTAACGTTGAGTCCCTGAAGAGGAGATATCAAGACCTGCAGGCCGGCTTTAGATTGGATCACATCTTAGCAGAAGGGTCTGCATGAGGGTTCAGAGGGTCCGTGACCTTCAGAATGTCTGGTCCAACTTTTAGAAGAAGAAAGTACCCGTCATATTTTATGACAGCCTTGTTTTTATTGGACATAGTGACCTCTGAGTTACCTCTGAGTGACCTCTGAGGGACCTCTGTTTGACCTCTGAACTTTGTCATCTTGTACTTTTTAAGGAATGAAGTCCAGCAGAATCTTTGACATTTTGAAAAAAAGCAGACATCTGTTTAAATCTGCAGCTTTGTCGGTGACCTCTGTGTGACCTCTGTGTGACCTCTGTGTGACCTCTGTGTGACCTCTGCCGGGACCCACACGGACTAACGGACGCTGAGAGGCGGTGGGCGGAGACCGAACCCAGACAGGGACAGAGTCCGGTTTGGTGGCGGTGAGGCTGTGTGTCGGTGGGATCATGAATATTTAAACCTGGTTCCTGGGGGGCTGCGAGGGGACGGCGTGAACTTTTAATGAGCCTCGGGTCAAACGGGACGTTTCATGTCCATAAATGGCCGATCAAGAGTTCTGGAGGGTTTGGACTGAATCTCAATGAGGACGGAGAGACTTTTAAACTCCTCCTACTAAAGTCCCTGCAGGCGGAGGGAAACTCTGGAACACTGAGTCACTGATGTGATCAATGCCCTGAGTGACAGCTGCTCTGGGTTTATCGTCCCTCGCTCACAGCAATCAGCCATAACATTATAACCACTGACGGGTCTGGTGGTCGTCTGCCGCTGTCAGACCTCTTTGTCGGACGAACATCTTTGTTGGACGAACATCTTTGTCGGACGAACATCTTTGTTGGGTGAACATCTTTGTCGGACGAACATCTTTGTCGGACGAACATCTTTGTTGGACGAACATCTTTGTCGGACGAACATCTTTGTTGGGTGAACATCTTTGTCGGACGAACATCTTTGTTGGACGAACATCTTTGTCGGACCAACATCTTTGTCGGACGAACATCTTTGTTGGACCAACATCTTTGTCGGACGAACATCTTTGTTGGGTGAACATCTTTGTTGGACGAACATCTTTGTTGGACGAACATCTTTGTTGGACGAACATCTTTGTCGGACCAACATCTTTGTCGGACGAACATCTTTGTTGGACCAACATCTTTGTCGGACGAACATCTTTGTTGGGTGAACATCTTTGTTGGGTGAACATCTTTGTCGGGCGAACATCTGTGTCGGACGAACATCTTTGTCGGACCAACATCTTTGTCGGACCAACATCTTTGTCGGACCAACATCTTTGTTGGACGAACATCTTTGTCGGACGAACATCTTTGTTGGGTGAACAACTTTGTTGGACGAACATCTTTGTTGGACGAACATCTTTGTCGGACGAACATCTTTGTTGGGTGAACATCTTTGTCGGGCGAACATCTTTGTCGGACCAACATCTTTGTCGGACGAACATCTTTGTTGGGTGAACATCTTTGTCGGGCGAACATCTTTGTTGGGTGAACATCTTTGTTGGGTGAACATCTTTGTCGGGCGAACATCTGTGTCGGACGAACATCTTTGTCGGACGAACATCTTTGTCGGACGAACATCTTTGTCGGACCAACATCTTTGTTGGACGAACATCTTTGTCGGACGAACATCTTTGTTGGGTGAACATCTTTGTTGGACGAACATCTTTGTTGGACGAACATCTTTGTCGGACTAACATCTTTGTTGGGTGAACATCTTTGTCGGGCGAACATCTTTGTCGGACCAACATCTTTGTCGGACGAACATCTTTGTTGGGTGAACATCTTTGTCGGGCGAACATCTTTGTCGGACCAACATCTTTGTCGGACGAACATCTTTGTCGGACCAACATCTTTGTCGGACGAACATCTTTGTTGGGTGAACATCTTTGTCGGAGGAACATCTTTGTTGGGTGAACATCTTTGTCGGACCAACATCTTTGTCGGACGAACATCTTTGTTGGGTGAACATCTTTGTCGGGCGAACATCTTTGTTGGACGAATATCTGTGTCGGACGAACATCTTTGTCGGGTGAACAACAGAAAAAATCTGTTTTTGGTACTGGTGAATTCTGCTCCACGTTACAGTCTGATCCGACAGAGGCGTTACTGCAGCACGGATGTCTGACAGAACTGATGCCGGTTCTGATGGAGAGGTGTTTAGAGCAAACAGTGACATCAGAGCTGTTCTTGCAGGAATAAGTGGACAGACACAATATTAGGAAGGTGGTTTTAATGTTATGGCTGATCAGTGCATCTACAAGTAATGGATACTGACTGGAGCGTTAAGACGCTCCTCAAACACGCCGACCGCTCTATCAGCTGCTCACGACGCAAGTCCAATGAGAAAAACTCTGTTAGACAGCGGCTCACCTCATAGACCCGAACGGGAACAACGGTGTCTGGATGTAGAGCGGCTGCCACCACCTCTGGATGTAGAGCGGCTAAATATATATATATATATATATATATATATATATTTATATATATATATGGATGTAGAGCAGCTATATATATATGGATGTAGAGCAGCTATATATATATATATGTAGCTGCTCTACATCCATATATATATATATATATATATATATATATATATATATATATATATATGGATGTAGAGCAGCTACATATATATGGATGTAGAGCAGCTACATATATATGGATGTAGAGCAGCTATATATATATATATATATATATATATATGGATGTAGAGCAGCTATATATATATATACAATCCTCTACATACTATCATGTACAACGTAAAAGTTTAAATACCCTGGTTTCCTCCCGGTGCCTTTAATTGACGATTAAGACAAAACCCATTTCCCCGGATGAGAGGGGATCCAGAGCGGCGTGATGAAGCTCTGTTTCTAACTGGGTCCATTAAACAACAGACTTTATTAACGGCAGCCATTCTAACCGCTCCAGGACATTAACCAGAACCTCAGAGTCCAGTGAGCAGAGTTTCTCCCCAGCAGTAATAATAGTGAATCAAAGTTACCGGGTGACGGGGAAACTTTCACCTCACTCAAAGATGGGAATGAAATATACCCTCCCTAGCTAAGTGCTAGCATTAGCATGCAGGTTAGCATATCCAGCTAGCACGCTAACATCTGCCAATGAGCGGCGAGGTGGGAGTTGAGTCTCGATCTCGTCGTCTGACATAAAAACGAGATGTTCAGATTGGTTTCCTACTTCTGAACTGAATCTTAATTTCGCCCGACTGCATTCAAAGATGACGAAGGACGAATCAGGTGAGATGAAGAGCTGTTTGTGTTTCCTTCTCCGTGATCCTGCTGGCGGCGAACAATCACCTTCCTTCTTCTCATTCCAGCTAACGGAGCGTGAACTCCCATCCAAACGTCTGTCTGCTAACGACTTCATCACTTGGAGGCAGGGAGAGACGAAGAGCGCCCCCCTGTGGACGGGACCGGTCATGTGATCCCATCTGTGGGTGCTGCAGACCCACTTCCTGTCAGGCGTCGACGGTTGAAGAAGAATGATGTGAAATTTGAATCGGTCCCTGAACGCATCACAGATACTGATGAGAGTTGATCATGTGACCGGTGTCGCATCACTAATGTCACTCTCAGAGTTAGATGAAGAGGAGGATGAAGGAGAGTCTGGTCAGTTTCGGTGGATCTCTGCTGCCATCTGCTGGCTGACAGAACCATGCAGGTCCATTTCTGTCCACTCACGCCGTCATCACAGAACCGAATCTGATCCTCGTAAACAAAAACATTCTTCCTCTAAAGAACCACCGGAGTCTTCCTCACGGCCCCGGGTCAAGATCCGGTCCACATTTCCCGACCGGATCTCGGTGTGCAGAGAACCAGGAAGTTATCCTTTAATACTTTAAGTAAAGTACGATGAAGTGCTTTGAGTATACAACTGTGTACATCAGTGTGTTGTTTGTGTACACATGTACACAAAACCAATATTTGTACAAATATAAATACTTAAGGATAGAAGTCTGATTCTTAACTGTTGGAACGTCAAACTCTTCAAATAAGGGACCGTAATAATTTCATAATACAGATAAATATATGTTTTATAAATATTGTTAAATACTCAGAAGTTTTTCCACTAACATCTTTGAAAAGTACAAAAAACAACGTTTGGAAAGGTTTTACGAAAGACTGAAATACTCAAAAAGACCATGTCACAAGAGGATCATGGGTAATAGGTGACCACATTGACTAGAAGAAGTCCCCAGTCCCCTGCGTCGTACAAAAACGCCCTTAAAGGTGAAGTTATCTCCACAGTATTTGTTTCTCAAGTAAAATATGAACCATTGGAAAAACCGATCCTCCCCAAAATCACTCCAGTTCTTCCTCGCACTAAAGTCTACTTGATTGCTACGTTTGAAGACGATCCATGACATCGTTTGTGAGTTACGGCGCTAACAGGAACGATGATGATGATGATGATGATCCCATAAAGTCTGACTAAAGATGAAGAGGAGGTTCCGGAAAAGTTGATTTTAAATCAGAGATGGACGAAGTTCTCCGGCCCGGTCAAAGACCCGGACCCCCTGAAGACCCTGGGTGGGTTCGGCGCTGACTCACGACTCCGATCCACTCGACGTTTATTAGACCCACATACTTTATTTAAAAATCATCTTTTACAAACTAACGGCACAAATCATGATTATTACTATTAACACATTATATACAAACTACGTCTTTCTGTTTACAGCAGACGCCGCAGACGCTCAGCGTCCGAACATCTCCTGTGAGGCGTAGGTCATGTAGAGGAAGCCGTCCTCGTCCTGGTGGTCTTTGTAGACCTGGGCCATGGTGAGGGACATGCTGGCCAGACCGCTGTTGTTGATGAGCAGGTAGAAGGCCTGAGAGGGCAGCAGCGCCATCCTGTTCCTGAGGGACGGGGGGACAGACAGACAGACGGGGGGGACAGACAGACGGGGGACGGGGGACAGACCGACGGAGGGGGGGACAGACAGACGGAGGGGGGGACAGACAGACGGAGGGGGGACAGACAGACGGAGGGGGGACAGACAGACGGAGGGGGGACAGACAGACAGACGGGGGGGACAGACAGACAGACGGGGGGACAGACAGACAGACGGCGGGGACACACCGACGGGGGACGGGGGACACACCGACGGGGGACGGGGGACACACCGACGGGGGACGGGGGACACACCGACGGGGGACGGGGGACAGACCGACGGGGGACGGGGGACAGACCGACGGGGGACGGGGGACAGACCGACGGGGGGACAGACAGACCGGGGGACAGACAGACAGGGGGACAAACAGACAGGGGGACAAACAGACAGGGGGACAAACAGACAGGGGGACAAACAGACAGGGGGACAAACAGACAGGGGGACAAACAGACAGGGGGACAAACAGACAGGGGGACAAACAGACAGGGGGACAAACAGACAGGGGGACAAACAGACAGGGGGACAAACAGACAGGGACAGCGAAAGACAGCGAAAGACAGCGACAGACAGACAGAGACAGACAGACAGACAGAGACAGACAGACAGAGACAGACAGACAGACAGAGACAGACAGACGGTTGGTGAGATTCCAAACAGACGAATGAACATTTTAAGCATTTATGGCGTCAACAAGTAAAACAATGGACCGACTGAAGACAAGACTGACGTCCCCACATTCTGATCACCCTCCTCGTGCAGTGCATTATGGGACAGAAAGACACAGAAGGTTATACTAAGAGTTTTAAATAACAGTATTTCTCTTACAGGTCCTGTTTACTAAACGAGACTGAATTAAGTCCAGGCCTTCATTTTAATTCCACTTAAACTCCTCCTGAATCTATAAAGTGTGTTTGTATTTTTATTTACACGACTTTGGACACAAACAAAGTTCCTTAAATTAACCCTTTAACTCCTTCTGATTCTCTAGTTTTTGACTGAACCGGTTTACATCCGGACCCGGTGGCAGCAAGTCTGTCCTAAACAGTAAGGGTCCGAGGACGGAGCCCTGGGGGACGCCACAGGTCAAAGAACCGAGGAGGAAGTCGTAACCGTGACGACTGAGAATGTCTGAGTCTGCGTAATAATCCTGTTTAGTCATCACATGCTTTATCTAACCTGACGCAACCAAACAAGTCAGACTTATAACAACAAGCTTTAAAGTCGAGCTTATGGAATCCAAACGGACTATTTTTCATCAAAGAAAAACTTGTCATGAAATAGTTTATTTATTTTTACTGTTTATACATCAAACAGTTTTGTTATTTTATGGTAAATTTACAGAGTCCTCCATGTTTCACAGCAGTGCATGATGGGAAACGTAGTCAATGTTTGGACATCAGTCCTCTTCATCAAACCCCCTCATTTAACACAATAACTCAAAAACATATCTCATGGATCATTTTTAAATTGTTTACCCACAGATCTTAGCGCGAGGAAGAACTGGAGTCATTTGGGTGACGGTCAGTTGTAGATTTATTCCCGACATCTTTTCTCAACCGTTGGTCTGATTTCATCCCGATTAAACGCAGATGAATCGACTGGAGGAGGTTTAACTTATAAAGTTCATGTTTTACTCACTAGAGGGAGTTTCTATGTAAAACACAGGTTCTGATCCGTAACGACCCGACCATCAGTCCAGTCCAGTCTAAATGTCTCCATCTCCTATGAATCCACCGCAGGATGCTAGCCACAGCTAGGTTTCTAACCCTAACCTGATGTTAACTTCTGACAGTGAAGCTTGATTAAACCTGATCTTAACTTCTGATGACAGTGAAGCTAGATTAAACCTGATCTTAACTTCTGACAGTGAAGCTTGATTAAACCTGATCTTAACTTCTGATGACAGTGAAGCTAGATTAAACCTGATCTTAACTTCTGATGACAGTGAAGCTAGATTAAACCTGATCTTAACTTCTGACAGTGAAGCTAGATTAAACCTGATCTTAACTTCTGACAGTGAAGCTTGATTAAACCTGATCTTAACTTCTGACAGTGAAGCTAGATTAAACCTGATCTTAACTTCTGATGACAATGAAGCTAGATTAAACCTGATCTTAACTTCTGATGACAGTGAAGCTAGATTAAACCTGATCTTAACTTCTGACAGTGAAGCTAGATTAAACCTGATCTTAACTTCTGACAGTGAAGCTTGATTAAACCTGATCTTAACTTCTGACAGTGAAGCTAGATTAAACCTGATCTTAACTTCTGATGACAATGATGCTAGATTAAACCTGATCTTAACTTCTGATGACAGTGAAGCTAGATTAAACCTGATCTTAACTTCTGATGACAGTGAAGCTTGATTAAACCTGATGTTAACTTCTGACAGTGAAGCTAGATTAAACCTGAGGTTAACTTCTGATGACAGTGAAGCTTGATTAAACCTGATGTTAACTTCTGACAGTGAAGCTTGATTAAACCTGATCTTAACTTCTGATGACAGTGAAGCTTGATTAAACCTGATGTTAACTTCTGACAGTGAAGCTAAATTAAACCTGATGTTAACTTCTGATGACAGTGAAGCTCGATTAAACCTGATCTTAACTTCTGACAGTGAAGCTTGATTAAACCTGATCTTAACTTCTGATGACAGTGAAGCTAGATTAAACCTGATCTTAACTTCTGATGACAGTGAAGCTTGATTAAACCTGATGTTAACTTCTGACAGTGAAGCTTGATTAAACCTGATCTTAACCTCTGATGACAGTGAAGCTAGATTAAACCTGATCTTAACTTCTGATGACAGTGAAGCTTGATTAAACCTGATCTTAACTTCTGACAGTGAAGCTTGATTAAACCTGATCTTAACTTCTGATGACAGTGAAGCTTGATTAAACCTGATCTTAACTTCTGACAGTGAAGCTTGATTAAACCTGATCTTAACTTCTGATGACAGTGAAGCTCGATTAAACCTGAGGTTAACTTACCTGATGATGGTGACAAACTGCGTCATGGTGAGCTCGTGTGGAACCAGAAACTTGGTTTTATCCAGAGGAGGCAGAAACTTTTCCCTCTCGTACCGTTCGATGATGACCTGCGGGTGACGTCACACACGTCAGGATGATAAAAACAAACCCTCACGGAGCCTCATGCACCGGGAATTTACCGGGATCTTGTTGGGAAACTTGGTCCGGATCCCCGCCACCTCTTGTTTCCTGGTCGCTGCAGCAGAGAGGAGAGAAAACACACATGAGTCGAAGGTTCGAATCCGGCGCCCCTCCCCGGCGGTTCCGGTGCTGACGCGCGCGTTTACCGAAACTCTTCCGCTGTTTGAAGGGTTTGTTCTGCAGCTGGGCTCGGTCTAACGGAGGCATGCTGTGTGGGAACCGGTGTCGGTGATGGACGGCGCTGCAGTGGAGGAGCCCGCGCGAGGCTCCACGTTAAGTAGAGGCGGCTGCGGCGCGTCAGCTGATTAGCACATGTCCGCGGTCGGCGCGTGAATCATCCGCGCGCTTAATCAAGTTAGAGGCAGAGAGAAAGTCCCCGCACCCAGGATCGGGCCTGGACCGGCCTCCCTGGTCCGGAACCGGCCAGGAGTAGAATAAAAGTACCGGGTATAAGAAGTTTCTCCAGATGTGATGATTTAGAATTTGAGTGATGAACTCAAGAAGTAAGTGATTCTTCGTACATCGTCAATATTCTCCTAATTCATAAGTAAATAAATGGTTTAAAAAAAAACACATCTTGGATTAACTACTTAGAAAAATGTCCCAAAGATGAAAACCTGATAAACAGGATCTTATTATAATCCTGAATAAAGTCATAATTCTGAGAATAAAGTCTGAATTCTGAGAATAAAGTCAGAATTCTTGGAAAAAAGTCTGAATTCTGAGAATAAAGTCAGAATTCTTAGAATAAAGTCTGAATTCTGAGGGTAAAATCATAATTCTGAGAATAAAGTCTGAATTCTGAGAATAAAGTCAGGATTCTCAGTTTATAGTCATAATTCTTAGAATAAAGTCATAATTCTTAGAATAAAGTCAGAATTCTTGGAAAAAAGTCTGAATTCTGAGAATAAAGTCTGAATTCTGAGAATAAAGTCTGAATTCTGAGAATAGAGTCCGGTCATCAACAGCTGAAGCAGGAAGATCTGAACCGGGTTCCTTTCACCTGCGGCGTGAACGAACCCTCAGAAACTCGCTTCAGATCCTCAGACGAATATGCAAATCCTACGATGGCGACGCCGTGACTTGACTTAAGCCGGCTCAGGCTTGACCTCGCTGCTGGAACTATGACCTTTGGGAGGAACCCTCATCTGGATACGCCTCAGAATCTAATCACCTGCTAAAAAACATAAAAAACAACAAAGCAAACACCTGTTCCCCTCCACCTCCTCACAACTCTTCATCCCAGAGGAAAACAGGTGATTGTTAACAGATTGTAAAATATATACAATATAATATATATATGCCATTATTATATATAATATGGCATATATTGCCAAAAAAACATGTTATACAGTGAAGTTTAAGCATGATTGCCTCCCACTGTATGTCCACTTGACCTGTTATGTTAAAAATGCTTAGAATAACAATCTGCTTCATACACAAATGAATATTCCCCTGACGTAATGCACCCTTTACTTCGATTGGGTCATTTACGTGCCACTCATTTAACTGTACAGTAGTAGGCGGGACTTACATCCGTTGATGTCACCGCACAGGTCTGTGAAGGCATTTGAAGTTATAGCAGTAGCTGCATGGCTATTTTTTCAAAATAAAAGTATGTTTAGAGGATTGGAAACTTCAGGAGGAAGTAATGTTGTTCATGATAGGATGTAGACATTTTTTTACACTGCGATAATTAACAAGTTAGCTGAATCGTTATATACAGCGATGCCATTCTTCCGAACATACTTGGTAGAACTAGCACAAACTGGTACAATACAGCGGGACGATGAGTGGGGTTTTATTTTGAAGTTCCAGACAGGAAGTACAATCTCTGTGTTCATCCGGTAACTCGATGTCTGTCTCCTCATCTGACAGCTGCTTCAGACAGGAGTTGTGCTCCAGCCCAGAGGGTTGATGGACTGTATATCCATCCTGAGGACATCCCATAACACCGACTCGGCGTGCCGGACCGAACCAAAGGCCTCATCGCCCCGGTCCCGCCATGGACGAGCAGGCGGGCCCCGGTGTCTTCTTCAACAGCAACAGCTCGGGTCTGCCCGGTGGTGGGAATATTAAACCTACGCAGAGTGGCGACTTCAGCGGCGGAGAGGCGGCCAGAGCTCAGTACAACATCCCGGGGATTTTACACTTTCTCCAGCATGAGTGGGCCCGCTTTGAGGTGGAGAGGGCGCAGCGGGAGGTGGAGCGGACCGAGCTGCAGGTAAACAGCTGCTAGCTCCAGTTGGGGTTTGCTAGCCAGGCTTCGCTGTCTGAGCCAATCCGCATTGGAAAATGAGGGAATTTAGCGAACTATATCTTATCAGCAGTTAAATCAAAGAGATAAAATCACACATTGAATGTATTGCGTATGGAATTGCTTCTTTTATTCAATTCGGCTGCAGTTTAAACCAGCAATAAGCACACCTTTGGACAATATCACCACTATTAGGGATGCTTGACTGTGTTAACTACGCTCCTCCGAGGCAAAGGTGAACGTGATAGTGGATGACGCACGTTGTTTCTAAAATTGAAGTTTTGTTCTTATACGGGCTTATTGACTTATAATTTCAAAGACGAAGCGAAGCACAAAGTTAATTGAGTCCATTTAATGAACTTAATGCTGTACTTGATGTCTGTGTGCCAGTGTCAGGCTTGACGACATTGAATTACATAATATTTTAATGGAAGTTTGGCTCATGGTGTCTCCCATCTATATATGCGAGCTGTGATTTGATGAGTGACGTCGAGTGTTGACCACACGATATAACATCAGCCTGTTTAGGTGAAGTTGATGCCAAACAGTCAGGATGACGCAAACCCCCGGCCTTGACGTGAAGTTAACCGGAGTCTGTCCAGCTGTCCGATAATGGATGCATCGACGGTGCATTTCCGTGCGGCGCGTGATCCAGTTGAGTCACGAAGTGTTGGTGTGTTGGCGTTATCAGCTGTGAGTTTATATCAGGAGCCTCTGCAGGTCTGGATGTTCCTGGTTACATCATACCTATAAATGCCGTTTCAATCTCAGTATCCCTCTGGCTTCGCGTCAAGCTCCACCTGTTCGGTCTATTTATTCCATAAAGGTGGATTAAAGTGGCCTAGATTGATCGTTTGTTCCTCTTCTCCCAACTGGGCTCACATTCCTGGATGAAGATTCCGGGGAGGACCGGAATGGAGAATGCATGAGTCCATTCTCATCCTCTTACATGGCGTCCGGTCATTGGGGCGGCGCCGTAATCAGGATTTCCCTCTCCCCAGCAACACTTACCAGCCCATGCTGGAAGAGATGCGTAGATCAGCCATAACATTAAAATCACCTGCCCAATATTGCGTAGGTAACAGTTTTGGAGCCCAAACAGATGCGATGCGAGGAATCAAACCCCCGACCTCCCCAGCAGTGTACGACTGCTGAGCCTCCTGGGCTGGATCAGAACCCGTGTATTCACTTTTTTCCAGTTTAATCCCGTTGCCCGTTCACCTTGTCCTTCCATTAGTCCACTTTGATAGCTAAGAACTTCCTGATTCCGTCACGTCGGCTTCAGATCAATTACTGCCTAATATATTCCACCCACCGACTGATGCCACCTGACCGTGGTTATAACGTTAAGGCTGATCGTGGTTATAACGTTAAGGCTGATCGGTCTGTGTAGTTCCCCCCATTGGGCTTTGGGTCCAACTGGGCTTGTTCTTCCAGCTACACTGAAACCCACCAAAGGGATGAAGCGGCATACTTACCAGACATTGACCCGTGTCAGCTGACTCTATTTAGCTCCTCCCCCAGGTGTTTCAGCTCCTCAGGCTTAATACTGAGGAGCTCTTTCCAGGTTGAAGACTTTTCAGCGTCTGTTTGTTTCTGGCGCTGGCGTGTGGGCGGGACAACCGGGTTCTTCCCAGGCTGCCGTTATGGAACGCCACAGGATGAGGCGGGACTTTGTTTGTTTACGCCGTGGTTTCCTGTAATGGCAACATAGCGCTGTTGGGAAAAGTGTTTACACATCATGATGAGTTTGATCTTCCACTAGACGGAGGATCAAAGGTGTCGGAATGCTGTAGATGTATGAGAGGCCACTACCGGTGACATCATCACAGGTCAGTAGATGATGCTGGTAAATGACACGCCTGCTGGTTGCTCCTGTAGATGAAGGTGAACGACGGATTTAACTGCCCTCATCAACCGCGGCGCCGCTCGGCGTGACAGAACCGTCCGACCTGCTCCGAGATTATGAAGGTTACGCTCACGGCCGCTCTGCCGGTCCCACAGCAGCGTCTTCTGACCGTCTGAGGCGTCTGGCGCCTGAAGATGGAGATGAGAGGCTGAGTAACGCCACCTTGCCGTTGATTTCTAATTTTCCTTCCCACTGAGCTGGGGAGCCGATCCGAGCGAGACGGAGCCGGCGGCCCGCCGGGACCCCAAACCAATTCCGTCTGTGAATCCGTTTGTTCTGCTGCTGCGTCGCTCAGACGGAATGAATAGAACCGGCGCCAGAGCTGCAGCTAACGGCTATTTTGACAGTCGATTCATTTATCCATTATCGAAACGATTAATCAGATGCTACAGATGTAGCATCTGTTTGCTACGTCGCCGCTGACACGAGAGGTAAATAAAATGAATAAATAAATAATATAAATAAATAATATAAATAAATCCGGCACTTTCTCTGGAATCAAATCAAACATCCACGTAAGTTTAGGAAAATAAACACGTGCAGAAGAAAACAACAAGTCGCTGCTCTGTGCGTTCAGTAGTCAACAACTACATCAGGCTGAATCGTGAAAGTTGGACACGCCCACATTGGACACGCCCACATTGGACACGCCCACATAACACACTTTCAGCAGTAATGTGAAACGTTAACATTTCACCGCATTTCAAAACATTCACATTAAACCCAACACAAACGTTAAGTACGTTTTAACAGCGAGCTAACTAGCCGACTAGCTTACAGTTAGCTACTCTCACATAGTAACAGATTACTCACACATAGTAACGGATTACTCTCACATAGTAACAGATTACTCACACATAGTAACAGATTACTCACACATAGTAACAGATTACTCACACATAGTAACAGATTACTCACACATAGTAACAGATTACTCACACAGTTACAGATTACTCACACATAGTAACAGATTACTCACACATAGTAACAGATTACGCATGCGTAGTAACAGATTACTCTCACATAGTAACAGATTACTCACACATAGTAACAGATTACTCACACATAGTAACAGATTACTCACACACAGTAACAGATTACTCTCACACAGTAACAGATTACTCACACACAGTAACAGATGACTCACACACAGTAACAGATTACTCACACATAGTAACAGATTACTCACACACAGTAACAGATTACTCACACATAGTAACAGATTACTCACACACAGTAACAGATTACTCACACATAGTAACAGATGACTCACACAGTAACAGATTATTCACACAGTAACAGATTACTCACACAGTAACAGATTAGTCCGGTTAGGCCTAAACTCCATTAAAACTCTATGTGTTAGAAACGATCTCTTTGATTGTTCTGATCCGATGTGTTTTTTATAAATTGAGAGAGAGAGACTAAGCGTCTCTTCCTCATAAGAGGAAACAGGAAGCAGATACTAGATGGTCCAGACAACAAAGAAAAAGTATTTTCTTCAAGGGAGGAGGAGGAGGAGGAGGAGGCGCCAGGACTTCAAAGCAGACGGATCTTAGAGGAACCGTAGAGAAACCGTTTTTTTCTTCGCGACATTTATTCACCTAATATCTGATACACTCTGAATTTAACGTAAAATGTAAACATATGTTTTTAAACCGTAAAAAAAAAGATTTCTAATGATGAAATTTTGTATTTCAGGGAAAACCGTGATTTGTAATCAGATTACATCGTCCTTTTTGTGAAGCACGTTTTTAGGAAACTAACTGACCCTCGTTTGATTATTTCCCTGGGTTTTATTAAGTGACTTAATTCTGTTTAGTCAGTCCTCCTTTAATATACCAAGAAGAAGAAATCCTACGTTAACACCTCCTCCCTGAAGCCTCTTTGACCCGCGGTGTCCCACAGGGCTCCGTCCTCGGCCCCTCAGTCTTTGGCGTATAGATACTTTATAAACAGTCAAACACCTGAGCAGGACATCAAAGGGTTAACGTACACGTACAGCAAGTACACAAATAAATACTCTACACTCAAGAAGTAACTGACGGTTGAGCTGGATGTTGTCAGACTCCGTGCAGTTACTCCGAGTCCTTCATCCTCCTGATGAGGTGATGATGTCACATACGGGCTGACGGGATCATTTGAAAACGCGATCTCTGCCGTGATGTGAGTCATGCATGAACAGGTCACATGATCATCACGCCGACCCAGGAGGACGTTCGCCAGTCTGTTTCCTTCCTCTCCGGCGGCAGCTATAAATAAACAACCACAAATATACACAAATACACATACATATATACACACACATATACTAATATGCACACATGCACTTACACACACGTACACATATACACACATACATACACACACGCACACCCATACAAACGCACACATATACACACATAAGCACAAACATACATACACACACGCACATACATATTGCTACTCGTGCTGGTGTTTATGTTTTGATGTCAGATGTAAACAACAACATTTTGTCTCCTTGAGAGGTTGAGAAAAAAAAGCTCGCCATGTTGTGGCGTAGCTGCAGATGTCGGACGCCATGACGGTCTCCGGGGTCCGAGGACCCGTTTGAACCTCTTCTCATCTTTAATTAACCGGGGTTGTAGTTTCCATGCGGCGTAAACAGAAAGCACAGAGAGGTCAAAGGTCGTATGCTGATGTAAAGATTCACGGCTCTAGTTGGTGGTTTGAGCTTTGATCGGCCCACCGTGGGTGACTCTGATCGGACGGGCTGCACCGACACCTGACCCCCAGCTCCTGCTGCTGTGTTTCTCCTACCTCACTAAATAAACGATCTCCCAACGGACGGATGCACAGATGTTCTGCTGCGTTCTGTCTTCCTCTGATTCATTCTAGGGTCACATGATCTGCCTGATTAGAATCTAGGACGGGCGTCTTTCTGCTCCGGAGAGTCGGGTCATCGCTTTCCCTCAAGCTGAGCGAACAGAACAAATCAATGTGGAGAACTTCAAAACCATGTCCGGGACTCTTCCCACTACTGGAGGTTCTTCTCGCCATCAGTGGACTCTTTTCAGAAACGTCTGAGCTGCCATGTTTGTTCCTCCGCTTCATCTCTAAGAGTTAAAGTTCAGATTCTTACGGGTCGGTCTTGGGCCCAGGAAGTGTTGATTTTAACTTCAGTACCGCCCTGCACCATTAGGTCCTGATACCAAAACACTCACGGGTTCTTTTGTTAACGGAGAAACCCAAAATCAGTCTTCTCCACCAATCTGTAACTGGACCAGTTAAGACTCTAGTTAACCTCCTAGTCAGTAACTGGACCAGTTAAGACTCTAGTTAACCTCCTAGTCAGTAACTGGACCAGTTAAGACTCTAGTGAACTTCCTAGTCTGTAACTGGACCAGTTAAGACTCTAGTTAACCTCCTAGTCAGTAACTGGACCAGTTAAGACTCTAGTGAACCTCCTAGTCTGTAACTGGACCAGTTAAGACTCTAGTGAACCTCCTAGTCAGTAACTGGACCAGTTAAGACTCTAGTTAACCTCCTAGTCAGTAACTGGACCAGTTAAGACTCTAGTGAACTTCCTAGTCTGTAACTGGACCAGTTAAGACTCTAGTTAACCTCCTAGTCAGTAACTGGACCAGTTAAGACTCTAGTGAACCTCCTAGTCTGTAACTGGACCAGTTAAGACTCTAGTGAACCTCCTAGTCAGTAACTGGACCAGTTAAGACTCTAGTTAACCTCCTAGTCAGTAACTGGACCAGTTAAGACTCTAGTGAACCTCCTAGTCTGTAACTGGACAAGTTAAGACTCTAGTGAACCTCCTAGTCAGTAACTGGACCAGTTAAGACTCTAGTTAACCTCCTAGTCTGTAACTGGACCAGTTAAAACTCTAGTGAACTTCCTAGTCTGTAACTGGACCAGTTAAGACTCTAGTTAACCTCCTAATCAGTAACTGGACCAGTTAAGACTCTAGTTAACCTCCTAATCAGTAACTGGACCAGTTAAGACTCTAGTTAACCTCCTAGTCAGTAACTTGGATGCTTCTTGCTCACTATCTACCATCGTGCAACGTAAGTTAACTTTGATCATGTGGGAAGCATCTCTTTGATCTCTTATTGAGACCAGGATACCCATCTGTGAGAAAACGGGCGACCCAGTCCGATACTACCAAGTTCTCCCAGTAGGTCCATTTTAGTTTGGGTTCCTGTGACGTTGTGTAAATGTAGCAAGATGCTAAGAAAAACGTCTTCTTCAGAAATCCATTGAAGTGCAGGATCTAATATTGAAGTTGGGATTTTGTGTGTCCAAACTTCCTGTCTCACCTTTGGGCACCTCTACAGGTAGAACCCCTCGTTGGAGTCACGTCCCTTCAGCTCAGCCTGATGCGGTTTGTTCTGAAGTCTGCTGCTCCGGCATCAGTCCTCCAGGACGTCGGGTCTGAATAATGCAGCTGGAGGCTTCAGCGCTCTACAAAACTACAGACATGAACGTCTCGTACGTAACCGCCCGTTCTCTCTTCTTCAACAACAGCCCGACCCGTACCTGAGATCCAACTGGATGACCTCCTTCTTCTTTCTGTTCTTCCTGTTTGACAGCGTGAAGCCGCCGCCCTAAAAGGAATGGCGTCCACACCTGCCTGTTTTTCAGACGGGCGTCCGCTGCGGCGGCGGGTCCCACCCCGAGCCACGCCTCGGCGCTGTTGTACTAGGCCTTCAGCCAAGATGAGCCTTAGGCACACTTTCTCCTCAGCCTGACATGAACCGGGACCACGCACGGCCAGAACCAGTACAGTCTGATTAGTCCAGAACCAGACGAGCCTAACTGGACCAGTACTAGTGTTCTGGAAATAGAACATGCTCTGCTCAGGGTCGTCACAAGCACCCTCTAAAGGTCATATCTTCATGAATTTATGGAGATAAGGGGAAAATGTTTGACCTCCAGCTTGAAGTTTGTGAAATGATTCTCGCACACGTGTCACTTTTTGAAGATCGCAACTTTTGCCAAACAGCCACGCCTCAGAGTTCAGATGAAGACGGGTTCTAGCTTGTGGGTCCTGATTAGGGGACGCCACGGCGGACTCCCATTCACACTGTGGCGCTGGAACATGTTTTACGATCACGCAGCTACTGGGGAAAATGTATCCGGCATTGGGAACGGCTGCCAGAAGCCCGAAGCCCGTTTATGAGGTTCTCTACTTCCTGTTTGGTGTCAGATCATCCATAGGAGCCACAAGTGGGGGAATGGCCCTGAACCGGTTCCTGTCTGAATGCAGGAATTATGTGCTGACTAGGAAATCAAAATTCAACTGGGGAAAAAAACTAATTTATTTTGTCACACGTATTTCTGTGCTTCGTGTTTGGTCTCGTTGACCTTTGACCTCCCACTTTCCACAGCGCTGAGTTTGCGGCGTACGTAGGAGGCTTAGCGCTGCCATCGGGAGCGTGGGCAGTGAGTGCCGAGAGGCAACCAAAACTCCGTCGGCAGCTCTGCTCCGATAGATGCTGAGTGTCTGCGGCGCCGTTGGACCCAGCGAGCGGCCCGCCTCCGACTCAGCGGGTAACGTTCGTACGCCGAGCTGTTGATTAGATCCACTTAGCTCTTCCTATCAGACGAGGTAATGATGGCGGATAATTACAGTCATTCCACACAGTATCGGGTTTCGGCTGAGCGGCTCCGAGTCGGGGGAACGGATCAGAACCAGATTCCCTCTGAGGTTTGAAAAGAAAACGGCTGATTTTTCATTTCTACGCCGCCCTTCCGAATGAGTCACATGGGTCATCCTTGTTCGTCCGTCCACACGTATCTAAAGGACGTCGTCTATTTACATCTCCTCTAAGACCGCTGGACAGAACTCCAAAAAGTTCAGGTGCTCTGGGTGACGGGGCAGTGACACCTAGTGGCGGTTGGGTTAACAAAGCCCAAGACACGCCAAGAGTTTTGAAACTTGAAAGACCATCAGGGCGGCACAGTGGTCAGCGCTACCGCCTCACAGCAAGAAGGTTCCGGGCTCCAGCATGACACGGGACATGATCCCGCCCCCTCCGCCCTGAACAGGACAGGTGGTTAGGTATCAGGAATGAGTGAATGAAGTCAAAGATATCATATCACAGAACGAAGGTCATAGCCGAGTTTTGGTCATTTTCTCTCAACCTCGTTCCACCGTGACCCGTGCGGTTTGGTCAATCCATCTTCAAACACGCGCGTCCTTTACGTGATAAAATCATGGCCCCCACTTCTGGAGGCACGTTTGCTGCAAACACGGGATGTTTTTAAGGCAGAAGAATGGAAATGGAATTAAATCTCCGGGCAGTGATGATGTGCAAATCCGACAGGTTCCGGCAGATCCGACACTGTTCGCATTCAGGGATCGTAGGGATAATTAGTGATGCTTTATATACTCGTCATAAAAATGCAGTGGAATTTAGTCGTTAGCTGAGAAGACGATGTGTTGACTCAATTAGCCACACCTCTTTCGATCTACAGCATTAATAGCAAACTGGTTGACTTTACTAAGGCGCTAACAGTTTTCGGGAACATTGCGTTAAATCGTATTTGATGTGAATCAGAACAGACTCTGTATCAAAGGTTCAAGCCAGTAGGTAGGTGGTAGGACAGGATTTGGGAGGGATGTTTAATTTAAAGAGTTTCTGGCCGAACTGCAAATTCCGATTTATTTTTTTAATGGTTTGAAACCATAATGAGTAGTGTATTTTAAGATGCTCTTATTTTGAAGAATTAGAGTGAAAGTAAGGCTAGTCGGCATTGTGTATGTGTGAATATGTTCTGGGTTTTTCTTCCGCTGCTTATTTTGGCCTAAGAATTGTTACAAATTGCTAGCTTTGTGTTTTCGGGTGAGGTGTTTGTAGCCATGGTAGCACATGCTTGTTATCACATGCTTGTTATCACATGCTTGTTATCACATGCTTGTTATCACATGCTTGTTAGCACATGCTTGTTAGCACATGCTTGTTAGCACATGCTTGTTAGCACATGCTTGTTAGCACATGCTTGTTAGCACATGCTTGTTAGCACATGCTTGTTAGCACATGCTCGAAAGAACTCCAGAAGGAACTGAGTCAGGAGACCAAGCTCTCGATTTACTAGCTGGTCTACGTTCCAACCCTTCACTTTTGGAGGAAGAACTGGGTTTATTTTGGGAAACGTCAGAGTGTTTGTGTCTGACAGTAGGGGGAACTTTATCTCAGAAAGTTTTCGGGCCATCATTCCTCAAACGTTGGTCTGAATTGGTCCAAATTTGGTTCCTATGAATCGAATCAAAGCTTGTTTATATGTACAAAGGAGGGGGTTGGGGGCTTTACTATTTAGGTTTTTCATTTTTATAGGCCTACTGGGGGGGATTAGCCCTCTTATCTTTCCTCGGAACGCCTCAGGACACGTCAGGAGGAGCTGGAAAGTGTAACTTGCCAAATTCCCGGCATTGCCTGCTGCCTTGGTGTCTGAACCCTGGATAAGAGGAAGAGGAGGAGGAGGAGGAGGATGGATGGTGGGATCCTCAAATCGGGCCATTAGGCGTTTCTATTTATGATCGGACTCCATCGGTGTGCTGAAACTCTTTTCAACCATCCGGATGGGACCGGATGGTTGTCGAGGACTTTCTATGTTTGGCTCATTCCTCCTCCTCCTCCTCCTCCTCCTCCTCCTCCTCCTCCTTCTGCTCCTCCTTCTGCTGCTCTTGAAGCCTTTATGATGTTCTAATTAAAGTCTGGTTGGCTTCAGAGGCGCGTCGACCTCCCTGAGGGGATGGAGCGAGTAGGTTACAGGTTTCGTCACGCTGTCAATATTCACTTCCCCTTTGCCTCCTTCCCTCTCTTCACTTCGTGGAGTCTGGCGCCGCTGGCATCAAAGCATCACGGCGGTGGAAGACGATGGTTTGGAGGCGGAGCTTTTCTCCTCAGGGATGAAGAGGTCAGCGGGTCGGACATGGACGGATGAGTGAGGGTGGTGACGCTCATTCTTTCACACCCTGATTAAGTCAGACGTCTTAAACC
>JBBDHG010000229.1:0-67500 GCA_037951165.1 Lophius americanus | reverse complement strand
TAACTCAGCTAAGCTGTATTAAAATAAATCTATAATTGTTTTGTGGTTAAAATTATGAACTGATTTGTAAATACGTGGTTTTAATTTTAACAGATTTATTTATTATTACCTGAACAATTGAAAATATTGGATTAAAACTCTTTCACTCATTATTTTAATGTATGAAAAATGTATAAAGATAAACCTCCGAAAATTATTTATATCTGACATTACAACATCTAGCTGATTTTTATAAAGTAATTAAACAGAAATGTGTATAAAAATAAAATATATGTTTATCTCATTGGAAAAAAACTTTTTTTAAATTCAGTTTATGGGTAAAATTTGATGCTTTTTACTGATAAATAAGATAAAATATTAATTATATGGCTTAAATCGTTTTGATTGATTTCAAAGTCATATATGTATTTAAATTTATTTAATTCAAATAGTTTCCAAAAATCAATTTACGCAACGTCTCAATAAACTTCAATAATCTCTTTAACAGCCCTAAAAGGAGAAAATCAGAGAATTTAAATGTGAATCTAAAAAGTGTCCAGCATAATAAATCAAATAACAACATTACAAAAATGTACTTATGGTTAAATTAATTTAAAAATATAATTAAATACGATATTATTAAGGCACGGGAGTTTTATTTATATAAAACATTTCAACAAGGCAAATCAGAATAATTAACAAAATAATGACATAAAACATCATAAAACACAAAAAGACATTTGTAAAGGAAATATTAGTTCTAGATCATTATTTAATGAAGTAAATAACTATCATAGAGTATAAAATGGAAGTAGAAGTATCTGAGTTCTACTTACAGATGATAAATGAACGTATGTAAATGTTAATCTGGAAGAGACTAATTATTTAATCCACAGGTCATTAAAATATATATATATATATTTCTGGGTGAATTTGTCATATTTTCCCATAAAGCCGACGATTAAAATACTTTTTTAACAGTCAAAAATAAAGGTTTCATTCTTTGTTTTCTGTCTGATTAATCCTCTTCTAGCTAGAATGACTATAAAACCCAAAATAAATGAAGCTGACTTCTCTTTAAACATAAAAACAAAAGTTCCATCTCGTCTTCTCTTCTGGATTAAAGATTTAATCTGTGAATTATTCTCCTCTCTTCAGACACATGAAGACCTCCTACATACGATGTGGATCTCCGACCACGACCACTCAAGTGATGGCGAGGAAGAAACGCAGAGGGGTACGGGTGGCATGTGTATTAAAGGAACAGTCCGCATGAATCCAAAACTGAATAATTAGTCCCGCCCCCTCATGTGGCTGTAGATCATGATGAAGGTTCTTAGTTTGAAAAAACAACAACACACTTCTAGAGCTTCAGACTAAAACGGCGCCACGGCGTTCTTCCTGATCCACTGAAGTAGGTGGAGGCTAGCTTTTAGAAAGGGACATGAGATGACTCCATGAAGATGGAGAGTCGCTGTGGAGGCAGGAAACACGGATGAACGGAGGAGGACTTGAACACACAGGGATGAGATGAAAGGAGGACAGGTGAGAAGATTGGACAGTGAGGGAGGAGACACACTAGGAGTCAGGACTCACACACAGACATTAGAGAAGGAAAGGGGAGTGACTAAAAGACGGAGGCGGGTGGAGAACACGGAGGGTCAAACAAAGGAAGAAGGAAAGGAGAAAGTACAAGGAACCAAACCTTCACAGTTAAACAGGAAATACAACCTATAAAAATAACAATCCTATAAAAACAAAACGGAACCAGGACATAACGGCGTTTTTGGCCTTTTTAAAGTACTTTTAAATCTACCTTGTACTTTGTGTCGTTAGAAGTTTGTGATTTTCTGACAAATGGAGGGTCGGAGTCTTCGGACGTGAAACTTCTCCCTGACAGAAAGGAAAACGTGAAGAGGAGACTCGTGAAACCAAAAGCACCTTCGGCGGCTCTTTCCCACATCTTGATTTGGCAGAAGTTTTTCTTTTATGGCGGATCCCCTTCCTGACACGACCCTCCCATTTATCCGGGCTTTGGACCGGCACTGGATGTGGCTGGACTGGCTGGTAGCACTAAAGCCTGAAACCTCCTACAGGTGGAGCGGTTGGGGCTCACGCAGTCCACCAAAGGGAATTCAACAGACGGCGCAGGTGTCCTCGCTCCCCCGCCAGGAGGGTCCTCCCAGCGGTGGTGTGACCTGACCAGCTCCTGGTTGGCTTGGAACCTAGACCAGGTCCAGGTTCTACAACTAAAAAACACCGTTGAAGGCTCATCCTTTGAAAACCAGGTGGTCTCCTCAAGTTTTGGTCTCCCTGGAAACACCTCACCTGATGGTTTCTATGGAAACACCTCACCTGATGGTTTCTATGGAAACACCTCACCTGTTGGTCTCCCTGGGAACACCTCACCTGTTGGTCTCTGTGGAAACACCTCACCTGTTGGTCTCTGTGGAAACACCTCACCTGTTGGTCTCTGTGGAAACACCTCACCTGATGGTTTCTTTGGAAACACCTCACCTGTTGGTCTCTGTGGAAACACCTCACCTGTTGGTCTCTGTGGAAACACCTCACCTGTTGGTCTCTGTGGAAACACCTCACCTGTTGGTCTCTGTGGAAACACCTCACCTGTTGGTCTCTGTGGAAACACCTCACCTGTTGGTCTCTGTGGACTTCACATCATGTCGGGTCTTTAGGTTTTTACCTTCTTTGACAGAAAAAGGTTCAAGGTTCACGAGGTTCTCTCGTCCCTAAAAGCCCCCAAAGCCCCTGATTGAACTCTTCCAGGTAAAGGTGAAGTAAGGTTTGAAAACATCGTGTTGACGGTGAAAAAGGAAGCTCCCTGTAGAGAGTAAATATGCCGTACACTCGACAGAAGTCCTCGGGTGGATTCGGATGCATCACATTTGGACTGAATCAGACCAACCGTTCAGAAATGAAGGTCCAAAAACTTTGATTTAGAGATAGAATTCCCCCTAGTGGTGGACGTGTGCAACTGGCTTTTCCCGAATCAATCCAGTTCTTCCTCATACTATGAGGAAGAAGAAGAAGACTTTATCTGTGACTTACAATCATACAAGCAGAACAGCTTAGCGATCTATGTGGGTATGAAGTAGTTTTTGAGTTATCGCGTTTACACGAAGGATCGGCGGCATCAGCGGCGGCGATGATGCTTCCGTAATATCCCAACTTTTTGAGGATATAGTAACCGAATGCTTTTGAAATATATCTATTTAGAACCTCATCACATGACAGGGCGGGGGCGGGGGCGGGCTGAGCTGATATTGCAGATACAGTCCGGAGCTTCTCCACTAGATGGCACTAAATTTTGCGGACTGCCCCTTTAAATGTTAAAGCTTTTCTGCTGAGTGACAGTTTTGATGCTTTTTATCGTTCAGGTCATTGAGAAGAGGCGCAGAGACAGAATCAACAACAGTCTGCTGGAGTTACGGAGGCTCGTCCCCACGGCGTTCGAGAAGCAGGTGAGAATCTGTTGCCGTAGAAACGGGACGTAAACAGAAACGATCACTGAGGCTCCGTTGTCTCTGGACCGGACACTCCTTTAAAGAAAGGAAGGAATTCTGACGCTTTCTGATTGGACTTCTGTTTGGATTCTTCAGGGTTCAGCCAAACTGGAGAAAGCAGAGATTCTGCAGATGACTGTGGACCATCTGAAGGTTCTACAGGCCACAGGAGGGAAAGGTAACCCCAACCTGTCTGCTGCCAGGAAACAAACCCGCCAATCACAGAGTCCAGAAGTAAACACATAAACACATAAACACATAAACACCAGGTTTCTCAAAGGCAAAGTTCTTAGATTACCAAAGGTTCTAAGGTCCAATCCTCACCTGTGGTCAGGTGGTCTGGGTCAAGACCCAGGGAGGAGACCCTCTGTAGTGGGGCCCGGCTCAGATGGAAGGATGGATGGATGGAAGGATGGATGGATGGATGGAAGGATGGATGGATGGATGGAAGGATGGATGGATGGATGGATGGACGTCTGACATTTATGGACCTCTGGTGGTGTGTTGTGCTCCGTTACCATGGTTACGAGTAGAAGCTTCGGTCAGATTCTGTGTGTGGGATTTGTCTGCGGGGGCTGAGACGAACTGAAGACCTTCTAAAGTTTCAGGAATTTTAAGAACTTCATTCATGTCTCATTTTGAAAAACTCTTAATCTGAAAACTCTTAAAAACTCTTAAATGTATGTTATTAAAAGGAAAAACTTAAAGACAACTTCTGTGTGTGTGTGTGTGTGAGAACATGTGTGTCTGAGAGAGAGAGAGGAGAGAGAGAGAGAGAGAGAGAGAGAGAGAGAGAGAGAGAGAGAGAGAGAGAGAGAGAGAGAGAGGAGAGAGAGAGAGAAGAGAGAGAGAGAGAGGAGAGAGAGAGAGAGAGTGTGTCACAGGGCGGTGGCGAGTCCATGGGAAAACGTTGCAGGGATAAAAGCTCCTCTTGACCCGCGCAGTGATGTTTGCTTTCATGAAGCCAGCAGGGGAGGGAACAGTGTGAGTGTGTGTGTGTGTGTGTGTGTGTGTGTGTGTGTGTGTGTGTGTGTGTGTGTGGTGTGTGTGTGTCTCTCTCTCTGCTGTGTATTTTTTGGCTTACCGCCAGCAGCAGCATTAAAATCACAGCTGATCCAAACCAACCCGTCATGTGACCCAGACCGCTGGAAGGTAAACATAACAGGGTCAGAATAAGTGAGACGGAGAAAAAAACTATAAGTACGAGAAAAAAATAGATTAAGAGGAAAGAAGAAAGAGGGAGGGATGTTTGGTACTGCATGAGGAGGTCTGGAGGGACAGGAAGTGTGTTAGAGAGGTCCAGGATATGTATGAGAGCAGCATGACAGCGGTGAGGTGAACATCAGGAGTGACGGAGGGGTTCAAGGTGGAGGTGGGTCTGCACCAAGGATGGGCTCTGAGCCCTTTCTTGTTTGCTGTGGTAATGGACAGACTGACAGAGGAGGTCAGCAGGAGTCTCCATGGACTCTGATGTTGGTGGAGGACATGTGATCTGTAGTGAGATCAGGTGGAGGAGAAACTGAAGAGGTGGAGGTATGCGCTGGAGAGAGGAGGGATGAAGGTCAGTGGAAGCGAGACAGAAAACGTGTGTGAATGAAAGGGAGGGAGGAGGAACTGAGGATGGAGGAGTAGAGGTGGAGGAGGTGCAGGACTTTAAGGACTTGGGCTCAATGGTTCAGAGCCACACGGAGTGTGGAGAAGCGAGTTCAGGCAGGGTGGAGTGGATGCAGAAGAGTGTGAGGAGTTATCTGTGACAGAAGAGGAGCAGCAGGAGTGAAGGGAAAGGTTTCAAAGATGGAGGTGAGAGCAGTTCTGCTGGATGGTTCAGAGACGGTGGTTCTGGTTCTGACCAGAAGACAGGAGGCAGAGATGAAGATGTTCAGATGTTCTCTGGGAGTGAGAGGAAGGACAGGATTAGAAAGGAGACATCAGAGGGACAGTCCAGGTGAGACGTCCTGGAGACAAAGTCAGAGAGGACAGACTGAGATGGTTCTGACCCGTGAAGAGGAGGGATAGTGGATCTACTGGTAGGAGGATGCTGGAGATGGAGCTGCAGGCAGGAGAAGAAGGGGAGGAGCAAAGAGGAGGTTTCTGGATGTGTTGAGAGAGGACATGCAGTTGGTTGGTGGGACAGAGGAAGGAGCAGTAAGGAAATTCGAAAACTAAGTAGAAGTCTGGTTCATGTGGGTCTGTGAAGAGGAAGGAGTGAACATCATCCTCTCCTCTGTCCCTCAGAAGAAGCTCCTGTTGACTGACTGAGGCGACGCAGTTTGATGATGTGACCCGCCTCCCTTTAGATCCTGTATGGGATGCAGGGAGGCGGGTCAAAACAAGACAAGGAGAAACTCTTCCAACAGGAAGTAGACAAAAAGATCCAGAAACAGATTAGCTGACATCCCTCTCTCTCTCTCCCTCCCTCTCGCTGTCTCTCTCTCTCTCTCCCTCCCTCTCGCTGTCTCTCTCTCTCTCTCTCTCTCTCTCTCTCTCCCTCTCTCTCTCTCTCCTTCTCTCCCTCTCGCTGTCTCTCTCTCTCTCCCTCTCTCTCTCGCTGTCTCTCTCTCTCCCTCTCGCTGTCTCTCCCTCTCTCTCTCTCTCTCGCTGTCTCTCCCTCTCTCTCTCTCTCTCTCTCTCTCTCCCTCTCTCTCTCTCGCTGTCTCCCTCTCCCTCTCTCTCTCTCTCCCTCTCCCTCTCTCTCTCTCCCTCTCTCTGTAGGTTATTTTGACGCCCACGCTCTGGCGCTGGACTTCCTGTCTCTGGGTTTTAGGGAGTGCGTGACGGAGGTCTCCCGCTACCTGAGCACCATAGAGGGCCTGGACTCGGGTGACCCCCTGCGCTCCCGCCTCCTCTCCCACCTGACCTCCTGCATCTGTCAGCGTGAAGCCGCTGCCCTCACCCTGACCTCTCACCACCACCAGCAGCCTCACCTTTTACCCCACCCCTTCCACCCGCATCACTGGGCCGCCGCCGCAGCTGCCGTCGCAACGGCGGCAGCGTTCCGACCTCCGCCGATCGCTTCTTACGGACTGCTTCCTCCAGAGGCCGGAGGAGGCGGAGCCCCCCAGAGGTTGGCAGAGTTGTCACAACGCAGCGCCACTTACTCTTCCTACGCGGACTCCACCACCACCACCTCCTCCTCCTCTCCCTCCTCCTCATCCTCTGTCATTCTCCCCTGCACCCCCACTCCTCTCTCTGCCTCCCTTCTCTCTCTCTCAGCTTCGTTTCCCATCAACCTCCACGGAGGCTTCCCCGTCGTACCTGCCTCCTCCTCCTTCACCTCCACCACCAGTCCTCCCATCTCCTCCTCCACCCAGAGTCCTCACAGCAGCAGCAGAAAACCCTACAGACCGTGGGGAACGGAGGTCGGCGCCTTCTGACCTGCTGCAGACTAACGTCTAACCTGAGAAACTCTTTGACCACCAGCGAGCAAACTCCTCCTCCTCTGTTAACCTTTGACCTCTGAGGAGTTCCTGTTTTCCACTGACGTCCCAGACATCTCCTCTCCCTCTCCAAGCTTCTGGCCTGTCTTCACGTTTTACTGATCCAGCAACCTGCCTAAGATGAGCTAAGCCAGGCTAAACTAAGCTAGGCCAAGCTAGGTTAGGCTAAGCTAAGCTAAGCTAAGCTAGCAGAGGTTGCCTTTCCTGCTTTAGTGTTAATCTGGAAACACTTTTATGTTGCTGCATGGAAAAAAACAATAAAGACAAAATAATAAACCAGCGCTAACGGCTCCTCCTCTGGACAACCAGGTAGACGCCTCACCTGTTGGTCTCCGTGTAAAGATGCTGTGTGTTAAATATGGCGACATCTAGGGGTGAGGCTCAAGATCTACGATAGGTGAAAGGTCGTCTCTCCATCCAGTTTTGTGGAGGAACTGCACTGTAAAAAAGATTTTTTTAAAAACAGTATAATATATTGTAAAAATACATTAACCGTATCGAAGATATTACAGTAATCCACTTAAAATAATAATATCAACCTGTTCAACATAAAAACAAAACATTATTATAATCAACATTATCTCATATAAATTTATAAAGTATTTTTACATCTTGTTTCTGTAGAAATGACAGTAAAAGGTTTCAAAAATGACTTTAAATTTAAATGTACATAGAGGAAACAATCTGTCATTTAGACACAATAATACTTTTACGGTAACGACTTACTTACTTTTTTACGTTAAAGGTCAGTTGTGTAAAATGTCTAGACTATAATTTTCATGACTAAGTTTTTTGTGCCTTTGTTTCATAACTAGGTTTTGTGTTTTGTTACAGCGTTTGGACAAATGGAGGATCATCCTTATTATTAAGAACGTGAAAAAGCGTCACAGCGGACATGAAGACGAGTAAAATGTTCAGATGAAGAATGTAAAACGTGGGACGGCCCGCGGGATTCATCTCGGCTCCACGCCGCCAGCATCCCCCTCAGCAGTCTCACAGCGAGAGGAAGGCTGGCGGCGTTGAGCGTTAGCTTCAGAGCTTCGTTTGTAGAAGTTATGGTGGAAACAAAAAGAAAGATTTCAACAGTAAAAGACCGTCAAACGCTCACCGTAGCAAAAGCTGTGAATTACCGCGATTCAGGTAACATTAAATAACTTTTCTTTTTATGGTCAAATGTGAAAAAACACAAGTAAACAACAACAAAAACATGCTGGAAGCAAGTCGTTACTGTAAAAATCTGAGAACTGGTTACGGTACGTACTGTAATGTTTAATGTAACAATTTTACAGTACAGCTGTTTTACAGTATTTTATCATGAATTATTCCGATTTAGTTTAAATTTTGAATTTGAGTACAGGTTTTATGAAAGGTCAAAGGTTGTTTTATTTTACAGTAAATTTAAATGTACATACCAGCAAAGTCATTTAGACGCTTTAATAGTTTTACAGTAATGACTCACTTTTAACGGTTTCTGTTCATCTCACTAAAGGTTTGTGTTTTCACAAGAACATTCGGTGTTTTTCACATATCCAGACTGTAAAACATAAAAGTTATTTACCGTGTTTTTAAGGTCGTGCAGTGAGACAGGTTTTTAATTTACACTCTTTTACTGTTTTTAAAGTCATTACTAGGTCAATTTTTTACAGTGTGGGCAAAAATTCTGTGCAGAAGAGAATCCTGATATGGGTCATAAGGTCAGAAATGGCGTGTCGGTGGACCTCAGAGGGTCAGAGGTGATGAGACGCCGATGACGATGATGACGATGATGATGATGGAATCTGTTTCTATCGCTCTGTGTTTCCGTGGAAACCCTCCTCTAAACAAAGATGGCGGCTGCGGCTGGTTCGGGTCTCTCTGAGGAACCCGAGTGGCGTCTCAAACATCAGGACCCAGATTCCTCCCCTGCTGCCTTCATCCCGGCTGATTTACGGCGAACCCCCCCAGAGAGGAGGGGGCCGTCGTTTCCAGCTGAGTAGAGGACTAGAGGCTGACGGGCCTGGGAACGGACCCGCCGGCCATAAATCCGGCCCGATCAGCCGACAGGGTTCTCACGCCGGGACGGCGCTTTGATTAAACCGGGTGACATGAGCGGGTCAGAACCTCACATTCGGGCCGAGGAGAGAAGGTCTTCACAGAGGAAGGGTCTGGACTTTAAAGGAGCAGTTCACTCCGTCGTCTTCACACTGTAAAAAACACGTTCACTTTACCAAAAGCTTCTTGTATTTTCACAGTAAAGGTTCATGTTTTCCACATATTTGAGATGAAAACAATAAAGTTATTTACTGTTATTGAGGTAAATTAAAGTTTCTGTTTTTCTCACTAGGATGAAACAGGAAACATTCAGGCTAGAATATGAAGAAAATAGAGAATTTAACCGTCAAAATATAAACTTTAAATGAAACTAACTTCAGTCATTTAACTTTATTCTCTCACCATTATGACTTTTTACAATCTTTATTACTTTATTCTCCTTTTGTGACTTTATTCTTCTTCTAATATTGAGACTTTATGAAGATTTTCTTCTCGTAGACACTTTGATTCATTTATTCTTCTAACGCTGAGACTCCAGTCTCAGTCTTTTCTCTGCTCTGGTTCTGGTCCTGATGCTCCATCTCAGTCCAAACTGGTTCTGGTTTCACTGCTGCTGGTTGTGGTTGTTGTTTGGAGTTTTTTCTCGGGGGGGGGGGTCAGACTGTGACCAGAACTCATCCATCAGATCTCGGTGCAGAACCTCAAACAAGAGGCGGATTCAAGAGTTTCAAACGTCTCTAAAAACATAAAACTGTTTTTGTGCAGGATCTGGTCTGTCTGTGGATCTCTGCAGGATCTGGTCTGTCTGTGGATCTCTGCAGGATCTGGTCTGTCTGTGGATCTCTGCAGGACCTGGTCGGTCTGTGGATCTCTGCAGGATCTGGTCTGTCTGTGGATCTCTGCAGGATCTGGTCTGTCTGTGGATCTCTGCAGGATCTGGTCTGTCTGTGGATCTCTGCAGGATCTGGTCTGTCTGTGGATCTCTGCAGGATCTGGTCTGTCTGTGGAGTCAAAGCAGAAGCGACCCCCCTCTGTTTGTGTTGTGTGTTTTATTTTGAAAAGGAGCACAGACAGGAAGTGAGAACATGAAGATCAGAACAGATCGCGTCGCTGCTTCATGGTGACAGGATGGCAAACATTTTGGGAGGACTCAAAATCTCGATCCAGTATCCATCCGGGTCCTGGATGAAGGCCAGGTTCTTAATTTTACCTGTGGGGGGATGACACACATTAGAGCCTTCATCTCCAGCAGACCCCCCCAAACCTTCTGGATCTGAGCTCCCCCTGCTGGTGGACACCACCAACTACATGTTTGTGCCAGACTGAAACTGTCATTATATTTAGTTAGCCAAGCCGTCAGGAGAGCCTCTCCAGAACCTCAGAACCATCTGGATCAAGCCCAGAAGTTGTGGGTGCTGTTCTGTGGGCCGACGATACCCAGACTCGCCATTTCTCCAGCTATCTATGGTAGCTATGACAGCTAATGCTACCAGCTTTTAGCGCTGAGATCAGCTTGGTCCAGTTATCATTGTGAAAATAAGTCCGACTATTAACAAAAGACTTAGCTTATCTCAGCAATCATAGTTAAAGTTAGCTAAATCCATCAAAGCCAAAGTTCCTTAATGTCAGTATCATAGCTAAAGTTAGCAATTAAAGCCATGACAGCTACAGCTAACTAAGGAGTTTAAGATGAAATCAGCTATTTTAGCTTTAATCTCTTCCAAGCGATCCGAGTCCAGCTATCACAGCCAGACGTTTGCTAATGTCAGCTACATAGCCCAATTAGCTCATAGCTAAAGCTAGGGTCTTGGTTCCAGAAGAAGTCCTGGAACATTCTAGAGTCACATGACCAGAAACCCAGAGAAAACCCAGAACCGCTGTGAGTCTGCAGGAGTCAGGAGAAACTGACTTTAGACCCGGATGATTAAAACCCAGTAAAATAACGAGGGAACGGAAACTCTGACTTTAGAAGAACGTAGAAATACTCGCCTGAGTCCAGTTCCTTGATAAACTTCACGTTTTTCTCTTCAAAAAATGTGCAGGCGGCTCCGATGTCAGGGACCGAGATGCCGATATGACCTGTAAGCAGACAGGCGTGAAGAAAAGATGCAGACGTCAGCAGTAAACCGTTTCCACGGAAACGACACACGGCTGATTAAATAAACTACTTTAACGAAGAGCTAAGAGAGACTTCTCACCAAACCCCAGAGGTTCTTTGTTCCCGTTGTGGTAGGACAGGTTTGTGTCAGCGTTTGAGCCCCAGTTACTGACGGACAGAAAACAAATCGTCAGTTTACACTGCAAAATATGAAGACAGAAGCAAAAACAAAAACTATGAGCTAATTTATCCCATAATTACAGGATAAAATATGACGTCGTGAGCAGGATCTCCTGAAACCACCAGAGTTGAGTAAAGTCCAGCTATCATTGCTACAGTTAGCTTATGTTAGTTATATTTACAACAATTAGAGCGCTGTTTTAGCTTCTTTTAGCTAACTTCAGTTATCGCAGCTATGATGAACTTAGCCATCATTGCTTAAGTTGGCGAGCGTAAGTAATTATTGCTGAACTTGGCTTTCATTGCTAAATTTAGCTAATGTCAGCTATGATCGCTAAAGATAGCTGATGTCAGGTATCGTAGCTATGAATAACTCATTTCAGCTATCATTAGCTGGTTAGCATTGCTAGGCGCTCCTAACCGAATGATCTCAGCGTAAAAACACAAAAGACGTCAAACCCGTAGGAGGCCATATTTTCACCGATGTTAGCTTGTTTGTTAGCAGGGTTACAGAAAACTACCAGATTGATCTTCGTGAAACCGGGTCGGCGTAGAACTAGGGACCGTCCAAAGATCTGTTTGCAGATTTTTGGAAAAGTGTTGAATAAAATTATTGAAGCTACAAAAACGACTTCATTTGGACGCTATCGTAGTTTGGAGATAAAGTGGGAATCTTCAGGTTCGGGTTTCCGGGTGTCGTGGGCTGGTGGTCTTCAGACGTACTGCGTGAGCTCCAGGGTTCCTCGGCAGGAGAAGGTCCACGCCGTCCTCTCCTTGATGTCTGCTGGAATGTCCGCCTCGTTCTCGTATCCCAGGAAGTAGTGGCTGAAACGCATCGAGGGGAAGTCGATTTTCTGGAGCAAGCTGGAAAACCGCAGTGGAGGTTTCTTGTTAGAAGGCATGACATCATCAGGGTCAAGGGTCAACGCGGCGGAATCAGACTCACGTCATGCCGAGGATTCGGGTGTAGAAATCCAGAGATTTTTCTGGATCTTTGACTCTCATCATCGTCTGCTGCATCATGAAGTCCTGAAAGTCCAGAGTCAATAAATCCTGACGCGTGTTTAACTCAGTTTAACTCGTTCACTTAAACTAGACCGACTTAAAAAACAAAACTGAATTATAAACTAATAACTCAAGAACGCCGCCCAACATCACAAGAGATTAAAACTCGTCCTCGCCTCCATCTCTGCCCCGCTTTAAACTACATGTGGGGATAAAGACGCACGTTTAGTTAAAGGTGCAGTTCGTAAAACGCAGCGACATTTAGTGGTCAACCTCCAGATTGCAAGCTCCGCCTCCATAATTCAACATGAATAAACCCGTTTATTTTATTCTATTTATTATATTACTTACAGACTGTACCTTCAAGAACAGTTTGACCACTGAAAGAAATATAATTTTTATTTTAATATTAAATAATATTTATTTTATATATTAATTTTTATTTTCTATTATTTTAATTTACTGCTTCAGCTACATTTTATTTTAATAACTTTTGAATTTTTATCTGAATTAAAAATTACTTCTAGGACTTGTTAGGGATAAAAATTATTTTCATTTTAATATTAAATAATATTTAAAATAATATTTATTTTATATATTAAATTTTATTAAGTAAATTTGGTGCTTCAGCTACATTTTACTTTAAACACTTTTGGACTTTTAGTCAATCATCTTTCCGTCTGAAAACGCCAAAGTTCGTTCAGCAGGTTAGAGACTAATAAAATAATAATAATAAATTCAAAGCCAACATTAAAAATATTAATTTTCAACAGAAAACGAAAAGATCTTAAAAAAAAGCTTCTATCTTCACGGAACTTTTCTGCCTCAGAACTTCTTTCAGGACTGTCATAGATACATTTTTACATTATTTAAAAAATTATTAGCAATAAATTACAATAAAGTTTATTTAAAAAACTTTAAAAATATTCAGATCAGATATTTAAATTTATAAGAACGAAAATCTTCTCTCAGCTGTTTGTTAAACCACCTTTAAAAAAATGAAATGACTTCATTCCTGAGCTGGAAGCAGCTCTGGATTCTGACCTTTGACCTACAGACATGTGACGTCACAGACCACCACCTGGTTCCACCTGGGACGGAAGAACCCTCTAGAATAATGAGGTTCTGGGAGAAGGGGGTCACCTTGGTGTCGGGGTGTCCCTCCTTACAGGCAGCAGCCACGGCCTCCTCAGACAGTCGTTCTCTCAGCTCCTCCATGGTCCTCCGGTGTGACCGACCGGTTCCTCCACCGAACAGGTTCCTCCGTGATGCCTTCAGGTGCGGCTCGGAATTTAGAACTGAAGTCTGTGAGATTTAGCAATCCTGAGACTTTTACCGATTCGTGAATCTCCTGAAGAGTTTTATTTAAATCGTACAGAATAAAAGAGGGAGGAGCTTAACCAGGTATGAAGAAGGAGAACTAATGATGATGATCTTAAGAGGAGTCTAGCATACCTGTCCTTCAGGTGAGGAATTCTCCTGGGGAGACACGCCTCCTCTGATGCCCTGATTGGTTTGAATTCCAGACACACCTGTGAATAGTTAAGAGACAAAATGAAATCGGATTCAGCGTCACGCATGTTTTACTTTGCAGCCGGAGGGACAGTAAACTAAAAAACACCAGGATGTACTTTAGATCACCTGAGAGAGATTACAGATTAAATAATTATTAAATCAAACACTTCCTCTAAAACTTCTGAACTAAAGTTGTAGCTTTACGTGTTTCTGACGCACAGCGGAGAATCAGAGTGAAAATATTAAATATGGAACTGTTAAAAACACGGTTACAGGTGTGACGCCCCCTGGTGGTGAACGGGCTGCATGAATCTCCAGTTAGTTCTATTCTCTCTCAAATTCTTTTGTTTCATTTCACTTAAGAAGTTTTTCTTTATTTAGAGACACGAATCTGATTTTTCTCGTTTTGACTATTTCAATTGATTTGCTCCTGTTTATTTTCCTTTATAAATATAAATAAATTTTTGTAATTTTATTACTCTTTGTCCTTTATTACAAGTTCATTCTTACATCAAACCTTTACGTTATTCTTTTTTTCCTTGTACGTACGATTTTTATTCTTGTAATTTGTAATTTTATGACTTTTATTATAATTATTTTTTTATGATATTTTTCTTATTACAACTGTTACTTTTATTAACTTCATTCTTGTCATTTTATGTAATTACAACTTAATTCTTGGAAATGGAAAATGGGATATCTTAGATTTTTTCTCCTCACTGTGGCCGATGGTCGTTTGTTCAGACGGACCTGAAGGCAGCACGGTTTCTTTCAGCCAGGTGTTTTTGTTGAGGGGCGGGGCCACAGGAAGATGAATTACAGTCAGAAAAACTCTTAACAGGTTTTCGAAACAAAAAAATTCCCCACAAAGCAGCAATAAAAAGAGGAATAGTGAGATTGTTCTGCATAGATAAATAAAAATGAAATGATTTAGAGGAAAATAAATCGTGTTTGTGTTCAAGACGACACCCAGAATGTTGAGGGAGATCTGATAACATCCAGGTAGAAAAATGCAGGTGAGTTGAGGGACAGGTCTGAACAGGAACCAGAGACATGTGAGGTGAGGAGGAGGAGGAGGAGGAGGAGGAGGAGGAGGAGGAGACCCCCCCACCCAGCCCCCAACTGGTTTAACTGCAATTATAAGACCCTTCTCAGATTTAAAGTTCATAGTTTTGGATGATATATATGTATATATTATATATATATATATACATATATGTATAATATATACATATATTTAACATATATATATGTAACATGTATATAAAATGAATGAAACAAAAAAAAAAACATTGAAACAATTATGACTCAGAAGTTCAACTTTCATATTAAATAATAAAAATGTATAAATATAGATAAAAAAGAATAAGAAAAGAAATCATCGCAAAATATTAGATTAAAAATCCCATTCAAAAAACCTTTTGTACTCAAAAATTTGAATACGGATAAAAATTGAAAAAGTGAATTAAAAAAATCGTAAACAATATATTTAATAAAAAATTTAAAAAAAACAGAATATAGACAAGATTGAAATATGAATAAAAAGTTAAAGATAAAGAAAAAATCCTGAACCCCTTCAAGAAAATGAAAAACACACAAAACTTTTTTACATTTATATTTTCTATTTAATCATTTTCCTATAAACATTTACTAAATGTTATAATACTTGAAATGTTTGGGAAAAAAATGAAATAAAAAATGATTCTCCTGCAGACAGAAAAGATAAAACCATTTGAGAACATGTGATGTTTGTAGAGGCATCTTTTAAAACGTTGAATTAAAATCTTCTTAAGGATTTTATTATCAGTCTGTGGTCAAACAATAAAAAAAGAAGAGACTCATTAAAATAAAAAGTTCTTGATTACATAAACTCTAAATCTCTGACAAACATTTTATTCTTTTTACAAAGAAGAACGTTTTTACTTCAAGTCAAACATTATAAAAGCAGATTAAACTGAAATGAAATCAACATTAAGTATTTGTTCATGTTCACATGGTGGCGAGGTGATTGACAGGGGGCGGGTCCAAGGCGCGGCCGTCATCTCCTGGCGTTCTTGCGGCTCTCCAGCAGCAGAACCACCAGGCGGTTCTTGAGCGACGACAGTTTGCTGCCGTAGTCCCGACTCAGAACCGACGCCAGTTTGGAGCGGAGGCTCCGCAGAGAGACGCGGTCCGGAACGTTGAGCAGAGCGTGGAAGAACTCCTGCCACAGCTCGCCGTGAGGGTTTCTACGGAGACGGAGACGTCAGGTCCAGGAAACTCTTAATGAGCCACACAGTCTAGATTCTCATAATCCTGAATCCACTAGTCCCAGCTGTCCCTGACAAACCCCCCAGTCCCCTGCTTTGTACCAGCAACCCCCCAGACTGAACTCCTCCCATTAAATGTGACTCATCAATAATCTCCAACAGTCCGACTGTTTCTATGATGTCATCAGTCTGTTCTAGGGTCAGATCCCATAATGACTCAACCTCACTGTTTCTATGATGTCATCAGTCTGTTCTAGGGTCAGATCCCATAGAGACTCAACCTAACTATGTCTATGATGTCATCAGTCTGTTCTAGGGTCAGATCCCACAATGACTCAACCTAACTATGTCTATGATGTCATCAGTCTGTTCTAGGATCAGATCCCACAATGACTCAACCTAACTGTTTCAATGATGTCATCAGTCTGTTCTAGGGTCAGATCCCATAGAGACTCAACCTAACTATGTCTATGATGTCATCAGTCTGTTCTAGGGTCAGATCCCATAATGACTCAACCTAACTATGTCTATGATGTCATCAGTCTGTTCTAGGGTCAGATCCCATAATGACTCAACCTAACTGTTTCTATGATGTCATCAGTCTGTTCTAGGGTCAGATCCCACAATGACTCAACCTAACTATGTCTATGATGTCATCAGTCTGTTCTAGGGTCAGATCCCATAGTGACTCACTGATGAAGATAAATAATCTTTGAGTCGATTCATCGGCACCAAATTCGGACTACACCAGATCAAAAGTTGAGAAATTCTGATCCGAAAACATTTGGAGATAAAGCTCCCCTAAGTGGCAGGAATATAAAACTGACCTTTCCCTAAATCAATCCAGTTATTCCTCACATTAAGGTATGTGTTGGTATAAAAGTTGAAAATGATGCGTGAAACAGTTTTTGAGTTACGGCGTGAAGAGGAAGGCTCTGCGGCGGTGTTGACGGTGATTCCATAATATTCCCAGACTTTTCTGGGATGTAAATAACCTCCAGCGCCTTTTCTGTGTTTCTGATGTTCTGGACGTATAAGTTCCTCTAAAATCTGAATGTCTGCTGTTGACGGGATCCACCGCAGCTCGCGGTAGATGATGATGATGAGGACTCACCTTCTGAACACGCCGTTGGTCTTCCACACGCCGCCTACATTGGTGACCTGCATGTACGTCCCAAACAACATGCAGTGGATCGTTCCTGCTATTCCAAAGTAATCCGTCTGAAACCAGGAACAGGACAAAACCGCATTTCAGAAAAAGTGCCACAAAAGAGAGAAACATGAATAGAAGCGTCCTGATTTTAATTTTCCTGCTTTTCTACATTTACTCAAATACTTAAAAAAACAACAACTGACTCAACGTCAGACAGGAAGTGAATTTTAACTCATTTCTGGAAGTGTGCGGCGGCGTGGACGGAGGTTGTAACTTTAAATTCTGCCTTTTCAGCACATTTTAGAGGAAGATCTTTCTGATCCCAGCCTCAGGAGAACAGCCTCAAACTTCACATGTGAACTCGTGGAATGCTGAGGAGTGGAGGTGGAGGAGTGGAGTGGGTGTGGAGGGGTGGAGGTGGAGGAGTGGAGTGGGTGTGGAGGGGTGGAGGTGGAGGAGTGGAGTGGTAGTCGAGGGTGGAGTGGAGTGAATGTGGAGGAGTGGAGTAGGAAACTTCCTCACTCTGCCCCCTAGTGGCAACAGAAGTTCCCCTCATGGGTGTAGATGATGGCGCGTTTTTAGTGGGCGTGTTCTTGCTCCCTCTAGTGGACACAGGCTGTGAAGTTGAAATGACAGAAACGTGGCGCCGTGGCGTGCGATCTGTGTGTGCTGAAGAGGTGGAGAGGATGTGGGCGTGTCCTCACCTGATAGCTCCAGGGTTTCCCGCTCAGCATCTCGGTGCACTGGAAACCTGAAGTCAAACACCTGGCAGTGAAAGCAGTGCCTTCTGGGAAAAGGTCCATGTCGATGCTCTGGCCGAGGTCCACGAGGACGAGGCCGTGGTCCAGGCCGTCCGAATCGAAGCACTTGTTATCCAAGAACCTGAAGGAGGACGACGAGGGAGGGGCTTCAGTTCAAATCCATTCAGACAACTTTATGACCCCCGGCGTGTTAAAGTGAACAAGGAGGAGTTAAAGACAGAAATGATGTCAGACAGACGATGGATTCAAAACATCGTCAGGGTCCAAAACGGTGTTGGTCCCTTTAAAAGTCTCACAGCAGGAGAATCCACACCAGAGGACGCCACAGGTAAGTCTCTGTTTATGGGAGGAGTTTCAAAGCCAGGCTCTATAAATCCAGGGAGGGACGCGAGTCCGACTTAAATCTGACAACTGACACGGAGTTCTGCTCCAAAAAAACGTCAGCATTGATGCCAGATGAAGATCGGACCCTCCTCATCAGCCCTGATGTTCCCCACAAAGTTGGGGTCAAGGGTAACCTGCGGATTTTACTATTGGAATTTATTCAAATCTGTTATTTGTTCTGTTAAACTTGTGAAAGTATAAGTATTCCAAAAACAGAAAGAACGATGATGATGATGATGATGATGTGACTGCGGAAGCCGGCTCAAACCGGACCACATTGTCGTGAAGCTCACCTTTCCCCTAACAGGAAGTTGTCGGGCTTGATGTCGGCGTGGATGAGGCGGACGCTGTGCAGCTGCTCCACCATGTTGAGGATGCAGACGGTGAAGAAGATGACGAGGGGCTGAGGCATCACCTTGTCGCTCAGGCCTTTATAGATGTTCACCGCGTTCTGGAAAAAAAAAGGGGGGAAGTTTTAGGTCCGTTTCCTGCCTCCGAGGTGCTGGGATCATCGGTGGCGCGGGCGTACCAGCAGGGTGCCGTAGTTGTGAAGCTCGCCGAGCAGCACGCTGCCGTTGCGGAAGAGGTGGGCGGAGTAAAGGCTGCTGTAAAGGTGACGGACGTCGGGCGGCAGCCGGGCGTCCAGCTGAGTGTTGATGTAGAACTCCCAGGGGTTGGCGGGTTTCTGGACCTGCAGGGACGACCACAGACAGCGCCACCACTTTACCCACAGAACCATTCAACAGGAAGGGAGAACAACCATTTCATAGGGACTAGCTGCTAACTGCTACTAGCTGCTAAAGCGGCTAACTGCGACCCTGGCGTCTGACGGGTTGCCATGGCGAATCACAGTCTCTGAGCCCCGGTGATGGTGGCTTTCGATAGTCCTCCTGTACCGGTTTCAGAGTATTTTGAACGGACTCAGATCAGTGGTTCTGGAAACTCATCTGGGTTGGCTCATGGGTCAACTCAGACTTCAGGGTTAAACTCGCCCCGGTTTCTTGAATAAAGCCCTAATCGCCCTCAGTGACCGGATCACGGCTCCGAGGGCTTCCTCCACCTTACCTTCAGCACCATCCTGTCAGACGTCACCGGGTCGGTGGCCTGGTAGACCGTAGCAAACGCTCCCTGTCCGAGGACACAGTCGACTCGCAGCGACGCCTTTCCTGCAGGGAGGAGAATATGGTGAAAACAACGTCGGACGTATTCTTCCTGTCAGGGTGAGACGAGACTCCAGCAGAACTCCTGGTCCAAACTCAACGTTACTTCAGGGGGTCCAACGCAGATCCTTCGTGTTAATGATCCATTAATCAGTAATCAGCTTATTAATGTTACGCCCACATACTGCGAGGAAGAACTGGAGCGACTTTGGGAAAGGCAGCTGTAATAGTAATAGTTAATATTTAAATCACTAATGTTTTTTTAATATTGTGTTTGCAAAAAACACATTTTCTGGTCCGTATCTTCCCAACCCCCTGGGTTCTGATCCCAGAACAGACTGATGACTTCACAGAAACAGTTGGACTGTTTCAGATTATTAATGAATCACATTTAATATTCAATCAGGGGGATTCCTGGTACAACGCAGGGGATTGGGGGCGTTAAAGGATTAGGATCCAGTGTCTGTAACGTCTCTGCATCAACGCGTCTGTTTGGAGAAGAACCTAAACGCGGCGGCGCCACTCACCCATGCTGATGGTCATCTTGGGGCCGATATTGGGGACGTTGCATTGCCAGGTAATGCAGCGGGGGTGGGCAGTGAGGGGCGGGCTCAGCGCCGACAGCAAGTCACAGATCAGTTGATCATCCCAGGGGTCGGACCTGAGAGGGACCGTGGTGGTCCTGGCGGGTGTTGCGTTCATGGACATGTCGTTGCTCGGCGTTCTTTCCGGACTCTCCATGGCTTCGTCCGTGCTGGCGGACGGTTCCGGGCTCATGGGGACGTCGCTGAAAAGCTGCGGCTGCTCCGGACTCATGGGGACATCCAGGACCTTGTTGGGGACGGCGTCCCCTTTCCTGAACCGACAGGGACTCAAGAAGGCGTCCAGGTCCGGTTCGACGGGGATCTCTGGGCTTCTGATGGTCAACCAGTCCGGACTCAGAGCACAGTCCGGGCTCATGGGAACACTGCAGACCTGTTTGACCGGTTCTGCGCTGGCGGGTTCATCTACGTCCTCCATGATGGTGAAAGGTTCGCTATTGGGTTTGGGCGACGGCTCAGGCTGCTCTGACATCATCAGAATCTTTTCTGGGCTCGTGTACGGGTCCCAGTAAGGCCCGGTGGTCCTGGGAGCAGAGGACTCGCTGGGACAAAGGGTCTGGTCCCTGAAGGAGAGCACAGCTGGAGGCGGAGGCTGCGCCATGGTGACGGAGGAGGTGGTGAGGCAGAGGCCTTCGCTGACGATGGTGCCATGTTGTTCAGACGGAGGGAGGAGCTTAGTGACAGCCGTCTCAGAGAGCTTCTCATTGGACGGACTCTGCTCCATGATGGGGCTGAGGACACAGAGACAGTTTGACACGGGGGTCAGAAATACAGAAAAAAAAAATCAAACTTAAGCTCCAACAGCTGGAAGTATCTGACATGAACTTTAATAAACGAGATATCTAACCATGAGGAAATTTGCCAACATTTACTGTAAGAGCTAAAGTTAGCAAACTTCAGCGCACGATAGCTAAAGGAGCTAATCTTAGCAATGAGAGCCGAGAATAGTCAAAGTTAGCAGAGATGCTGTAGGTGACATTAGCGATTTTTAAACTTTGTTTTTGTCTTTGTTCAACAATGATGATGATGATGATGATGATCGCATTCGAAGGTGTCGGATTCGTCTCGTCGTTGTCATGGAAAGAAAAAGTAGAGGAGGAACATTATTCTGTGGTAGTTTTATGATCCTAAAACTACTTTATTCACGTTTATAAAAACAGCTGGAAGGATCAGAGGTTCTGATCATCACTAAGTTCTGGTTGTTTTCCGCTCCGGGTCATCGGTGCTGTTAACAGCTTACCTCAGTTTATTGGGTGGACGTCTGGTGAAAAGTCCGTCATCGGCGTCGGCGCTGTTCTCTGCAGAGAGGAGGCATAAATACTTTTTTAGCGCTCATGTAGGATTCGACGCCGGCAGTTAAAAGGTGAGTTTCGGACCAGGTCCAGTACCTTTGTTCTGGAAGAAGTTGCTGTTAGACGGTGTTTTGTGTGTGAACGGCGTGGAGACAAACTCGGCCAACATGGCGAAGTCTGTGGTGCTGTTGGGACAGGCGGCGAGCGAGTTGAGGGAGTTGTAGCGGGCGCCCCACATGGTGCTCTCGTCCGGCATCAGATCCAGAGGAGTGTCCTGGTCCGCAAACACAGAGTCAGGGGTGTGTGTACCAGAGGTGTGTGTACCAGAGGTGTGTGTACCAGAGGTGTGTGTACCAGGGGTGTGTGTACCAGAGGTGTGTGTACCAGAGGTGTGTGTGTTCCAGGGGTGTGTGTACCAGAGGTGTGTGTACCAGAGGTGTGTGTACCAGGGGTGTGTGTACCAGAGGTGTGTGTACCAGAGGTGTGTGTACCAGGGGTGTGTGTACCAGAGGTGTGTGTACCAGAGGTGTGTGTACCAGGGGTGTGTGTACCAGAGGTGTGTGTACCAGAGGTGTGTGTACCAGGGGTGTGTGTACCAGAGGTGTGTGTACCAGAGGTGTGTGTACCAGAGGTGTGTGTACCAGAGGTGTGTGTACCAGAGGTGTGTGTACCAGAGGTGTGTGTACCAGAGGTGTGTGTACCAGGGGTGTGTGTACCAGAGGTGTGTGTACCAGAGGTGTGTGTACCAGAGGTGTGTGTGTTCCAGGGGTGTGTGTACCAGAGGTGTGTGTACCAGAGGTGTGTGTACCAGAGGTGTGTGTACCAGGGGTGTGTGTACCAGAGGTGTGTGTACCAGAGGTGTGTGTACCAGAGGTGTGTGTGTTCCAGGGGTGTGTGTACCAGAGGTGTGTGTACCAGAGGTGTGTGTACCAGAGGTGTGTGTACCAGAGGTGTGTGTACCAGAGGTGTGTGTACCAGGGGTGTGTGTACCAGGGGTGTGTGTACCACCCTGAACCGTCCCTTTCAAACGTTCAATAATAATGTCGGTGTTATTGAATGTGTTAAGAATCTTCTCTCACATTGGGTTTGGTGGCGGCCGGGATCTCAGCCAGAGCTCTGATGGGTTTGGACTTCTGGACTGCAGAGGGAGCAGCAGCGCTGAACAGAACGCCGGGAACATTTACAAACACATAATTAGAATGATGAATACATCTGTGTACGAATGACCAGGATTTATACAGGACGAGTTCTTGGATGACTTACGTCCCGTTTTCTTTGTCGCCGTCATCCTGGAAGACGGTGAACGGGGTCGTGGTCAGGGGCTTGTTGGAAAAGGACACGCCTCCTTTCAATTAAAATAAGAAGTTTTGTGTTACTTCCTATAACGATCATGAGGAAGAACATCGGAACATTATAGGTATAGAATTCGGCCACAGAACCAGTTACTCAACGAGAGAATAAGACCGGTTCAGGATTGACAAGACCCACCAGAAGATGGCAGCCCTTCTGTCTGCAAGTCTGTCTGCAAGTCTGTCTACAGGTCTGTCTACAGGTCTGTCTACAGGTCTGTCTGCAAGTCTGTCTACAGGTCTGTCTGCAAGTCTGTCTACAGGTCTGTCTGCAAGTCTGTCTACAGGTCTGTCTGCAAGTCTGTCTGCAAGTCTGTCTACAGGTCTGTCTACAGGTCTGTCTACAAGTCTGTCTGCAAGTCTGTCTGCAAGTCTGTCTACAAGGCACAACTATTATCGCAACACCGAAAGGGGAAGGACAAACAAAAATCTGGAAACTCCAACAGCTAAAACAGAAGTCCAGTTGCTTTGGATTCAGCCCACATATATGATCTGGATTGTTTGACTGTGTGAACCTGGACTGTTTGACTGTGTGAACCTGGACTGTTTGACTGTGTGAACCTGGACTGTTTGACTGTGTGAACCTGGACTGTTTGACTGTGTGAACCTGGACTGTTTGACTGTGTGAACCTGGACTGTCTCCCTATATGAACCACGTTGCCATGGCTACACATTTTGAGAGTAGTGGTAGCAGCACAGCGGTAAATATTAGTACATTTATTGTATTCCTGCGTTTAGAATTACCGCCGTTATAGATTGACTGAGTTCTTGTGTTTCTGCGATTTTGGTTTTACAGTTGTTGTTTTTTTTTGCGATTTCTTTCTAAGACAGAGTATTCCCGCTCAAACGGCACATTTTGATGTGTAGTTCACAAAAGTGCTTTAAAAACAAGTGAAACAGAGAGACGTGAGAAAACTTTTTCATTTTTGGGGTGAACTGCCCCTTTAATGAAGCGTACCGGCGAGTGAGAAATATTTCTGAGCTCTATCTGATCACCATAGTTACCGTTTCTGGTGTATCCGTGGGGGGCCTCCTTCTCGGCAGTGTGGAGCACTGATGCGCCGAAGGGCTCCTCCAGGAGCGTCGGGGCCTGGAACATGTCCATGATCACGTCTGCATGAAAACCACGACAAGGTTTGGAGTTAAAGCCGTGACGAGTGAGACAGGTGAGAGAGAGACGCCCCGCTGAGACAGGTGAGAGAGAGACGCCCCGCTGAGACAGGTGAGAGAGAGACGCCCCGCTGAGACAGGTGAGAGAGAGACGCCCCGCTGAGACAGGTGAGAGAGAGACGCCCCGCTGAGACAGGTGAGAGAGAGACGCCCCGCTGAGACGGAACAGATTCATCCTCAGAGGCGGAGCTGCTCACCCAGTGCTTCTCGCGTGTTGACGGTGGGTGACGGCAGCACCCTGGAGGGCGTGGCCTGAACAAAGCCCAGGGAGTTGTTGGGGGTGAGGTGAGACAGGTTGGCCGTGGCTCCCTGTGACGCTGGGAGACACAAAGACGGTTTTGAGGACGTGTCCACAGCCAGTGGGGATGACATCCTGACTGAGCGACCCGTTTACTCACTGTTAAGATTCTCCTCGGGATCAGGCGGGCAGACGGCGTCCCTGGAATTCAGAAAAGTTAAATCTGGAGTCACGGAGAGTCACAGGAATTCAAACGGAACTAAAAGCAGCAGCTTGTGAAGGAATGACTAACTCAGAACATCAATCAGAAGCTACTCACGGCGCTGGACGGTTCTCGGCGCCCCCGCCATCCTCCCAACAGAAGACCCCCGTGTTCGAGGAGGCGGGCGTGTGAAGGTTCTGCTGCTCCTCAGACTCGTCCAGCGCTGATTCTGGTAAATTGCTGCTCGTGTGAGTTGAGAAAGAGGAATGAACGGACGCGGCCGTGTCAGCGGCGGCGTAGCGGTGCTGTGGAGGGGGTGTGGCGGCGGCGGCGGCGGCGGCCTCATAGATGAAGGTGGGCGCAGCGTGGAGTCGTAGGCCGAGAGAGCGCCTGCTGCTGAGACGGTGTGAGGGCGGAGGACGCCCCAAAGGCTGCTGGGTAGGATTAGGGTTGATACTGGCGGCTGTCTCCATGGCAGGAGGCTGCAGCAGAGAGAAGAGAGGAGAATGTCTGAATCTATCAGCGTCTCTACGAGAATGAAATGGTTCAAACTGGGATGTGACACTGGGAACGTCTGCCGGAGCGTTTCACTGAAGGACGTGTCTGTAGAAGTGATGCATCATGGTCAACGACAAAAACACACAGGTAAAGTAGCAGGTAGTAACAGTAAGCAGCAGGCAGCTGTTAGCAGATAGTAGTGGTTAGTAGCAGTTTACACCAGGTTGCAGCTGTCAGTATTTGGCAGCTAATAACAGCTAACAGTTAGTAGTATTTGGCGACTAGGGACAGTTATCGGAACGTAGCAGTTAGCGGCAAGCTAGTCATAAATAGCAGCAAATAGCAGTTAGTGGCTAGTAGCAGTTGGCGGCTACTAATGGTTAGTAGCAGTTTGGAGCTAGCAGCAGTTCACACCAGGTTGCAGCTGTCAGCATTTGGTAGCTTATAACAGCTAACAGTTAGAAGCATTCGGCGGCTAGGGATTGTAAGCGGATAGTAGCAGTTAGCGGCTAGTAGCAGTTAACAGCTAGCTAATTACAGTTAGCAGCATGTGGCAGTTGGCGGCTAGTAATGGTTAGTAGCTAGTAGCGGTTGAGTCTGGCTCTAAAGGACTGACTAAAGGTGTTTGCGGTGGCGTTGGATGCGTCGTGGTCAGAGAGGGGTCAAAGGTTAAATTTGCGGCCCCACCATCTGCGATGGAGGCTGGCTGGTTACGACCCTACAAGCCTCCAGTTCCTGGTTCAGTTTCTCCAAGATGCTCTGAAGGTTCCGTAGTTCCTCTTCATCCTCCCGGACCTCCTTCTCCACTTCAGACGGGACAAAAATAAATAAAAAGACGTTATTGAAACTTTCTTCACAGTTATGATTTCATAAAGTCAAAGTTCTGATCCGGCGCTTACTCTCATCCGCCTCCTGCTTCTCCTTCAGCTTGCGAAAGTACTTCTCCGCTCGGACCTCCTCGAAACACAACTCAGACCCGTCACACACCAGTTCATCCGTCAGGTACTCGGGCTCGGTCCGGACACCAGAACTTTGACCGGAGGGAATCGTCCCGGACGTCTCGGAGCGGGAAACTCTGGGGAGGAGAAAACGGATCCGATCACATCGGGACAAACAGGGAGCGTAACAGCCATCAGGGAATTTCGTCTCCATGAGGGGGACGGGGTTTGGACCGCAGTAATGTTCCGGTAGGAACTCTACGGGTCATACGATCATCCACCTGAAGGTAGGACCCAGTGTTTCCCAGTAGAACATGGTCCAAAGCATCACACTGCCGCCCTCGGCTTGACTATTTCCCATAATGCATCCTGGTGCATCCTCTTCCCCAGGTCACACTTCCCGAGGTCCACATCATATAAAAGGAAATCCGGATCCATCCGACCAGACCACCTCCTTCCATTGCTCCATGGTCCAGTTCTGGTGCTGACAGATCCTTCATAGGACCGTTAAGCAGTGGACAGGGGTCAGAGGTTACTCTGACCGGGCTGTGGCTACACAGCTCCATAGGCAGCATGCTGTGACCTCACTGTGTTCTGAAATCTTTCTCAGAATCAGAACCAGCATGAACATAACACAGCAGTTTGTTCTAGAGAAGTTCTTCTGTGGGATCAGACAACATGGACCGAGCTTCATTCTTCCTCCCCCTCTCCTTTAGTGGGATGAGAATCCCCCCCTGACGGCGAGAGGAAACTTACGTTATGACGGTTCTGATGGCGGGAGGTTTGAGCGGACAGTCCACTGAGACCTGGAACAGAATAGAAGGATTATTAACGGGTCAGAACCGAGGACGTCCGGGTTTATTCTGTGATACTGTTGGACACGCACCTTGCTGTGAGTGACAGGCTCTGACATCTGGTTGGTTAGATTGGAGTTCTGTAAAGGGTTCCGACCTTCGAAAGTAGAAGAGTTAGCAGACGACCCGGCAGAAACACATTCTGATTATTGTGGATGGACAGACGAAAGGAGAAAAATCACCTGATGACGACGTCTGGCTTCTGGTCCGCATTTGAAACAGCCTACGGATGAGACGGTGATTGTAAGTGACATTATTATGGTCTGTGACCTACGGCGCGAGGACGCCGCTCCAGCGAGAAGGTTACATTTTCTCCCACATTCCTGTGGTTGTCGGCTGGATTGGATTATGTAAAAACTACATGACAGTTCTGATGAAACCCAGCAGAAAGACGCGGTTCAGGTCCAGAAAGATCCCATTAAATGTTGGTGAAGATCAACTTTTTTGGAAACGATATCTTTCATCAGAAAAATTGAATTCTCATGAAATTGGAACTTTATTCTCACAATGTCACTATTTTATTCTCCTAATATTAAGACGTTATTATGATGACTCCAGTAATCTGTCCCCTTCAGTGGGTTTGATGAAGCTTCTTTGAACACAGTGGCGCACAAACGTTCAGATCTTCCCACAACTAAAAACAACTAAATCTCTCGGAAGCACGAAATAAAAACCTTCACCAGGATGGAACATTCTGGAACATTCTGAACGCTCAAGATTTTGGAGTGAAAAATAATGATCCAGCTTCCACGTCTGCGTCCGAAGAGTCGGCCTGATGTCTCCGCTGTCCTAAAACGACTCACCCCTCAAGGAGCATCTCTTCACTGTCTTTACATTTTCCTTTATGTAGCTCCTCCTACCTGTACTCGCTTAGAACATCATCGGCCGGCTGCGCTCGGTTCTCCATCGCCTTCTGGTAGATTGCATCGGCCTGTTCATTCGTTCCCAGCTGTTCTAACTGCCGAGCCCACGCCACGTAGAGCGCCGCAGTCCTGGTGCCAACGCCATTACTGAAGATGTAGCTATAGAGCGCGACGGGGTCGGAATAGTATCTCGCCTGGAAGACAGAAGGATGAAAAGCTCACGTGAAGCCATGCAGAGAATAACTAATCTACTCTGGCGGTGTGTTGGCAGACTCACGCATTTGATGCAGTGGTTCACATATCTGATGTCGTCGGCGTATCGCTCCACGCTCAAAAACGTCTGTACTATCTTCTCGAACACCATAGACATGCTGCTGCCTCCGTCTGCAGGTAAACTTTGCTCCATGTAATCCACAAACCTTGGAGATTAAAAAAAGTTTTTGGGTTTTTTTTTTTTCATTTTTCTATCTCATACTGCTGTTTTCCATGGTTTGGCACTTAATTAGTAAAGTACACATTAATTCCTTATTTCTCAGAACAGGCTTTATTGCTGTATAGTGGAACCAGGAGGACAATGGTTGGAGCTGGAATAGTGTGTGTGTTTCCAGCCATCAGAGTATCCAGACTCAAAGCCTGCAGCCGATAAAATCCTCCTTCTGAGTGTCTCTCTACAACTGGACACACCAAAAGCTGGTTTCAATGCTTAAAATCTTGAAAGCACATAAATATTTGATAAGTATGATCAGGACTGATGTCGGTTAAAAGCATTGAGTCAGAAAAGGTATAAAATAATATAGGTTTGTAATGTTCTATGGCAGGAAGAGGGCGTTTGTATCCTCTGGAGGATGTTGCTGTTCTTAACCTTACATTGAAGAAATGGTTTAATGTCTGAAAAATTAATGTTAGGGTTAAACACTGACATGTCCCAACATTGACATTTAACTTTATTTTTATATGATTTTATTCACTGTACCGATCTGAGGGTTAAAGCTCAGTCTAATGCTGACCGGTCGAACTACTCACTTGTCCCATGGATCCAGTGGGTCGTCTCCCGTATATGAGCTCAAACTGCTTTCAAAACACCTGAAATAACAATTTTAAGAAGGAATTAAAATAATAAAGAGCTGTTTGGAGCAGCGGTGTTATACATTTGTTTAAATCCATCAGGGAAGCTAGCCACTAGCCTAAAGCTAACGTCGGGTAATCATTCATTTAGCGGACTTACTGTAAACAAGAGGCAACATCCATTTCACAATCGGTTTAGTCCTCCCTATTCATAAAACTGAGAAATGTATCTTTTTTTGCTTCCGTCTTACGTAAAAAACAAATCACTCTGTTTTTGTTTCACTCATGAGTGAAAATGTTCCTGCCCGCTGCTAGGCGAACGTTTGAAATTTCGCGCTCAGCCAATGGACGCTCGAGGTTTCTTCTTCTTCGCTTTACCTTTGACAGCGCGGGTAAAAGCGTTGGAAACTCACTACCGCCCCCTATAGTGATAATGGTGCATCGCCGCCACTGACCACCTCGATTCTGACTTGGAGAAAATATATCTATACACTCTACTATATACCACCACTTCGTTTATGATCGAGTGTTGACAAGAATCGTTCTAAAATTTCACTAAATATATTCTAATTTCTTTAATTTCATTTAAGAAGTACAAAAGTCTTCTTAAGAAGAAAACTGCACTGCTCAGGACAGAGAGGCTCTCCAGCATCGTCAGGCAGGCCCACGTCACTCAACATCCCTGAGGACAGCACGCACCCCAGGACAAAATATTCTCAACAATAAAGAGAACTTAGTTCTCTCTCTCTCTGAGTGACTGACACCTGAAGGAAAACAGTATCAAGATCATGTTAAACGTAAAAAATGTTTATTTCTGAGTGTGACATCTTTCATGTTGTAAAGATATATTTCCATATTATGAGCACAGGTTATGTCGTCACATGAAGAAATGTCCTGAATATAACAAGTAATGTACGTGTTCATTCTGACAGTTTGGATCAGAAACTTTGTTTTTAAATAATGAGAAAAAACCTGGAATGTTTCATTGGATAAATAAATGTACAATGGACTTATAGCAACTTCCTGTCCAGCAGTAGCTGTGGTGATTTCTGTGTCATGTGGCCTTGTCCATAAATTGAGCTCATTGTCTAAATACCCATTACTATTGATGAACTTTTGATCAGTTTTTTGGGGATTTTTTGCCAAACCAGTCAATTCACTTGTTACTAAAACAGATACCTACACTTTGTGAGCTATAATTTGCATATGTGCTGATTGTGCACTTTCATTCATGGATAAGAATTCATAACTGCAGCTTACAATCTCCTGCAAATTCCTTTCAACATCACTCCACATTATTTTAATCCCGCCCCTGTCCGTTTGTCTCTCTTTGTTTGTTTGTGAACAAGATTGAGGAAAAACTGCAGGACAGATTTTCTAGGAGAATTACCCACAAGTAGGTTCTGGCTTATATCCTACATATGATTATATTTTGCTGAAGTTGCAGGTTTCAAAGCATTTAAAATAAAATGAAATAAACTGTTGGAAACGGTATCGTACATTATGGCGACGCGCAAGAGAGCTCCGTAGACAGATATAAACTGGAGAATGCCGTATTTAGGTTCATCCAGACATCATCTATGCACGTGTGCTGAATGATGACAGCCAGGATAACATTTAAGAAGAAAAATTAAACAAGCCTCTAGTCGCGGCGAATCGCCTTCACAGCAAAGTGAGCAGAGACACTGAAGTGGAAGACACATATGAGAATGAGGACAGACAAAGAGTTACATAGTATATGAGATATACTGAGAGAGGTTATTTGGGTATTTCGTAGATTTAGGGACTGGCAGTAATTCATTAATTAATGGAGGAATCCGTATGAAATTGTCCTAAATAAAGGGATTCAACCAAATCTAATCACCATAATGTAATACCCAGGGTACTGTTGGGACTTGACTAATCATATTTAAGAAGTTCACTCACGGGGTTTGCTTGTACAACACAGAGAATTGGGGCCTTTTAGGGGATACAACCTGGCATTACCGTTGACCGACCTAATTGTTTCCTCTTTGCGGTTCAAAAAGTCTTATCTAATAATAGCAACTTAGAAATATTATTGACATTAGTCATTATTAATAAGTTTTTGTTAAATCACCAACTTCAATAACATTTACTAAAACTAAAATTACTAAATTATCTTGTGATAAATTCGCCCTTATAAATAAATAACTTTATATGAATTGAACTGAGTTGGTATTCCGGTTTGAGCTTTCAAAATAAAAGTTATACTATAGACAACACAAAATGTTTACTGGACATCTCGGTTAGTTATCAGTTTAGAACTCTAACATGTACAATTTTTTAGTTTTAAATCCATTTATAGAGTTTTTTTTTTTTTTTTTAGCATGTAAGTTAATAATGTTTTCGTAATAAAGTTGTAACTTGTTACATCCGCCGAGCTAGCCCGTGAGCAGTGGTTTATGAGACCCCGTACATGCAGGCGAGGAACAGAGCTCGCGACGTCACGTAACCGCCATTTTGTTTCACCGGGAATAAGACCCCAACCTGTGAGCACCGGCGTGTACGTTTCCCCCTTTTTTTTTTAGAAGCTCATTCGTCACTACGGATCAGCATCGTGCTCCCAAATTTTAGATTCGCATGGTAAGCAAACAATATTTTTAAAAAGAGTTAGCAATCTTTGTAGGCTAATATCCGATGCTAACACGACCGAGGCTAGCGTTAGCTTTCAAGCTTCGCGTTTATGTGGTTAGCCGGCATTTTGGAAATTGCCCTGCTTTGATTAAAATCGATTAATCTCACATTTGTGAGGGTTCCATGTGCTCATGCGTTGAATAAATGTATACCCGTTATAGTTTTGTCGAGTTTCGCTCTTATCCCTATCTTAATCCAGTTTTACCGCCACGCGCGTCTCATTGTGCGGCCTAGGATGCACGCGATCTATGGCTAACTAGTACTATTCTAGCGCTAACAATAAGACTAGATGATGCTTGTTAACAAGAACCAAGATGAAGAAAGGCCGACTACCTCTACCGAATACCACTTACCCTTGTCTAAAAGGAGCAAAGGCAACCGTAGACTAGGATATCTCTGGTTACGGTTAATTAACTCCGCTCATCATGAACTATTGTCACTGAACACTGCCTTAGACGAATTAAGCCAGAATAGCGCTGTTAAACAAGAGCCAAGAGGAATGAACTCTTGCTAAGAGGCGTTAAGATTGCCTAGCACCGTGAACCACTTCATCTGGCGGCGTTGTAGGTGTTTGTATACTAGCTTTGAACGGAGGTGATTTCTCATGCCGATAAGTGAGCATGTTGATCAGAATTGCTAGACTTAAATGTTCCTCCTAATGCATGATCGTAGAATCCGTTCTGACACATGATACCAGTGTTCTTCAGGCTTGATCAGTGGCGCCAAAACTCCCCACTCCTGTTTGTTTATATAGATAAAACTATACTGCGTTGTTTAACGATAAGTCTACCATAGGAAGACTTCGCCAACCCCACTTTAATCTTCTGGATTTGGCCTGTAAGTCATCATATCCAATATCAAATTGAAAATGCTGTATTATTTAGGACACTATAATAATAATAATAATAATACATTTAATTTATAATGCACTTTACATTTGGATCAAATCTCAAAGTGCTAAATATATTAACTATACTGAGATTTTGGTCAAATAAGTTAACTGAACATAGTTTATGGTGGCAGTGTGCAATTCTTGTTATTTCGTTTGAAAAACGCGTCAGTCGTTTTAAACTGGGGCCATGTCCTCAGTTACCTTGCTACTTTGAAAAACGATATTTTCCCCCTGTGTCGACTCCTTTGGTCCACATGCAAACGCTATTAACAAGTAGCATAAACAAATGTCGTGAAAAACTCCTTCCAGGGTGAAGACTTTAGAGAAACCGTTTGAGGCGGGATTGGATAAACAGGCACATCATAGCCTGTCTGTGTAAAACATCACAGTTCGCGATTGCCTTGCTGTGGTTACTGTCAAAGCTCGGACTTTGATTATTTGCATTGTGTCATTGACACTGACATCTCCAACTCTTGTGGGGCGGAGGTACTTTAAAATCCGATAAAATGCAGACCCAATTAAGTTTCCTAAATGAGCTGAAAAATCTGTTTTTGAAATGCCTCTGTTTGTGGACCTAGTATAAGTCGTCTGAAATGTCGGTCATAGTCAACTGAAATTAAACCAAAGGAATAAGTGAAGGATCGAAATGTTGAAGCAGACTGGATACCTCGGAGGGACATTAATATAACCAATACAATCTGCCAGTATCCAGTACAAACGGATACCAAGTCATTTATTCCTGTTGCTATCAGCCTTGTAAATGACATGTAGTTGTAATCTTTGTTGGGCATTTGTTGTACTTATTTGTTGTTTGATGTTTTTATTACTGCTGGGTGTGAACGAATTGCCCCCGGGGATAATAAAGACACTTTGAAACTCGAATAACTCCACAGACTTAGAACCTGATGGACAAAGATTGATTATAATTAAATTGAACTTGGGGTTCTGCTCAACGACTGGACTACTGGATACATATGCAACGCCAAACAGGAAACAGTTTGCTTACGTAATAATATGAACGTATGTAGGATGAGACCAATTTATGTTTGACACACATACACACATCTGTAGAGCAATGTAGGTAAAGAAATATCAGATGCAAACATGTTAAAATAAACATCTGATTGGTGGTATTCTGTAGAGTCACAACTTATTGTTCATTTAAGGTGTAAGTGTTTATAGTTGCAACCAAATAATAATAATAATACATTTAATTTATAATGCACTTTACATTTAGGATAAATCTCAAAGTGCTAAAACTATGCCCAATATCAATTGCCTGTCATGTTTTGTGATCACCTTTCTGCACAGATGTCTGGAGACATGGCCACCGATCATGTTAACGGGAATGGTACGGAGGAGCCAATGGACACTACTGCGGAAGTGACCCGTTCAGAACATTTCCCAGCGCTATTGGAGGCTGGTTTACCTCAGAACGTAGCCGAAAAGCTAGATGAACTCTATGTAGCAGGTGAGCAGCAGTTCCCCCTTTTCTCCTGTGTATAGCTGCATTTATAAAGATATACACACACATGTAAGGGAGCCCTCCTCATCTTGTTCTAACACATTTTTTGAGATATTAAGTAAATGAGAGACATGCAATATTTCTGTCTGAAAATGTAGTGTAGGTGAGTTGGTAACTGAAAGGGCAAATGGTCCTTAAGTTTGATCATTTAGACGTATATCTCTCTAATGCAGTGTTTAATGATATGAAAGCGTACTTTACTGTGGAGATAGTATACCACATTATACTGGATTTGTTGCCAAATCCATTAATTTTAGAACTGATTATGAATTAATACCTAATACAAGTATCTAATTTAAGGGTTAAATATTCGCATTCAGGATCAAAGCAACTTATCTCATATAAGAAATGGACATCCATCCCAATTCACATAATGGATTAACCCACTCTTTCAGCAGCAATGTTATCTTCCAACATCATTTATCCAAGTCAGTGGCAACATATCAACGAGCAAATCCAGTGTATGGTTCTGCAATGTTTTCTCCCATACTAAGACCTAAGAATATTGCCATAGATGGAGAAAGTAGGGAAAATGGCTCACGCTGAGTATGAAAACAGGCTTTCAAATGAAGAAACCGTTAATGGCCACATATTTTTTGAATCTGTTAAATTGGTTAAAAAATCCACAAGGCAGGGGAGGGTGTTTTTTCACTCCAGTCACCCTAACCCTTCATATTTGCATGAATTATGTCGACATTGCTCTCGACTAACTTAATGCAAAGAACATAAGTTAGGCTCTGTACATATCCATATTGAACTTTGAGTGGAAATCAGTACTAAAACTTCATAAAAGCAATTACCATAAACACATACTGTAATTCTCAACGTAAATCCCAAAAACAGTTCTGCTACTTGGAATATTTTGATCCGTTTGTCATTGTTAACATCTGTATTGGAAAACCCATTGGTTTTAATCATGGAAGATAAATGTAGAACTGAACCAGTCTTACCCATAAATACAATTGACTAAACAATGATGAATTGGAAACAAAATGACATTCACAGGTTTAGATTTTCTTTAATTGGCTGGTAACTAATCAGCTGCTCAGCCAAAGGTTGTTAAAATACTCATTTGAGCAGCATGGTTAGTTATAAGAGAATTTCTCCCAACTCGTTTGTCACGAGCTGGACAACAGTCATACCTCATTATAATGAACCTCAAAAAATACAAAAAGTCACAGGAATGAATGAAACACACTGCATTGCTTCGTTTGTGTTTTTATCAGCTACTCAAGGGTCTGTCATGTGCGTTGTCATGCTTTAAATAATGGTTGAATTGACAGTTGCAGCCATGAAGGGGTTATAAAGGATTGAAGGCAGCTGTTCTGTGAAAAACAATAGAATAACTCTGTGGCCTTAGTAGGTGAACGTTATCGTTTTAACAGGAGCCTCTAAGATGTTAGCCAATACATTGTAAAACTTATGAAACAGAGGCTGTTAATTTAGTTTCAGGAACATCTGTATTGTTTTTTATTGTAGTTTCCTGTTGCATGTCAGTCATATTGAGACAGTGAAACATAGATTTGTATGTAAATTAGCTATTAGGCCTTAAGATGTCATATTCTTTGCTGCTTTTATAAAGGGATGAATTATTGAAGGCTTTTTCACAACTGCTTTCTCGCTGCTAGAGTGAAAGTTTTAGTCCGTTCAAAGCTGCTTAGGTGATTATCCCTGTTGTTTTTCCTGTATTCATCAGGCCTTGTAGCACATAGTGACCTCGATGAAAGGGCTCTTGAAGCTTTGAAAGAATTCAACGAAGAGGGAGCCCTGCAGGTCCTGGTCCAGTTCAAGGAGAGCGATCTGTCACATGTGCAAGTGAGTGTAAATAATGTCTGACTCACTTAGTAATGTGATTAAGATTGTTTACTTCTGAGTATCTGGGTCCAAACCGTTTTTCTTTCATTCCAGAATAAAAGTGCCTTTTTGTGTGGAGTAATGAAGACGTACAGGCAGCGGGAGAAACAAGGGACTAAAGTGTCAGATTCCACCAAAGGACCAGACGAGGCTAAAATCAAAGAGCTTCTGGACAGAACCAACTACACACTTGATGTGACAACCGGCCAGCGAAAGTATGGCGGGCCTCCACCTGAGTCTTTGTACTCAGGCGCCCAACCCAATGTTGGAACAGAGGTACGCTTCCTGCTTTACTTGCTATCTGACAGGGTTGGCAACATAAATAAAAAGTCACACTTCTGTTTACAAACTGTATGAAATACAGGATTAGTTAGATATATATATATGTTTTTTTATTCTAATCGTACAGAAAAATAAAGCTATATTTATGAGAAATGTAAACTTGCAGTCACCTACACAAAGGACACAACCTTTAAGATTGGCAAAATTTCTCATGGGGAAAATTTTAGGATTTAAATTAAGAAGTCATGTATTGGATTATAAAGCAAAGCCTCGTAAGTTTTTCTGTTTTTGTATTTTCTGTGGTTGTGGTAAAATTTTTTTTATTAAAAACACCCCCAAGAGTAGAAAGAAGTAGGATTAACATAAAAGCCCCTGTTTGTCTCAAAAGTTGACATTAAAAATGCAAAGAAAGTCATCTGTCAGTAGTAATGCACATGGCTGAATTAGATCATACGTCGTGACCGCAGGAATTTTTTACATCCCTTCTTATAACCAGATTATGATTTAATCATATCCATAAAATAAATATTTTCATTCCACAACAGTGTGACATTCAGTAATATGTGGACGAAGACTATTCGACTATTTAAAAAAAAAAAATGTTGATAACTCCGGGCTCTGAGAGCGCTCTGTTGAATCGGCTCTGACTGCAAATGGTTGTTCAAGAGAAGCGTAAATGTCTCAAAATCAACCTTTATCTTCTGTCTCCCATATTGTGTATTTGTAGAAATGTTAAATATCTGCTCCCGCTGCGACTTGATCCTAGTTTTAAGTGTTTAATTTCACAAAGATGAGTTATATAAACTACCAGACTAATTTCCCCCCCCTTTTTGTTAGATTTTTGTTGGAAAGATTCCCCGTGACTTGTTTGAAGACGAGCTGGTTCCTCTCTTTGAGAAAGCTGGACCTATCTGGGATCTCAGACTTATGATGGACCCACTGAGTGGCCTGAACCGGGGCTATGCTTTTGTCACGTTCTGTACTAAAGACGCGGCACAGGAGGCAGTGAAGCTGGTAAGCAGAAACTTTGTGGTTGGGATGTTTTGAATTGAGTTTAACTATTCAACAAACAGTTGGACGAGGTGTGGTTGTGCGACTGTCATATTTGGTTTACATGTTTCCCCCCCATAGTGTAATAATCATGAGATCCGCCCTGGCAAGCACATCGGTGTGTGTATATCTGTTGCCAACAACCGGTTATTTGTTGGCTCCATTCCCAAGAGCAAATCAAAGGAGCAGATTGTTGAGGAGTTTGCTAAAGTCACAGGTAAACTGCACATTCAGAGCGTTTTTAATGTGGCGTTCATTTTGCTTTACTGCAGTCGTGAAAGTTAATCACAATTCTGACTTGTGTTTTCTCCTTCAGAGGGCCTCAGTGATGTCATCCTGTACCATCAACCGGACGACAAGAAGAAGAACCGTGGCTTCTGCTTCCTCGAGTATGAAGACCATAAGTCGGCCGCTCAAGCTCGCCGCCGGCTAATGAGTGGAAAAGTTCGTCTGTGGGGCAACGTGGTAACAGTTGAGTGGGCCGATCCCATTGAAGATCCTGACCCCGAGGTCATGTCCAAGGTGAGCCTCGGTGTCGATTGTCCTGAACATAATCAATGTAAAGATTTAAAAAAGTCTTCGGCTGTAATCGGTATGTCTGTCCATGTTTTAGGTGAAGGTTTTATTTGTGAGAAACCTCGCTAACGGTGTCACCGAGGAGATCCTGGAGAAGTCCTTCAGTCAGTTTGGAAAGCTGGAGCGGGTGAAGAAACTCAAAGACTATGCCTTTGTTCACTTTGAAGAGAGGGACGGTGCAGTGCAGGTATTAATCTATTTTTTCTTTTAGCTTTCAAAGGCTTATCAATAAGTCAGGGTACAAGCGGGTCCTTAAACAGTTCTGGATTTTTCGAGGAGAGGTATACAATTAGAACTGGTGCTTCTGAAAATATTTTCTAAAGCGGTTTTGGCTTTTGTTTTGTTTTGTTTTTTGTTTTGTTTTTTACAAACAAAAAAAAAGTATCCATTTCTCTGAAAGCCCCGAGTATCCGAGAGATGCTCAGAAATTGTTAGTTGTTGGTAGATTTAGAGGCTGGCAATAACTCGGACATTAATGGAGGAATCTGCATAAATTTGTCCTCAACCTTGTGTACCGTTGTGCCTTGTTCCTTTGATGTCTATTAATAGACAGGGACAGCAGAGAATAAAATAACTTCTTGAACATATGAAGACAATGGGAGAAAAACAAAACTAGGTCCAGATTTTTTTTTTAAATTTCATTTCAGCCAACAAAAATGATCATTATAAAAATTTTGCACGTGAAACATTGCATCTAATTGGTTGTTTTGCATTTGACATAGAATAGCGCTCTGGGAAAACTATTTCCAATGAAACCGCTGCTGATACGGCAGGATGTCAAGTTTTTCCTTCTCTCTTTTGTTTATTTGATGGCTAATTCCAAAGGTGGTTATGCTTCATGTGTGAAGCACTAAATTTGTTATTTAAATCAAATAAAACTAGTCTACAACCATCTAGTGTATACTGTCGTTAAGTTCAATTTCTTTTGCTGCTGTAATTCTGTTTTCGTTCTAGCGGTGTTAAAATGTCACTAAATCTGTACTTGAAAATGCGTACATACGAAGAGTTTCTTTGTAAATAAGATCCTTTCCTCTCAGGCTTTGGAAGAGATGAACGGGAAGGAGCTGGAGGGAGAGTCGATTGAGATCGTTTTTGCCAAACCACCAGATCAGAAACGAAAGGAGAGGAAAGCTCAGAGACAAGCAGCCAAAACGCAAATGTAAGAAACGCCTCAGTAGGTGTTGCAGCTCTTATTTATCAGCCTATCAGGATCCTGAACTCTTGTATTTCATCTCATCAGGTATGACGACTATTACTACTATTCCAGTCCTCCTCACGTGGCTCCTCCCACCAGAAGCCGGGGCAGAGGTGGTAACCGTAGCGGCTACATGTACTCCCCCGATTACTATGGCTACGAGGATTACTATGACTACTATGGCTATGACTATCACAACTACCGCGGAGGCTATGATGACCCATACTATGGCTACGATGACTTCCCACCCCCAGTACGCGGGCGCGGCGGCAGCAGAGGACCCCGTGGCGGTGCCTCTCCAGCCAGAGGACGTGGTGGTGCCATGCCGCCCAGGATCAGGGGCAACTTCACCCAGCGTGGCGGACCGGTACCAGGCCGCGGAGGACGTGGCGCCAGAGGAGGAGCAAGCTTGCCGCCGAGAGGGCGAGGAGGGGTACGTGGTGCTCGGGGTGGCCGCGGTGGAAATATAGGAGGAAAGCGCAAAGCTGATGGGTACAACCAGCCAGATTCCAAGCGTCGCCAGACCAATAATCAGAACTGGGGCTCTCAACCCATTGCTCAGCAACCGCTCCAGGGTGGGGATCATTCTGGTAACTATTCCGGTTACAAATCCGACAACCAGGAATTTTATCAGGATTCTTTTGGGCAACAGTGGAAGTAAACCATGTAGGGCTTTGATAACAAAAAAAAACGTGTTTTTGTCTTTTTATTTAGAGACTTGATCTGATTGGCCCTCAATCCCATACGGTTGCCTGCGTTTTTTTGTTTTTTTCTTCAAAATCGGTGACATCTGGCATCTTTTTGTACATATTTTAATAATCAGCTTGGACTCCAAACAATTATCACACTCCCACCTGTCTCTGGCGAACTGCTTTTCCCTTGTTTTTTATTTTTTAAGATGGTCGTTTAAAATATACAAGTTTGAAAATTTTTAGATGCATAAAATGTGCTCGAGCTGTCTATTTGGCATTAGCTTAATGTATGTTTTTAGACATTCTGGTTTCCATGTTTTAAGTAGCTAACAGCAACAAATGTCCTAAACATGTATTTAAAACGAGATGAAAATACATTTGTACTGTCACAAAAGTAATGCGTGTCTTGTTATTGGGAAAAGAAGAAAAGAGAAAAAAAAGAAAAAAAAGGACTGTCGCAGTCCTATTTTTTGGCATTACACATTTTTGGCTTGTATTCTTTGCTGTTTGTCTGCTTTAATAAACATACACGCCACACGTGTACAAAAACTTCAAATTGTGTTGCAAATTCCTGTTTCGGCAAATTCTCTCCTCAAATTGCCTCAAATTTTAAGGCTCCATGTTGGAAGAAAAACGGATTAAAAAGGTTTGCCGATGTTGGCCACGTGCTAAAGTGTCACTTTGCATGCCATCAAATTCCAAATCCACCTAGTCGGCATCTCTCAGTGCTCTGTTGATGTAGTGACATGCTCATCTTAATACTCATGTCCAATTGGTGTCCCAAATTCACAGCATCAAGACTTAAGACCCGCCCCCCTACAAGTCTGTCATTCGTCCTCCTCAACACGAGGGTGGGGTGGGGGATAGAGCACAATTCGATTAGAGCTATTCCTTGTCCCAGAAGGATCTACCTCGCTGTTGGAGGCCTGGATACTAATCTTGCATGTTTATCTGGACGGTTGTTGTTTGCATGATTCGCTCGTTGTGTTGCTCTAACCTCTATGCCTGTCTGAGCTCGTTTCACCTGCCGCACCTCAAAACTGTTGTCTGATCCAAAGCGGGCGGAGACTCGGCTCGCCGTCATGTGCATGTTGAATGGGAGAGTGTGTGGGAGGGACTCGAGAACAGTAGATGTAACATGATCCTGTCTTCCATTATCTAATTGCTTCCTTTTGTTACCCAACTAGCAGGGGAAAGAGGTCGAGGCCGGTCCTGATGCGTCGCTATGAAGACTGACCCGTCCATGTTTGGCGTTGCACTCCGCAGGCTGCTGGTCGATAATGGAATGGTAAGGTCACCTGACTCAGTGGTCCAATGGCATCACCAGCCTTAAAAACTGCCATGTTTTTGAAGACGATCTGAAGACAAACTTGAGCTTTTAAAAGACTTTTTAAGCACCAAATATGCGACTGGCTGAGTTCATGATGGACTGAAGTCTTTGCACTTTTTTTTTTGTTTGTTTGAGTTATTTTAGTGGTTATTTTTTTTCTTATACACTTTTAATGTTGGACTATCAGAGGTGGTGTTGGTGCGGTACTGAAGTACGGGCGTTCCAGGAAATGGGTTCAAACCCGCCAAAGGGTCCGATAACTACCTCAGTGTCGCGGACTCGCCTGCTTTGCTTACTTTAGTAAACCTGAGGAGGTGGGGTTTAACCCCAATCCCACCCTTAGGTCCAGAAACCCTGTTCAGACCTGGTATTTACACTCATCCTTAGTGCAGGTTGGTTTGAGATCTGGTCTGTTTGACCAAGTTCTCTAACGACCACAAGATAACGCCTTTGTTTACACTGACCAAAACAACTGTGGATTGGCGTCGAACGTCAACAACCCTTTTTTACATCAGCATTGCATTTTAGACGCTACCGAGATCGCGGCATAACAGTGATGCTCAAGTGAGTCGTTTGACTGGACAAAAAACCAAGTCGTCACCGACAGCAAGGGTCTATCCCTAAAAGCCCCCAATCCCCTGCGTTGTACCATCAATCCCTCTGATTGAACTCAGATTAAACGTGACTCATTTATAATGTCAAACAGTCGTATAGACTCCATAAATACAGTTAATTAGTTTTTCTGAGATCAGTCCGAGAACGTCTAAATTGAAGATCAAAACAATTGATTGTAAAAATGAAAAACGTGACGGCAAAGACGGTAATTAAAAATAAACAAGAAATATAGAAATTGAAAAAAAATTGGAGATCAAACAAAATATTCAGTTTGAAGATCAGCAAAGAAAAATGTTGATAACTTGCAAAGTCTGGCAAAAAACAAAACAGAAGTTTAACAAAATCCTAAAATCCAAACTAGAAATAACAAAGTAAAACATCAAAGATTAAAAATGAGTCAACAAAAGATTTCATCAATGATAAAAACCACCAGAAGATAATAAAAAGTATTAAGAGTGAGTAAAAGATCTCAACAGTTGTAGACACAAACTTTATTTACAAAAAACAAACAAACCCAAAACAATTATACTCAGTTTCAATATATTTGCCTTCAATAATAAAAAAATGCCTTCGGTACATTCCTTTTTTTTTTTAAAAAAGGGAGGGAAAAAAATGGTGGCGTGATTTGTTTATTCTGCATCCAAACACATTATTTTACAGAATTGGTACAAAATACCTTTATTTTCCGGCGGAGTAACTTTTACTAGTTGGAATTCCTCGTGCTGAAGAGGAGTGACTTTTATGACTGACTTTCATCAGAGTCCGATTCTAAGCTACCAGAGTAACTCCTCTGCCTGTGGGCCGCAAACATGTCCTCAAAATGAAAAACATTTATTTACAGACTTAGAAAGAATAAATGTAGAAATACACAAAATGGTTAATCTGTTTATAAATGGAAACAAACTTCCCTTGCGTCTGCAGTGTTTTATGTTAAATCTTCCCCTAGTGAGTAAATTACCCACTATTTGGCAAAAGAGTGAAATATATGTGCAACATAGAAAACCAGGAGTCCATTCAAAGGCACCAAACTTGTACTAAATCTTACCCACGGGTGAGAAATTAGCCGGTGTATTTAAAAATACATCCGACCTCTCCCAGCATCCATCCACGGAGACGCAGAAGTACGTAGAAACGACCCAAACCGATAAATACCCGGGGATGTGCATACATTCACGAAATCAATAAATGAATGATGGAATAAAAGATTAAATGTTTTAAAGGAGACCTAAAATAAATGCATGTAGACGCGTGTGTACATAGAAATAAAGAAATGAATAGAAAAGAAAAATCTGTGTTAAGATCCTTTGATTATTAAACTGTCTCCATAGTCCTTGAAAAAAAAAAAGAAAATTGTGCCATTGAGAAGTTGTTGAGCCAGAACAGAGAAAAGGGTAAACAGTTTGTGCCTCCTTCTAAATTCATGTTTGGATGGAAAACAAATACTTTTTTGTGTGGCACAGAGCGAGGAGCGTCTCCAGAATCCTTTACAAACGTTGATTTCTTCCGGGTTGTTGGACTCGGATGAAAGCAAACATCTTCAACCGCTCACTGTGACAACTTCTTATTTGGGCCTTTTTGTGTGTATTCTGCAAAGAATCCTCCGTGTCGTGTCGCTGACCCACTCGCACTCAGAGCAGGAAGACAGATGAGAAAATAGCAGGTTTGAACAGAAATGACAACAACAGGAGCACTTAATGATTTTTAGCTGTCAGTCAGTCGTGAGCTGCAGCTTCTGCCACGTCAGCCGGTCCTCCTGAATGAGCCTGAACAAGCTGAACTGTCATGAAACATGACCTGAGTGATGATGTAGTTTACAGATTGTTTAACAACTGTGAGTTTATTTAATTTAATTGTAAATGCCTGGAATAAATCTTTGACTTCCACATTGGGGGGAAAAGTGTCCTGTTTTTTTTTTTCCATGTCAGGATTTTTTGCTTTGCACCAACATGTTAAATGTTCATGAATGAAGCTGCAGGTTAAATATTTCACACCGTAGAGAGATTCAGGTCAAACATGTTGGCATGAAGAAATAGCTGGATAGACTGCTCCTTGTTCACATCGTCTGTGTACACGTTTGCCTAAATGCTCAGAATTCAAAGGAGAAATCTAACCTGGTGTATTTGATCTCTGGGGAAATTGACAGGTTTGACCACAGGCCCAAAAATTGAAAATCATCCTCTTTTAACCAATCCGTTATAAGTTAGAGGTTAGCAACTCTAGCATTTGTTTTCCACTGGCTAGCGTGTTCACATTAGCTGTTTTCAAAAGACTGTGAAGTTTGCATTTGTGGTTTTCTAGCATACTAACATTTGTTAAATGTCAGTATTGGGTGTTTCCAAAAAGGCTATCATGTTTTCAGAAGTTTTCAACAAAGTTGATCTCTTCAAAGTTGAAGACATTTCTGTATGACTTCCCTTAGAGCAATGCATTTTGGGATTTGAAGTAAATCCCATTCAAAGCTTGGTTGGATTTCTCCTTTAAGCTCTTTGAACATTTGTTTAATGTGTAGAAATCTTTATTTTGTCACCTCTGTTCACAGAAGATTGTGCAGCTTGTATTTTTACTTTATTTTTTTTAAAGATTTGTGATAATGGTTTTGACTAATTATAACTTTGTCACACTAATATTGACTCCATCTCTGACTTAAGGGTCAAAAAGTTTTTTTTTTTTTTTTTTTTTTCAAAACAAGAGTGTTTGTATTCTTGCAAATGAATTGTTTTATATACTGTACAGTGAAGTGAGTTAAACTTATTTTTCTAATAAAGTTATTGACTCTGACGTGAAGCTCTGTCTGAATTTCTTTTTAAGTGTTTAGAATTAATTTTGATAAATTCTTTCGGTTTGTTTCAGATTTAAAAAAAAACCAAACAAAACTTATAAACGTATAACACAACATAAGAAAGTTGACTTGTGGATCTCATGAGTTTGTCTTGAAGACCTCGAGTGTTAGATATTTGTTTACCTTTCGTTGACAGCGAGGATCCGTGATTCTTACTGATTGAGTCAATCATTGATTGACTGAGCAACAACTTGATACTGAGTCTTTGCTGGTTTTTAGGTAATTTTGTCAGTCTCCCCTGTGTCTTAAATAAATTATGGTAGAAACGTCATAGTTTCATTTAAATTTTGTTCGATTTTAAACCACAACAAATGTTTACCGAGGTGATTTCAGAAAGCAGGTACGTATTCTACAGAGACTAAACAATGTTCAAATATGAAATGGGGGAAAAAAGTCTAAAATGCTAAATATTTAAATGTATTCTAGTTGAAGGACTTATTTTTTTAATGTTTTCTTTATATTTAAACTTTCTGATGTTACGCGAGGTCATCAGATGTTTCTGGTTGTTCGTGTAGAAAAACCAAAATACAGAAATACTTGAATTAGTAATTTGGTGATTAAATGACAAGGTACGTGGAATATAGATTAATAGAAATGAATAAATTCAAATAGAAATGTGTGAATAAATCAATTCAAATGTTACCACATTTAGTGATTTAAAAAAAAAAGAAGGAAATTAATAGAGAAGTATTGGGGAAAAAAACTATGTAAGAAACTACTGAACACACCAATGGAAAAATGTATAATAAAATCAATGAATATAACATGAATAAACAAACATGTAGAAGTAAAGAAATTAATATCAAATGCATTTAGAAATGTATAATTTTGGGCAAAGTAAAGGATTTAACTACTCAAGTGTGATTTTCGAAGGTATTAATATAAAGACAATAGTTGATACATTTAGAAATACCGCAATGAATGAGTAAATTCGTGCAGAAATGAATTGAGTAAATACAGAAATACTTTTTCAAAATGTAAAATATGAATTGTTACAACTATTAATATAACCCGCCTTCTTCTGCCTCTGATTAGCTAGACTTCGTTACAGTGGTTGAATTTGATTGGTTAGAGTATAGCTCTCGTGATTGATAGGTGATGGTTGATGATGATTGGTTAGCATCAGTGTGAATCTCATAAAGAGCCAATCAGAGGTGGTGGAGGGCGGGTCCTCACGTCGTTGGTAATGTAGGATTAGAAAATAACAAATCTGTCAAGGAAGTTAGACAGGACTTTAAAAGGAATGTAAAAAAGAATTATGAGGTCAAAACTTTAGAAAATGACAAATATATTTAGAATAACCTATCTGCACGGGTATTCAGAGGCTGTGGATGAAATTTGTTTTATAAATTGAAGAGGCGCTGTCACGGTAAATTTACACAAGCGTTAGCTTGCTAGCTAACCTAGCAGGTTAGCTTGTTTGTGTCGACAGTCTAACTTAAACCAGGAGTGTTAAACTTCTTTAATATTCGGCGTAACTTCTTAAAAGTCCAGATCAACTCTTTAAGTGAGTTTCCCTTGGTATCCACAGGTGGTTTGAGAAGGATGCCGGGTGTCTGGGGGGAGTTTAAGCGGGGGCTGAGGATGGACGTCCTGCTTGAAGTTAGCCGTCAGTACCCGGTCTTCTGCTTCCTGCTGCTCTCCATGCTGACCCTGACTCTGCTCTTCATCAGGTACCAAAACCTCTTTTAAATGCTTTCGCACCCCTCAACTCATGGGACAACATATAAGGTGTTTGCTGTTAGGGTTTTAGCACTTTGAGATTTGATCCACATGTAAAGTGCATTATAAATTACATGTATTATTATTATTATTAGGGTACTGATGGAGGAGTTTTTGCTGCATCATATCTTTGTGGATTTTGAGGAAGCATACGTCGAGGAGGGAGCACGAAAGTCCGGAGTGACAGACAAGTATGCTAGAGTGGTACAGAATATATATGACAGGTGTGGAGTAAGAGTGACAGATTAGTTCAAGGTGGAGGTGGGACTGCACCAAGGATCGGCTCAGAGCCCCTTCTTGATAGCTATGGTGATGAGATCAGGCAGGAGTTGCCATGGACTATGATGTTGGCTGAGGACATTGTAATCTGTAGTGGGTGATGAGTTGGAGGAGAACCTGGAGAGGCGGAGGTGTGAGCAGGAGAGTGTAGGAATGAAGGTCAGAAGCAGCAAGACAGAATCCATGTTTGTGAATGAAAGGGAGGTAGGAGGAGGTGCAGGAGTTTAAGGACTTGGGCTCAACTGTTCAGAGCAACAGGGAGTGTAAAAGAGGTGAAGAAGTGACTGCAGACAGGATGGAGTGGGTGGAGAAGAGTGTGAGGAGTTTTCTGTGACAGAAGAGGAGCAGCAGGAGTGAAGGGAAAGATTTCCAAGATGGAGGTGAGGAACAGCTCTGCTGGATGGTTTAGAGACGGTGGTTCTGACCAGAAGACAGGAAGCAGAGATGAAGATGTTCAGATGTTCTCTGGGAGTGAGGAGGAAGGACAGGATTAGAAAGGAGACATCAGAGGGACAGTCCAGGTTAGACGTCCTGGAGACAAAGTCAGAGAGGACAGATGGAGATGGTTCTGACCCGTGAAGAGGAGGGATAGTGGATCTACTGGTAGAAGGATGCTGGAGATGAAGCTGCAGGCAGGAAAAGGGGAGGAGCAAAGAGGAGGTTTCTGGATGTGTCGTGTGGACGGATGCAGTTGGTTTGTGTGACAGAAGAAGATGCTGACAGGACGATGGAAACAGATGATCCACTGTGGATGCTCCTAAGAGCAGCTCAAAGAAGAACAAGCTATGAAATGGTGGCGTGTTGTTGATGGGTCTGACTCTCCCTTCTTAATATTATCAAAGCAGGCAATAATGGCGGTATTTCTCTTCATCCAACAAAAGTCAACTTCTCCACTCCAAGTCTTTTACTCCACTATATCTTCAAGTTCTTAGTCATTAATTATTGCAGCTCCTAACTATAACTATAACATGTGTCTTTAATTGAGTATTGATAAATGCACAAATTACAAATTTGAAATTAAGGTCCAAATGTGTAATTACTTTAACAAGAATTAAACCTGCACTGATGAGGGGAACCTGCTCGCACCGTTTGATAAGAATATGTAGATTTTTAATTGTATTATCGCTCAAGAACAAACCTCTCAACAGAAAATAGTGTTTTAACATTTGATTGTGAAAATATGTTTTCTAAAATTTAATAGCAAAATAATAAAACCTTTTCCTCTGAAAGTTACAAGAATCCAGCCGTTTAAGATACAACAGAATGAACTATTTAAAAAAACAAAATTCATGCCTGGCCCCTCCTGGAGGCGCCGTCGCTCGCCGCCACATCGAGCTGGTTAATATTTCACGTAGCGTTCTGAGGGGGGCAGCATGGTTCTCTGTGAATGATGGTGCCTCCATCTTCATCAACTTCACGACAGCAGGGCATCTTCCTCTGTCCCGGACAGTCTTTGGCTTTCTTCTTCATTTTTTTTTTATTGCTGGAGGTTAAAGGTCACACGACCTTGACAAATCCTGCATTGTTATAAAACATTTGGTTAAACATTTAACCTCGTTGCTGTTTTTTTAAACTAAATATCATCTACATGTGTTGAAGGTACATCCACATCCTGATGGTCTTCTGGTCCTTCCTGGCTGGGCTCATCACGTTCTACTGCTCCCTGGCACCTGAGACCCTCCTCCCAAACATCTTCTTCACCCTGAAGCCGAGGAACAAAGTGAGCTGAGATCTTCCTCATGCTGTGATTCAGAACCCTGCCGGACGTGTTGGACGACTCATGTTTTTTATTCTCCAGCAGCGTCTGGAGCCGGAGCTGTTTCCTCTGGGCCACAGCTGCGCCGTCTGCGGGAAGATCAAGTGCAAGCGCCACCGGTACGTTCTGAGAGGAAGACTCATAGAGACGAGAAATCTCTCTTACAAGAAGGTCCTGGCCCAGAAAATGGAAAACGTTAGCTTTCTAAATCATCATGTTGAGATCTTCTACAGCCCCAGGGTCTGAATCCCAAGTCTTTTAAATGTGAGGTTTTTAAATCTGGTGACGATCCAGATTACAGCATGCACCAAAAAGTATCCAGACTTTGTGCATCTTCACCTGTAAACCAGAGGGATGTTCAGGAAGCGGCTTTAGTGGAAACTCTGGGTTTTCCGCTCCAGAAAGTGTGAAAAGTTCAACTCTGAGTCAGTTGACATGGCAACCATCCACCCATCATTCGTGATCAGTATCAGATCGCTGCTCTGCGGTCTGCGGTCTGAGCTCAGCCCGGAAGTTCAGGCGTGGGTGTTTTCTGCAGAGACTGATGATCCCCATGTTTCCTCAGCAGCCTATAGGAATCCCCCGCTGATGATAAACACACATTTATTACATTCTTCACAGGCCGACGCTGCTCCTTGAAAACTACCAGCCATGGTTGGACCTGAAGGTTAATTCTAAAGTGGACACTTCAGTTGCGGAGGTTCGTCAGCAGCAAACTAATATTCCCTTTGAAAATATTTTATTCTGTTCCTCCTCATCTGTGAAATGAGATTTGTGTCTCTAACTGGAGCTGTCCTTGTTGTTAAGGTGTTTGAGTTGGTCCTGGATAACTTCGTGTACCCCTGGTACCGGTAAGGAGAAACCCCAATGATTCTTCTCATAGATCCATATGGAGAAGTTCTGACCCTCCTCTGGTTTTCAGTGACATCACAGAAGACGAGGCTTGTGTCGATGAAGTCAGGATGACATTTCGCTTCTTCGCATCGGTGCTCGTCCGCAGAGCCATGAAGGTGACACCAAAGCCACGTCATTACATCTCTGTGACACTAAAGCCACGTCATTACATCACTGTGACACTAAAGCCACGTCATTACGTCAATGTGACACTAAAGCCATATCATTATATCAGAGACGCTACAGCCACGTTATTACATCACAGTGACAATAAAGCCACGTCATTACATCAGAGACAGTAAAGCCACATCATTACATCAGAGACAGTAAAGCCACGTCATTACATCAGAGACACTAAAGCCACGTCATTACATCACTGTGACACTAAAGCCACGTCATTACATCAGAGACAGTAAAGCCACGTCATTACATCAGAGACAGTAAAGCCACGTCATTACATCACTGTGACACTAAAGCCAAGTCATTACATCAGAGACACTAAAGCCACGTCATTACATCACTGTGACACTAAAGCCACGTCATTACATCAGAGACAGTAAAGCCACGTCATTACATAACTGTGACACTAAAGCCAAGTCATTACATCAGAGACACTAAAGCCACGTCATTACATCACTGTGACACTAAAGCCACGTCATTACATCAGAGACAGTAAAGCCACGTCATTACATCACTGTGACACTAAAGCCAAGTCATTACATCAGAGACACTAAAGCCACGTCATTACATCACTGTGACACTAAAGCCACGTCATTACATCAGAGACCGTAAAGCCACGTCATTACATCACTGTGACACTAAAGCCAAGTCATTACATCAGAGACACTAAAGCCACGTCATTACATCACTGTTACACTAAAGCCACGTCATTACATCAGAGACACTAAAGCCACGTCATTACATCAGAGACACTAAAGCCACGTCATTACATCACTGTGACACTAAAGCCAAGTCATTACATCAGAGACACTAAAGCCACGTCATTACATCACTGTGACACTAAAGCCACGTCAGCAGGCGGATCTTGCTGGAACATATGTAAATGTTTTATTATTGTTATGTTTCTTTAAAATCCCAGTTCTGTTTTTTATCTTGTGTTTTTATTGATCAGGTGGACGTTCCTTCCGTCTGTGCGGACAAAGTGATGAAAGCCGTGTTGAAGCACATTGAAGTTGTCACCAACGCTCGAAAAAAGGGTGGGAACCTTTACCTGAGCTGGTCAATACAGCAACAACCATAAACAGGGACACAGGGAATCGTATTTATTTAATACAAATACAATCAACAATATTTCATTTAATATTCAGGATGTTGATATTTGATTAGGAGTTTGTTTGGAGGTTTGAGTCTGTCCTGTAATCTCGCTGCAGTGGAGAGCGTGGAGGGTTTACAGCAGGCGGCGCTGGAAGAATACGGCGCTGACCTCCACATCGCTCTGCACAGCCGCGGAGACGAGCTGCTCTACCTGAAGAATCTGATGGAGATGCTGTTCCCCTTCGTCATGCCTCCAAAAGCCACAGACTGCAGGTGGGCCCAACGGTCCAGACCGGTTTGTATCCGACTCTGACCGGCCCAAAACATGATCGTGTGATGTGACTGTGTTGTCTGGGTTCAGGTCTCTGGCTCTGCTGCTGAGGGAAGTGATGGCCGGATCCGTCTTGTTACCGACCATGGACTTCATGGCCGACCCTGTGAGTAGAACCGCAGTAACACAGTCGAGGTTCACACACTGAAACAGGAAGGAGTCCAGGTTCACACACTGAAACAGGAAGGAGTCCAGGTTTCACTGCGTGAACCTGGTAGACGAGAACATCAGTTTGATACTTGAGGGTCTCTGTAGATTGTCAGACAGGGAGGGTTGAGGGGAATTGAGGTGAAGCTGCAGTCTAGAACTTTGCCACCAGATGACACTAAACTACAGACTCAGACCCAGTAGAACCTGATCAGCATGTTTAGCTAAAGTCCTGTTCTGTTTTGCAGGATATTGTAAATCTGATGGTGCTGATATATGTTGACGACACTCCAGTAAGTGAGCAGAACGCCGATGACATCATACATGTCACGAGGCTCAACTCGATCAGGGAGAAGATCCTGCAGATGTTTTTTTGAAACCAAACAGAATCTGTGGACTCACTTTGTTGGATTCTCTTCTATTTCTCCAGCCAGAACCTGCCTCAGAGCGTCCGTCTGACCTAGTTCCATTTCTACAGAAATATGCTGATGTCAGCAACAAGAAGCCATCTGTGAGTCCCTCACCGAGACCTGGACCACCTCAGACCAGCAGAACTCACACCCAGTCAAACATTCTGACGCCCTCTGAGTTTCTGTAGATCTCAATCACTTCTTACTAACAAGGGACTCCTCTCCTCTGGACCTGCAGGTGCTGAAGCTGGAGCTGAAGGAGATCAGAGAGCAGCAGGACCTCCTCTTCCGTTTCATGAACTTCCTGAAGCAGGAAGGAGCCGTGCACGTTCTGCAGTTCTGCCTCACTGTGGGTAAGAACATGGATCCAGAGTGACGGTTGACCCAGAATGAAAGTTGAACCTTCACGTATCACCAGCGCCCAAAGGGAAAGTAACGTGACGGTTCTCAGGCCACACGACAACTTTGGAGGTTCACACTAGGGTGGGAGCAGAGGAGGTGGGCGTGATATTTGATGACTATTTCATAACTTGCAGTTTCTCACATCACTGTGGTGGAATTTTTGCCCCCAGTTCTTTACAGAACCGCTTTAGTGCAGCATCAGTGGAGGGTTTGTGAGCATGAACGGATCTTTTCAGGTTCAACCCCAGCATCTCTTTTACACCAAATACAACCTGGTGCTTAATCGGTGCTGGTGCTTAGTTGGTTCAGCTCGCGCACCTCCTAAGAACCTGTTTGCTATTCCATTGGTAAGGAGCCGAGTCAGAGCCTCCATCAAAGTTCTGTTCCTGGCTTTGAAGTCCACACACAGCTCTAGAGCCCAAAACATTATTTTTGGAAATACAGAAATAAACTATATTTCATTTATCGTATTAAACTCGCTCGGCTGTTGTTTTAGAAATGGCGGTTCATTGTTGGCTTGGGTCTTGTTGGTCACAATAACCCCGCCCCCGGCACCTGACGTAATCGGTTCTTAGGCTGTCGAAAAGCAAAGAACTGGTGCTCAGTCAGGCTCTGGCTCCGAATTAGCCCTGGAACCAGCTCGGTTGAAAAGTGGTAAATGTGGCTCTGGAGAACCAGAACCTTGGAACTATCTTTGGAACCATTCACAGACTGATGGATCTCAGTCAGCCTCTGGAATTTCTGTTGATTTTGGCATAGAATTTGAGCGACTCGGCAAAAATGACTGAATAAGATAAGTGAACGATTCATGTTTGTCAACGTAGACCTGTCTGGGTTCGGACCTCCTGACTAAAGCTTGTCGTCTCCTCCAGAGGAGTTCAACGATAACATCCTGAGTCCGGAGCTGAACGACTCGGAGCTGCGTCGTCTCCACGGAGAGGTGCTGCACATCTACCAGACCTACTGCCTGGACGAAAGCGTGGACAAGATCAGCTTCGACAGGTTCATCGTGGAGGAGATCCGCAACAGTAAGAAGGATGTCAGCGTCGTCACAGCAGAGCTGGAACCGTTCCTCCTCATGTTCTTCTCACTCTGTGTCCCCGTCAGTCGCCAAAGGTCCGTACGGCGGCGTGGTGAAGCTGCAGACGATGCGCTGCCTGTTTGAGGCATACGAACACGTCCTGTCTCTGCTGGAGAGGGTCTTCGCCCCCATGTTCTGCCACAGCGACGAGGTGAGAGACACGCCTGAGACCTTCTGGAGCAGAAGGTCCTGGAAGAACAGCTGCTTATTTATGAACACACGTTAGGACATGAAGTCCTTTACTTACATTTATCCCGTCTTATACTCCGCCCTCACTCCACCTTTAGTCGTTAGCCACAACTCCAAAACTCTAAACTTCATTCCGTCCAGTCCAGAACCAGTGGAGACTGGATTAGTGTCAGCTGCTCTGGTTCTGATGAAAGCGCCACCAGCTGGAAAGGAGAGGCAACAGCAGGACAACCCTTTAAAAGGTTCTGGTTCTGCAGGTGGTGGCCACAGACCATCTCTCTCTCCTCATCCTTCCTGACTGGTTCTTCTCTAGTTCTGCATTCTGCTGGTGTTCTTGTCTCTACTGGTGCCATGATGTGGTACCTGCAGCCCTTCCAGGATGGAATATCCATACGTCACTAGAAGGTCTGCTGTGTCTCCAAGAACAGTCTCAGGAACGTGGAGGAGATAACAGGAGATGGCCCGGTATACTAGGAGAGCTGGGCAGGACCTTAGAACAGCAACAACCCTGCAGCAGGACCGGTATCTGCTCCTCAGTGTGAGGACCAGGAGGAGCTCTGCCAGAACCCTACAGAATGACCACCAGCAGCGACTGCTGTGATGTTTCTGACTAAACTGTCAGAGCCAGACTCCATCAGGTTGGCATGAGGACCCAACATCTTCTGGTGGACCTGGACCCACGGTCCAGCACAATGCAGCTGGACTGATGTTCACCAGAGACCACCAGGATTCAGGTTCTCCATTGGTGCCTCGTTCTCCCCACAGATGAGGGCAGGTTCTGACTGAGTTCTTGTGACGGACGTGAAAAAGTCTGGAGATGCCGCGGTGAAGGTTCTGCTGCCTGAAACATCATCCAGCAGGACCGGTTTGGTGGTGGGTCAGTGATGGTCTGAGGAGGCAGATCCTTGGAGGGTCTCACAGACCTCCAGGTTTTCACCAACAGTACCTGACTGCTGTTAGATACCAGGATGAAACCCTCAGACTCACTGTCGGACCTCTCACTGGTGCTGTGGAACTGGGTTCCTCCTGGTCCAGAACAAGGCCCGGTCTCCTGTGTCAGAGTGTGAATTAAACCTTCTTGCATCATTTTGTTGTCATCGAATTATACGATATAAATCTACAAAGATTTTCAACTAGAACTTTTCATTCATGGAGATCCGATTGGTGGTTCAGGTGTCCCCTTCTTGTATACATGTGTGTGTATATATACACACGCACGTATATATACATATATACACACGCACGTATATATACATATATACACACGCACGTATATATACATATATACACACGCACGTATATATACATATATACACACGCACGTATATATACATATATACACACGCACGTATATATACATATATACACACGCACGTATATATACATATATACACACGCACGTATATATACATATATACACACGCACGTAAAGATACATATATACACACGCACGTATATATACATATATACACACGCACGTATATATACATATATACACACGCACGTATATATACATATATACACACGCACGTATATATACATATATACACACGCACGTATATATACATATATATACACGCACGTATATATACATATATATACACGCACGTATATATACATATATACACACGCACGTATATATACATATATACACACGCACGTATATATACATATATATGTATATATATATATACATATATATGTATATATATATATATACATATATACACACGCACGTATATATACATATATATGTATATATATATATACATATATATGTATATATATATATATACATATATATGTATATATATATATATATATACATATATACACACGCACGTATATATACATATATATGTATATATATATATACATATATATGTATATATATATATACGTACAAGGTTTTTGTAAAGTCTCCTCCTTCCACTGACGGCGCCTCCTCTCTGTGTTCAGTACTTCAGACACCTGCTGAGGGGGGCGGAGTCTCCAGCCAGGAACAGCCGCATCAACAGGTTTGTGATGAATGTTGAATATCTCAGTTTGACTGGTGTCTCAGACGACACAGAAACTTTAACAAATGATGCTGATGAACCTGAAGAAGACGCTTGTGACGTGCGCCGGAGGGATGGTTCTTGTTTTTATGTATATAGTAATAATTTACACCTCGAGGAACAGGGCGAGAGCTTTTCTGTCCTGCCTCATGTTTGTGCATCTTCTTCCAGGAGCTTCAGCTGGGAAGAGAACAGGTATGTGGGCATGTTCATGCTGCCTGTTCTCTGCAAGAAGCTCCGTGCCGCAAACCGGCCGCCATTTAACAAACGTTCACATCTTGAGTCGCTGCTGCTGTGTTTGTTGGGACGTCACGCCCATGTTTGCATGACGGCACACAGGTTCAATCTAACGCCGGCACGTCTGACCTGCAGCATCACGATGCTTCTGAAACACTATGGGCAACCTTCATGTCCAGGTTCACACAGTGAAACAGTTCTCAGGATAGGATGGGGGTCTGACGGGCCTGATTTCAGCGCCTCAGGTCTGTACAAAAGCAGTGGAGGCGGAGTTAAGGATCCAAGGTTTTCAGTCTCTGAGACAGCAGTGGAGGTAGTAACAGAGCTGATCATTTTGACACATGGAGGCCACCGTAGATTCTCCCCCGAGGCTTGGATAGGGGGGGGCTGAGGTCAGATGGATTCTGCAATCTGGAGCTTCAACACTAGATGGCACTAAATTATACAGAACCGGGCTTTAAAGTGTGGAAGCCCAGAACTGCCATGGATGATTATAAATAATAATATAATAATTAACTCATTAATTATTACTTATTTTTCTTATGTTGATGATAGAAAAAAACGCCGTTCACTGTTATTTTCAGAATCAGAAATGAGGCGTCTGATAGCTGTATTATGTATTCATACATAATACAGCTATCAGACGCTGTATTATTTCTCATGTTTGTATCTCTTGGCTTAGCTTCCGGGTAATGTGGTCATGTGACCCAGAATAAAGGCTTAACCAACATCATGAATAAAACATGTATATGTAACATTGACTTAGGAGTTTCTCTTATTGTTAAAAACACCAGATTCCATCTCAATCATGCTGTAACACTGGAACAGATTGTTTTTGTAGCTTCTCGTTGACCGGCGTGAACCCGTTGCCGTAGCGACACAGGACTTTAATGTGCTTGATTTTCCACTGACTGGACAGCTGGGGTTCTGGAGTCTGTTTGTTTTCAGATCATTATTAGTTTAATTTGTGGTGTTGCTCATATTTTTGGAGCTTTGTTAACCTCTGGTTTGCGGTTGCGTGTCGCCATGGCAACGGCAATATCAGTGCTTGTTTTCTTGTGATGACCAGGAAATGATATCAAACAATTACCAAAAAAAATAAATAATCCACTTCCATGGCCGATCTCCGCTTCCATATTAAAGGAGCAGGTCATCCAAAAACTGAAAATTCCATCTTCATCTCCTCCTCTTCATGCTGATGGACAGCCGGCTGATGTTTCAGTCCACAGAACTTTCCGGGAGCGTCACAGTAACTCAGCATTACAGAGATGTCTATCCATCAAATACCTGACTCACTAACGGTGCCGCTTTTTCCTCAGTAACATCTGGATGTTGTACAAGGGTCAAATTATACAAACGTTCCTCAGCGAGCTCAGCTCAGTCTGACGCGTCACTGTTTTCCTCCGGTCGCCGTAGAAACGCAACCAAACGAGGGGAGTCGTCGGGGATCAGCAGGATCGGCAGCAAAATCAAAGGTGTGTTCAAGAGCACGACCATGGAGGGCGCCATCCTTCCTCCCAGCAACCTGACGGACTTTGATGATGACCTGGTGAGTTTGCGTTCATCTTATTTGTGAGATGAGTGATTCTGAGGAATGTGATTTATCTTACGGTACATGAGAATAATATCCTGTTTCCTCTGGAACGATGAAGAAATTATTAGAGGGTTTAGAGTTAAAATAGTGGTTGATGGTTTTCGCTCAAATATCAAGACATGATTTATCTCATTTATGCAAATATAATAAATATTAATCCTATTTAATGATCTATTTCTCTTTAAAAACAGATTTACCAACAGTAGAGAACGTTTTTTTATTCTCAATAATTAAAAGATTCATATCATTCTTTTCGTTCTGCTCTCACGGCCTGACGGACCAGAACCTTGAGGTTCTGGTCTGTCAGCATCAGCACAACTTTTTCCTGTGTATCGACCCGAGAAGATCTAGTTTATATCATGATTTACTCACTTCTTTTTACTAAGAATACTTGAAATACGTGAAATAACTTTTTCAAATGTAATTGCTCGTACAACGCAGGGGATTGGGGACTTTTAGGGGATATTCTCTTGCTGCAACACAGGTCTGTTTATATTCTATTTTTATTTTTCTCAGTTATTGTATTTTTTGTTGCTGTAATTTCTCTGGCACAAAGATTTCCTTGCGGATCAAAAACGTTTTATCTTATCTTGTATTGTTTACTCAAAGTGGACAAGATAAAAGCATTTATCTTTAAAAGGTACAGCATGTTCTTCCAGGCGAGCATAACCCCCCCCCCCCTGTAAAACATCTCAGGTTCCCTCCACAGTTTTTGTCAATCCTGTGGGAAACGGCTGATGCATAAAATAACAAAAAGTCAAAAACAGAATTCAATACCAGCTGGAATCATTTACAAAAAGAAACGGTGAAGAAGCATTGTATAAGAACGCCGGGGGACGAGGGGGTGGGAGATACGGACATGGAAGGAAAACCCGCCTCATGGGTGGGTTTAAATGGACCTTTTTCCTTCTTTCAGCATCAAACGTTTGTAAAGAATATTCCTGTTTGACTGTTTACGTCAGCAGTGATCTCATGGGAATGTTTAATCTTGGACACGACACATATTGTACACACAACAAGGCGCGCGGCAAACAAAGGCCGGCTCTACAGAAAAGGTAAAGCAGACATTTAACGTTGAGCTCCGACATCGTTGTATTTTGGCTCCTGAAAACTTACTTTGGTTCCTAAATACTTTGGGTTTAGAATTCAATGACTCGTAGATATTTTTTTTTGTGTCTGGAGCCAAGAAGAATCTTCTTGTCCCCGTAGGTGGAGGAGGCGACCATGGTGATGGAGGACGACTCCCCCGCTGAGCCTGTGAGCGTCGCCGGCAGCCTGAGGAACCTGTCAGCCTGGAGCATCACCATCCCCCACATCCAGATCCACGACTACGAGGCCAAGAGGGAGAAGATCCCCATGTTCTACATCGAAGTGGAGCGCAACGACAGGAAGGAAGGTGAAGAATCTTCTCACTCTTTCCCAAGATCCACCTCTGGATAAGCTTTAAGACAGTCAGTCAGACAGACAGTCAAACAGACAGACAGACATGAGGCCATATATGGAGCACGTAGCACAGACGATTCCCATGATGCACCAAAGTCCTCTTTATGCGACAAACACCACCTCGTCTTCTTCTTGCAGTGGGTCATGAGGCTGAGAGGTGGTCCGTCTACAGGAGATACCTGGAGTTCTACGTTCTGGAGTCCAGACTCACGGAGTTCCACGGTACCGCTCAGCCTCTCATCAGCTTGTTGCTTCGTGTCGTAGTTTTGTATCGTGTCTCTTGTTTCCTACCTGTGAATGTTTTCTTCCATCCAGGAACATTTGCTGATGCCCAGCTTCCATCCAAACGAATAATCGGACCAAAGAATTGCGAGTTCCTCCGATCAAAAAAGGAAGAATTTGAGGAATATTTACAGGTAAATAACATTTAAACCAGGAAAAATGGCTCCAACATTAACCACCACCACCAGAAGATCCTCCAGTCCAGACGCCTTCTCCGTGTCACATGACCACCAAACACCACTTCACTGTTTCTCTGTGTGGACCTGGACTGTTTCTCTGTGGGGACCTGGACTGTTTCACTATGTGAACCTGGACTGTTTCTCTGTGTGAACCTGGACTGTTTCTCTGTGTGAACCTGGACTGTTTCACTGTGTGAACCTGGACTGTTTCTCTGTGTGGACCTGGACTGTTTCTCTGTGTGAACCTGGACTGTTTCTCCGTGTGAACCTGGACTGTTTCTCCGTGTGAACCTGGACTGTTTCTCCGTGTGAACCTGGACTGTTTCTCCGTGTGAACCTGGACTGTTTCTGTGCAGAGGCTCCTGCGGCACCCAGAGCTCAGCAACAGTCAGCTCCTGGCAGACTTCCTGTCTCCTTACAGCATGGAGTCTCAGTTTCTGGACAGGATGCTGCCCGATGTGAATCTGGGTACGTTCTCCCCTCTAGAAGTATTCAGGTGAACTTCCTCCTCCTCCTCTTCCTCCTGCTGTAGAGGACCTACGGGCAGCTGCCACATTAACAGAGTCTCTATTTTACAGGAAAGATTTTCAAGTCAGTACCAGGGAAGCTGATAAAAGAGGTGAGTCCCACATGGTCCTTGTTCTCCTTCATTCCTGTCTTCTCATGTCACTCGTGGAAAATAAAGATTTAGAACGCGACTGAACACGTCTATGACGTCTCATCTTAACGGCGGCACAGCTGTAGTCCCGGTATCTTTGGGTGTTTCCTTTTCTTCTGAGAAACGGACATCAAAGAATAAGAAAGGAGGTTATTTGATTTTACTTTTAATAAGAAAAGAAGAACAAATTTATTTATGTTTTTCAAATTTGTCAGGTTTTTTGGGTAAAAAAGAAAAGGAAAGACAAAAGTTCAGTTCTGTGTTTGTTGTAAGTGACGTGGAAACAGCTTCTTAAAGTTGAACCTGAGTGAATAGTTGAGACTGAACGGATAAACCAAACTTCACCGTAGAGGAAGATGAGATAAAGACAACAAACGGACGAGTTCTTGAGTAGCAGCGTCAGATTGTAACGGTCCTGCTGAAGGTCAGAGCTTTGGAGGTTCTGCTCCTGGGAAATGGGTCGGGAGTCTGGGCTAATGTCTGGGTCTGAGTTCCCAGCAGGACGCCGGTCCTTCTGTGTGTGCCGGCACTCGTTCTGACACAAACCCGTCTGTTTCCAGAGAGGCCAGAACCTGGAGCCTTTCATCCAATCCTTCTTCAACTCCTGCGAGTCGCCCAAACCCAAACCCAGCCGACCTGAGCTGACCATCCTCAGCCCATCTGTGGAGAACAACAAGAAGGTAAAACAGGAAGAAGATCTCCAAACCTCTCAGGAGGAAACGCTCAAGCTCAAAACTTTTATAATTTCTTACCTTTTTGTGACAAACCCTGTAAACGGTTATTATTTATTATTATTATTACTATTTATCTTCAGGACCTTTCCTCTCAGGCTGTTTATAAATCCATCCTTCATCGGTCCTGCTTCTCCAGGAAGACAGTTCTGATCAATGAGAGCAAACAGTAAAAGTACAGTAAAGTCTGACTCCAGTGGAAAAGGCTGTTTCCTCCAGATACTTTTCTCCGTCTTAACTGGTTTAAACTGGTTCCTCCAGCAGACGGACTGACCGACCTGTCGGGACATCAAAGCTGCTGCAAAGCTGCTGCTCCTGACAATCTGAACTCTCTTACAGTCTAGTCTACTTCACTGAATGTGGACTACTGGACTGTAAGAGTTCTGGAGAAGGTGGACTACTGGACTATTAGTGGTCAGTAGACCAGCTCTAGTCCGGGGACTGTGAGGGTGACATCAAAAATCTGGTGGTCCGTATTTTACCAGTAAAATCATCAGCATCGAGTCTCCTCCCTGATCGGCTCATGAGTTTCAGTTATTTCCTGCCATGACCTGATTGTTTTTGCTGACCTGTTGAATCACGTGTTTTTGGTGGACCATGTTTCTCTCGGTTCTGCAGCTCTTCACGGACCTCTTCAGGAACAACGCGGGCCTGTCCAGCAGTCTTGAGAGGAAACTTGACCAGGACACGGAGGAGACGGTGGCTGTCGACGGCATGTATGACTACATGCTGTACTTCGGTAGGTGACGTCCACCGGACTGAGGTAGAACCCCGTCACTGACCTAAGAAGTTTAAAGAGTGGAACCAAAGAGTTCCTTCCAGCAGATGCGAGAGAGAGAGAGAGAGAGATAAGTAGCCTTCCTGAAACAACGGAGAAATAAGGTGGTAGAAAGAGAAAAGATAGAAGTGAAGGAGTTAAGGAGTGATGTGAAACTACCAGCGTGCTACATGATGTTAGCTCTCCGGCTTCTCAGCCCCCTGAACCACAGTCAGGAGATCTTTGGTGTACTAGCTCTGGTTAAGCGCGGTGGACTGGAATCCGGACCACTCTCTATTTTTAACAGCAAGGAAAAATCCATTGCTTCAATACTGAGCAGCTCTCTGGCTGCTGTGGCTACACAGGTATCAACGAACTACAACACCCATAATCCCCCTTGTCAAAGGTGCACAATGCCCCTAAGGCCACATTCTTCTATGGCCAGGCCCGCCCACAGAGAGAGAAAACGCTGTGGCATCGTTGTACTTCAGAGATGAGATCTGATTGACGTCTTTATGCCATTATACATAAAAACTGACACATGTTCCTCCGCAGCCTCTCCATCCTCATCGTCATCATCATCTCCCCTGTCAACTCTCTGTTTGTCTGGAGGAGATGAAGGTGTGGATGAAAAACAACTTTCTCCAGTTGAACAGCTCCAAAACAGAAGCTATTTTAATTGGCACCCCTCATCAGACCCAGTCTTCCTCCAGAACCAGTATTACCTTCTCTGGTCACGACATTCCCCTCTCTTCATCAGTCTTCATCAGTCACCAACCTCGGTGTAAGATTTGACCCTCAACTCACTTTTTAATCCCACATCAAACACATCTGCAAGATGTCCTTTCACCATCTCAGAAATATTTCCAAACTCCGTTCTTCACTCACCTTGAGTGATGCTGAAAAGCTGGTTCACGCGTTCATCTCCTCCAGACTGGATTACTGTAACGACCTTCATCACTTCTCATCGGGATCCCTGATAAAAGTCTTCAAAGACTTCAGTATGTTCAAAACATCTGAAGGATCCTGATGAGAGTTCGTAAACACGAACACATCACCCCCGTCTTCATCACTTCGTCTTCCCATCTCCACCAGGATTGATTATAAGATCTCTCTCCTCACTCACCAGTGTATCCATGGTAACGCACCCCCCTACCTGAAAGAACTACTCACCCCACTGACCTCAACACGATCCCTCCGTTCTACCCAGTCATACCGCCTCCTCCTTCCCCGGACTAAGCTCAGCACCATGGGAGATCGGGCCTTCTGTTCTGCTGCCCCTCGTCTGTGGAATGCCCTCCCTGACCATCTGAGGGCTCCACAGACGACTGACACATTTAAAAAAGGACCTAATACTTTCCTTTTTAGCAGAACCTATAACTTTAATTAACATTGCTGCTTTTTGGTCAGGCTTTTATATAGTTATTATTTTATTTTTATCTGCTTTTGCTTTGTAGCACTTTGAGATTTGATCCAAATGTAAAGTGCATTATAAATTAAATGTGTTATTATTATTATTCAGGTCGGTTGGTGTTCCACATGCCGGACTGGCTGCACCACATCTTGGCCGCCGGCAGGATCCTGTTCAAGAACACGTTTGAGGCCTACATGGACCAGTACATGCAGTCCAAACTGGATCAGATCCTGCAGGAGCACCGCCTGGTGTCGCTCATCACGCAGCTCCGAGGTATAGATGGTTCTAAAGAGGATGTCCAGATGGAACACGTGTTTCCACTGATTGTGTTTGTGTCTCTATCCGCGTCAGCGCCTCAGCGTCGCAGAGATTGATGGTTTTGCCTCCACTGGTTTGAATTGGATTGTGACTTCTTCCTGCAGACGCTGTGTTCTGTGAGAGCGGCGAGGAGAGAACCTCAGAGGACAAAACCCTGAGAGCCAAGCAGACTTTTGGGGACATGATGAAGTACTTGCCAGGTCCGTGACATTCATCCTTCCTGCTTTCTTTCAACAACATCTCAATGACTTCTGAGCATTAAGATTCCCTTCAACTTGGTATCTGGACAGGTTTTGATTAAATCCTGGTTAGTTTTAGCTGGTTCCAGATTTTGTTTTGGGCGGGATAATTGTTAGGGTTCAGTGGGAGTTTTCATTGTTGGATCAGTAGAGTCTTAGGTCTCATAGCTGAGGTTAACAAAGCAGCAGCAAATGGTTTCATGCAAGAAGAAGCTCCACAGATGAGATGTTCGCTCTGAGAGACAGAATTCATGTGTGTGAATGAAAGGGAGGCAGGAGGAGGTGAGGTGAGGATGGAGGAGTAGAGATGCAGGAGTTTAAGGCATGGGCTCAACGGTTCAGATCAAGGGGGAGTGTGGAGAAGTGTGTGAGGAGTTATCTGTGACAGAGGAGGAATCATTCAGGGTTTTTTCTGTTTGGTTCTGACCTCAGAGTTTGTGGTGAAGCTCATCGGCGACGAGGCAAAACACGAAGGAATCCGTCTCCTGTTTGACGGTTTGCAGCAGCCGCTCCTCAACAAGCAGGTAAGACCAGCAGCACCTGTGATCAGAACCACAAGTCGGACCTCAGAGCTGCCGGGTGGTGGATGGCGCCTTTAGTTATTTCTCTTGTTTCTACGGTTACGATCGAACCAACGTTCACTCTGTGGTTGAATTAGTGTCAGATGAAAGTTTCCAGAAGAATCTTCTCATCAAACCTACATCCTGTGTACCGTAGAGGTTCCTGTTTACATCCTTTTATGTCTTTATGCCCCCACCAGCGAGAGCATTCAGGGTTAAGAGGAGATTCTATCCTCAGTCCCTCAAAGACAGCACAACAGAATTCCATGAAAAGTTTCACATGCTCTTCGTTAAAGTCTTCATCCCCGGAATGATTCTACTCCCTTTTATTCTTTTTACGGTTTTGGCACATTCATGTTTTTTTAGACTGACTTTGAAGCCGGGCCATTGGCGCCGTTCCTCCACCCATCTGCTCGGCCTAAATGCAGTAACAGATGGGAAATAGACACAAGAGTAAATGTGAGGCGTAAAGGCGGAGACAAGCTGTCGGATCACATACCAGACGACCAGAACCACACGCCTGCTGCTCATGATGCTACGAGGAACTATTTTATTCACACGTTGAGTTTCTGACTTATAGAATCTTAAAATTCCCCCTAAAAACACAGAACCTCTAGAAAACAGAAGCCGGGTCCATCAGTCAGGTTCTTCTCTGTGGGTTTCAGTCGGACAGCTGTGGAGCTCTGAGCCGCCTAACTTCATATTCTCTGTCTTCAGATGACGTACGTTCTGCTGGACATCGCCGTGCGGGAACTCTTCCCAGAACTCCAAGGTAAACATCAGAGACAGCGATGGTGTCATCCCAAACCGACCCGTTCTGCCGACACCGTCGAGTGTCGTATTACCCCGGCTTCTCTCCAGCGCACTGAAGCTCCGTGAGGATCTGAAGGCGTCGGCAGGAGAGGGGAGGGGGATACTAACCATCTGTCTCCTTGAATGAACTGTGTTCAACTGGAGCAGGCTGGGTCACGTGATGCAGGCGGCGCCGGCGCTGGTCCTCTTTAAGGACTATCGGAACCTCTTCCTTCTGGGTCCCAGGGCAACAGGGAAAGGCTGAGCCTAACATTAGTTTAAGTTTAATGTATGAGGTTTTAGATTTTAGTATTCCTCCATGTGTGTGGGTTTAAAAAGTCATAAATAAATAATAATAATAAATCCTGGTCATGATACGACATTATAGCATATTATTCTGTTAAGATCTTAATACAAGATTAAAACAAAACCATGATTTAATCACGATGTGAACAAAGGTCGTACGAGTCACGTCTTCTTTTATGTTTATATTATAAGATATTACAGGTGCCGGATCAGCCGCTCAGACACACGCGGTGTCTCGCACACCTAGCATGAGCGACCGCCGCTCCAAACGTCCCACAAGTAAACCAGAAAAACACAATAATCTGTGGAAGAACCCCGAAAAGCTTCGGCACAACGAACTTAATCTCAACTTCAAAATTAATCACCCCGAAGAACATCGCAAGTTTAGAAGTTAACGTTAGCAGAGCGGCTAAAGCTAGCGGGGGGCTCAGAACCCTGAACAAAGCCAACATAGAACATAGAGCAGACTGAACGAGGCGAACAGTTTTATTCTCATTTCTAAAGGTCGTAGAGTTGGTTTAAGGGCGGAGGCTAGCTTCATTTCAGCATGTTAGAATACAAACACAACGCCGACTAGCCTTACTTCCACTGTAATCCTTCAAAATAAGAGCACTCAAAATTCATTTGTCCTTATGATTTTTAAATTTTAAAGGAAAAAAAAAATCGGCCAAGATTTGCATCAGTGCGTCTTTATAAAATCTGCTTTGCACCGAATCAGTTATCGTATAAATGTTTACGTTTACGTGTCGATGTTTCCTCCTTAGGGGGCGAGGGAAGCATGAAGCAGACAGCGCCATGGTAACCACGCATCCTCCAGCTGACGGACGTTCTGTACTCCATTACTTCTAGAACCGGACCGACTGTTCACTCCAATGTATATGAACACACTAATAAAGAGTTCTATTTATTGAATCCACCACAGACAAACTCTGGTTCATTAATTGTTCTGTTCATGAACGGCTCCAGGCGGAGGAAGGGTTTCAGAAAACAGATCAGATCTTTAGGGATGACCTGGATCAGAACATAGGTGAGCTCCTGGACAGGCGGCGGTTCTATTCGGTGGCGTCTGATGCAGCAGTACAGAACATCCCAGAGGTTCTCAGACGGGTTCAGGTCCTGAGGACCAGTCACTGGCATCAAAACCTTCATCCTCCAGGAACCGCCTACACACTGACCACTTGAGGCCGGGCCTTGTTAAGGACCAGGAAGAACACAGCGTCCACTGCACCAGTGTGAGGTCTGAGGGTTTCATCCAGGTACCGTTGGCGAACACCTGGAGGTCTGTGAGACCCTCCAAGGATCTGCCTCCCCAGACCATCAATGACCCACCACCAAACCGGTCCTGCTGGATGATGTTTCAGGCAGCAGAACCTTCACCACGGCACCTGCACACTCTTTCACGTCCGTCAGAACCTGCTCTTATCTGTGAGGGGAACGAGGCACCAATGGAGAACCTGCCCGTCCCGCCGTCTCTGGTGAACATCAGTCCAGCTTTATGGTGCTGGGCTGTGAGCTCGGGTCCAATAGACGACCCCCTCATGCCACCCTCTTGGAGTCTGGTTCCGACAGTCTGGTCAGAACCATCACAGCCGTAGCTGCTGGAGGTCATCTTGTTAGGATCTTGTAGTTTCTCCTGGTCCTCCTCACACTGAAAAGCCGATACCGGTCCTTCAGCTTGGTTGTTGTTCTTTTACGGTTCTGTTCAGCTCTCCTGGTGTACCGGCCCGTCTCCTGGTACCTCCTTCATGCTCCTGAGACATTCTTGGAGACACGGACAAGGTTTCTCCTCCTGTCCACCTGGTGGCTCTATCATCAGAACCAAAGCAGCAGAACCTGATCCGCAGTGTTCTGATTCCTGACTGGACAGAATGTTCTCCCAGAAGTTTAACCGACTCGACTGAGACGATGAGGTTCCTACAGTCACTGAGGAAGAACAGCTGGACATCGGGACAGAAATTATCATCCATCTCCAACTGTTTCCAATAAATGAAACATCTGGGTCCATAGGCCCAGCAGAGCGATACATTCCACCACTTCTCTTCTCGGAGTCCATTACTTTCTTCTTCAGCTGTAATACAGAAGACGCCTGTTCAAAGACGTACAGACGTTTAACGCCGTTACAGCTAAAGGATTCAACGTCTGACGCAGAGAAAAACAGTCGTGGAGGACCAACGTTATGAGACCCGATCGTCTCTGCCAACGGGACAAGGGAAATAACTAGTTCAGTCCAGGTTCACGCAGTGAAACGGTCCAGGTTCACGCAGTGAAACGGTCCAGGTTCATACAGTGAAACAGTCCAGGTTCATGCTTCCCTATTACAAGAAATCCCTCTAATAGTAAATGCCCCAGACTTGGCTCCTCCCCCTGCCACTTGTCCAATCAGGAAAAAGACTTTAAGACCGTTTCCTGTGTCCTTCGATCAGAGGAAGGTAAGCTGAACAGGTACCATCACTTACACACTATTATCCAAGAAGGGTTATTAATTGTCTTAACTCCCCTCATAGTTCACCTGTCAGCAGGTGAACTATGAGGGGAGGTTCCTGTCACATAACTTTGATTAGTCACCTGTCTGTCTTCTGATTAGAACTGCTGCTGCTGTTTTGTCCAGCGCCACCGTTGGTCGGGCAGTTAGTCGCAAATGATTGTTTTTAATGTCAAGGGGCCAACTATCACTTTATTTGTCTGTCAGATTTGTTGAGCTGAGGTCCAGTCTCTAGGGGGAGGTCAGTCACACGGGGGGGAGGTCAGTCACACAGGGGGGAGGTCAGTCACACGGGGGGGAGGTCAGTCACACGGGGGGGAGGTCAGTCACACGGGGGGGAGATGAGTCACACGGGGTGGGGGCCCCTCACTGTTGGCTGTGTTCAGGCACTGGGACGTACTTGTGGTTCACCCATTTGTGGTTTGATTGGTCGCAGCCATTTAAGTTTCTCCTCACTTTCCCTTGAATAGTTTTATAATTTTAGCTAATACATGTTTAGGTGGTGCCAGATTTTATATTTGACATGTAATAAAAAAAGACTTGTGTTTTATAATTCAAATGAATTGTTGTTTTTTTACTATAATTATACACTTGTCTTTAAATCTACTTTATTTTGAAACTCTGTGACCCTTCAACTAATGACCTTGTTTGTTTTGTGTGTTTGAAGTTATTCAAAACCATTAATCCTCGTTATAATCCCTCTTTCCTGGGGGTGAAACTCCCCAGGTGGCATCATTGGTTCTTCGTAGGAAATCCAAACATAAACCTAACCTACCCTTCGCCACATGAAAGGTTTAATTAAAGACTTCAGTTCCTGTCACTGAGGGGTTTGGGCCGGTTCTACCTCCTGGTTCTGATCTTTATTTCCTCAAACCGCCTCAGGGTATGAAACTGAGAAATACTCATTTATATTATC
>JBBDHG010000228.1:467500-809905 GCA_037951165.1 Lophius americanus | reverse complement strand
CATTCGCTACAGCATTTCTCGACAGGTCCGAAAGAATGAATACTGTATAGCAGCTGCAGCGGGTTTGTACTGCCTCAGAGTATCCAAAGTAATACTGCAACTTCATACGAGTGGTTCTCTCATCTTTTGGAACTAATGTTCCCATAACACTTTAGGCGACCTTAAAAAGAACTGAAATTGAGTCAGTGAGTTGTAGGCTACAACTTGTACCTCATTTCTCTATCCATTTACCTGTCTATTTATCAAGCAGAACATTATAACCACTGTCAGTTGAAGACAGAACAACATTGTTTATCTTGTTACCATACCGCCTGCCAGTGGGTGGGACATCATAGGCAGCTGGTGGGTATTTTATCCTTAAGGTTGATGTGTTAGAAGAAGGAGACATGGGAAAGCAGTCGCACAAATTTGCCTGTCCATTTACGCCCACGAACTGCTCCGCGCAACACCAGCCAATGTCTTCAAGGCCGCCTGGTTCAAGACGAGATGGAGAGATCATTGGAAAAAAGGAGAACCATCAAGGCTACACCACTACAACGATGAACCAATGGACGTCTTCAGGCCAGGACCTGCCCCGAAAGCCGTGGTCAACCTTAAATCCCTTTATGACCGGAGTTGGACGCTACGGAGTAGCTAAAATAGGTGGGGTCTCGCTTAAAAGATCCTCCTGCGAGTTTGGGGACCCAATATAGACAGTTGAGCACAAAATCGCCAGTTGCTCCAAACACTGGCCACCCAATGGTGAACGCGGTCTGATTGACCTGGACAATGACATGTTAGCTTGGCTCGCCTCAACGGAGCTGCAGGTCTTAAGAGATACGACAGAAGAAGAACAGTAGAGTCAGGGCTGTTCAGTGATTAACTCTTGCTGTCGTAGCGTAAGCCTTGTTTTAAACTGAATAAATTAAAAGGTCAAAGTACAATAAGCGACTTAATACCTGCATAACAGTTTGATAAGTTAGTAATTAGTCGGAGTCTCCAGACCTCAGTAGCACTAAAAATGATGACGTCTGAGTGTTTTTACGACCATTTGTTCAATTACCAGTTATAAAATTACACCTGTGCATCGCTGCTTATTACTTCGGTAACTTTCACACATTTTACGACAGATATCACGAGTTATAAAAAGACAGCGATTGTTTGTTACGCCTCCGATGAGAAGTGCAGCAGATGGATCTTAATCAGTCCAGTCTGGTTCTGTGTTAAAAGGTTAATGAGACGCGCCTGTGGTGCAATGCCTATAGTTCTGTAACTACTTTGTTCCAAATCCACTGCAGAATATAGAGGTGTTGGTACTGAAACTTACTTAGTGCTTGTGTTTTGTCAGTATTCATCAGATGAAACAAATTGTATTGCATGCAAAGAGTTAATGTTGCAGTGACAGCGAGGCAGAGAGCGAGAGCTGGATGTGAATGGAAGAGAACCGGATGGTGATAGCTCTTCCTCTGCAGACAGTTGGGTAATGGTGCAGAGCCGTGTGAACTTATTACTCCCCCTGGACCCGACCAGCCCTGACAGCGTGAGACTCGAAAGACCTCGGGGTTTATCGGTCTATTAATGATCTCACCCACGCCATACAGGAATGGACTATCACGGTCCTGAAGTCCCTCAAAAGGGTATTTTCGGATCCTTTCATGCTGAAACCAAAGTCAGTACATCCGAGTCTTGGTGTAAAACTTCTTCAGGTGGTTTTTGGGGCCGGTGCGAAGGACAGGACGTGAGGTGCTGCTGTGGGAAACATGGGTATTTCATTTTTAAAGAATGTATCCTCCAAGTTTTGACCTCCGAGCTCGGCGACTGGCGCAATTGTTCTTGCAGCTTCGGGGTTGTAAAAACCTCCTGGCACACATCGAGCTCTGCACCAAGCAACTAGTGGCAGTGCCACCTAGAATTTTTTAAGACTGATTCTTTTCACGAATTGAAACGGCGAGGTTCTCATTCATGCCAAGTCCAGCCCAGACACACTCGGCAAGACACTCCTGGGTTCTCCCGACGCTGCCACAAACGTAATCGAGGTTTGCTGTGAAGTGGAGTCAGAGAGCAAAGTGAAGCCTGAGGACTTTTTCTCGCCCCCTTTTCTTTTTTTCTCCATCAAGTGCTTTCAAATCTAACCTGGTTTCCATAGTAACCGGGTCATTAGGGAGAATATACACCCTTCCTGTTTGCTGGTATGAATTGATTCCTCTTCGGCAGGAAAAGTCGGCTGCAGTGTGATGTGGGACGCTCTATTCACCGAAGTGGAGGCAGAGGTTTTAAAATTCAATACTCAGAGACCGTAGGGGATACGTACAACAATCAACCACAACATTAAAACCACTTTCCCATTATTATGTAGATCCCAGTTGTGCCACTAACACATCCCAGTATGTTCTGACGCCTTTCCACAGAAATGCACCAATGGTTCACTGTCTGCCTAATCTATCTATGCTATCAATGCGTCGGCAATAATTCTTCCATTCAACCAAGAAAGAGGAATAAAAAGCAAACAGAGGGAGTAAAATTACCTGAGGACCTGCAGTAATTTATCATCATTGAGGAGGACATCTATGGTTTTAATCATGTGTGAATATGCCGTGACTGTTATCGTAAAGGAAAAATTCCACTGAAAGTTACTCACTATATTTCCCCAGACACAGGTCAGATGATAACTTGGTCCAATTCATTCATTCATTGGATTGTTGAACAAGGAATGAATGCATTCATTTTTTGTTTTACCACTTTTGTACTTTGCTATTATTATATTTTTTGTATACCCTAAATATTGTGTGAATCTGTATAAATGCTACTGGGCACCTGAATTCCCCCCCAGGATGAATAAAGTACCTACCTACCTACCTACCTACCTATCTATCTATCTATCTATCTATCTATCTATCTATCTATCTATCTATCTATCTATCTATCTATCTATCTATCTATCTATCTATCTATCTATCTATCTATCTATCTATCTATCTATCTATCTATCTATCTATCTATCTATCTATCTATCTATCTATCTATCTATCTATCTATCTATCTTTCTCAAAATTTCACTTTTCCCCCTGTGTTTGTGGTGAATCACATCATCGTCCCCTTATTTCAGAAACTAAACAATCAATCAATCAATCAATCAATCAATCAATCAATCAATCAATCAATCAATCAATCAATCAATCTTTATTTATATAGAGCCAATTCACAACAACAGTTGTCTTAATGTTCTTTCGACACAGAGCTGGTCTAGACCAAACTCTTATTATCTACAGAGACCCAACAACTTCTTCACACACAGAGAGAGTTTTCATTTATTAACTATATGTCCGGGTGATGCAACATTATTTGAGATTCCTTTTCATAAAGTCAGGGTTCAAACCTGAGTGTTGCTCTTATATTGAGGCAGTAATCAGCGCACATGTGCACACACAACTTCTTAACCTATTCATATTTAGGCTTCCTCTTTTGCACTAAACAGTGTTGATCTGTTTTTCTTGTTTTTTTTCTTCTTTATGAGCAATAAGTGTGTGTCTGTGTGCACGTGTGTATAATATGTGAATATTCATTTCTTTTTCGCTGCTCTGTTTCTTTTCTGCACCCCACCGACCTGAGAGTTTTCCTGCATCAAAACTTCCAGTCTACCTGTAACCACCTGTACCTGTGCAAAAGGAAAATAAAAACTCTTTGAATCTTTAAACCATTTCTCTGTGAATTAGAGGTTAACACAGATTATTAATGAGATTGTGATATGATGGTATAAAAATCTATCTATGGAAAATGACTGTATATAAAGTAAATATTACTATGTTAATTAGATATTTGAGTTGTTTTCAGCTAAATTATCCATGAAATTAAGTTGATTGATATGTTCAGTAGTTGCTTGGTCCAGAGGGAGGAGTTCAATTTATTGATGGCCAGTCATATTTTGAAACCTGATTTTCAGCCAAGGAGTGTGGCAAGAGAGTTTTTTTGTGTTTACTGGAGATAGTTTCTTTATATTTTGTTTTTTATAGTCTCCTGTGCGTAGATTAGTTTTGTTTACCTTACAATTATTTTCCCGTAAACAAAAACACCTACATTTTTTTTGTAACTCCAGCCATGGACTGGCTCAAAAATGTCATCATTTTTAAACCAACAGGCTTTGAAACAATATACCACCCACGGTATAATTTCATGGCTTGATGGCATATTTTCCTTTTGACATGGGTTGTAAGAACCAAAAAGGCTACAAGCATTGTTGGTTCCATGGATGTGTCAGAGGGGTAATGTATAGCGGACCATCTTAGTTTATTAGCATCCCATTGAATGTATGTTTCATCAATCTGGCATTGCATGTAGTTCATTAACGAACACCAAACAGATTGAAAATTATGGCAGCCACAGGCTATGTAGGTCAAGCAGCAGAAGTGGGATTTAACTTAATATTAATCATGCTGTTAGGTGAAGTCTTATTTACTTTTTAAGGAAAACAAGACAGGATTTGCGATATTTGCTCAAAATATGGAACTTTTTCCACACATCTAGTCACCCTAAATACAAATTCCTATAGAGCTTCAAAAACTTTTTGCTCAATTTCTTGTCCGTGTACAGGTTGTACGTTTTTATCTGCCCCAACTGAAATAATATTCATTAACTGTTACACATATTTGGAAACAATCAATGTTTTATGAACATTTTTCGAGGCCCTCCAGATAAATTGAAGTAAATATTTTAAAAAAATATTTTTTATTTCATACGTTGTTTATTACATACATAATGTCCTTAATCACAAGGAGAAACTACTTGTGTGATTAAATTTTTTGAAGCAGTGTCGTCAAATTTGAAATAAATCGGGCCAATCCCAGAGAAATTATGGGCCAAAAATGTTTAGAGATAATGGTTCCCCTGGAGTCAGAAATATTAAACCCACCTTTCCCTAAATCAATCCAGTTCCTTCACACACTAAGGTCTTTAGGGAAAAAATATGAAATTGATCCATTAAAATCGTTTTTGAGTTCTATGCGGGAAGCATGTTTTTAAAAAGATCTACTTAGTGAGTTAAACATAAACTATTAGAGTGAAATATGACATAAACGAGATAGATAGCCTTGAGTTTTCTTTATATGCACAAAATTTGGACTAAATCGGACGAAAGATTAAGAAGTTATGTCTGAAAAACTGTGTTTTTCATAAAAGGGTCCTCCTAGTGAGTGAAATATGGACTATTAGAGTAAAACATTATGTACACAAGAAAGATCAGCTCGGTTCAATTCACATGCGCCAAATTTGGATAGAATCGGACCAAAGTTGAGAATTTGTGGACTGAAAACTTATATATTCCAATTATCCGACCTTACCCAGAAATCAATCCAGCTCTTTCTTCACACTGAAGTTTAGGTGGATATAAAATTTGAAAATGATCCATGTCATAGATTTTTGAGTTATCGCGTTAACAATGTGGATCTGCAGAAGTCGCGGTGCAGAAGCTGCTCTGGTGGCGATGCTATCTGACTTTTCGAGGATATAATTATCAGGTCGGAGGTGATATTGTCCTTAAAATTAAGTATATCAAACGTTGGCATGTTAAGCAATATTTTATTTGTTTTTTAAAGTCAAAATCAAAAGTAAAAAAAAAAGGCTCAAAAGACAAAAAGACAAAACAACATCCAACAAGAAAATGCGGCTGGAATGAATAAGAATCTCCCTGAATAGACAACATAAGCACCATATGTGTAAAATGTGGCTACTTATCGAGGAAAATCCTCGATCCACTGCTGGATACAAGGAGTAAATAAGACTGTTGACTGTCAACACGCACACTGTAAAGCATAAATCCCTACCCATGCTGTTCCAAATCCTCTGCATGCTAATTAACTTCAGAGGATGCTTCCTTCATGTCTTTAGTTTCAGTCTTTTACGGCACATTCAGGATGTAACCATCATGTACATACTAAACCACTTAACACCAAAGCCTCGTTTTTAATCCTTCTATTTATGAAAATAGACACATCCATCTCAACCGTATCCATCGGCGCCCACGTGCCTTCATGCGCGCTTCACTTTGGCTTTGATAAATCCACAGCATAGCAGGGAAGAGTCAGAAGTTTGGAAAACAAGAGTGGCAACGGTAGGGAAGGTTTTTGGATTATATACAGGATAAATAAAAAGCAGCAAAGAGGGAGGCAAAGATCTACTTGCTGGTTGTTTGCGAGAACTTTACTTAGTGATGTGAAATATGCCAGCCATATTCTTTGAGATCAGATCCCATAGCGACTCAGTGATGAAGATAAGTATAGTTGTGAAATAAGACAAGTTAGATGTCCTCGAGTCGATTCATTTTCACCAAATTTGGACCGACCAATGTCCAAATGTCCAAATAACTATCTTAGAGGTGAAAAAAAAGTTTTCCTTAGTGGGTATAATATGAGCTACTAGAGTAAAATATGATACGAACAAACATAAAGCCCTTCAGGTTGATTCATATGCACCAACTTTGTTCTAAATGTGATTATCTGTTGAGAAATGATGACCCAAAAACTATGATTTTGCAGATATGACTCCCCCTGCTGGTGGAATTATGCAACCGACCTTTCAATCATTCCAGTTCTCCCTCGCACTAAGGTCTGTGCGGGTATGAAACGAGAAGTCGGCAACAACAATTCCATAGTATCCTCCTTTCTGGTTTGTAATAATGGTGACAGTGGAGGATGTTGGAAAATGTATATACAAGAAAAAAAACGAAAAAGACGCAGGAGGTTTTTTTTTTTTTTTGCTTTTTCATTGTAGTTTTTTCTTCTCCATCGTGTCTGTAGTTAGTCATTGATTCTTTGTTGAATCATGGCCACAGTGCCAATCTATTTGATACGTCCTGTCGTCATCTGTAAGCTCTCGGATAAAAGTTCTCCAAAGCAGACGAACGTTGGGCAGAATACTGATGAAAAAGGACAAAAAGGGATATGTCCTTAACGTTGAACTTTAAGGTACTTCTGCGGCTGTATGTGGATGTCTGATATCTTTCCGCAGATTCGTACAACATACTTCCCTTAGAGTTGCATTGAGATATCCAAAAGATGCCAGTGAAGAATGAAAAGCTATGATTACGTAAAATGGCATTGGCCGAGGAGAAGGGGATAATATGTCTAGCAAATTCAAAGCAACCAACTTTTTTTTGGACATTTGTTGCATTTTGCTGGAATCATGTTCAAGCCGGCTAGTTCCAGCGGTACTGTTCTGTTTTGCCTCATCTCTGAAAACATGAACATATTCGCACAAAGTGTTGCAAAGAGCGCACAAAAGGCTCGTTTTAGCATTAATAGACCTTCAGGGGAGGTTAAAGGGGGTTTAAATATCATCCGTCACTGCTGGTTAGAATTGAAAAACTGCATTTGCCTCATTCTCGTTGAATGAAAAAACATCTTCTTTCGACAATAAAAGTGAATGAAATTGATTTTTAATTTGCCTCTTTGTCCTTCAAGAACTGACTTCTTAAAAGGCTTCGCAATAGTAAGCAGGATCTACGAAAATATATTTTTCCATTAAGACATTTTTGTCTTAAATTATTCATGTTTTCGCTCTTAAGTCCCAATGAAAAGAAAATGTTGATAACTATTAGGAGCAATTGATTTTTGGAGGGAAAAAAAGAGGAAAAACATAAGATTCTACACGCCATTAATTTCCGTATAGTTCCTAACGATCATTAAAGATCAATAGCAATAAAACCGCTGCTGTGTCGTGTGGGTCTCATTTACCTAAAGGCCACCGTCTAAGAATGGAGCTGCGTACATTGCTGCAGTCTGTGCCCTTTAGCCCACCATTACTCCTGCCTTCCGCCTGTCACACATGACATGTGATATTTCCGCAGGAAAAAGAGCTGCAAAGAAGACGTGAAAACAGGCCAGATTGAATTTGAGAGGAAAGTAACTTTTGTCTTCCAATGTGTTCTGTGTGTTCTGTGTGTTCTTAGCTCAGACCGTTTCTTTCCTGGGTTTTGGTTCCCCCTTACGACAGGTTATTAGCAGGTTAATATCTTTATTCCTCGAAGGGTTACTTTGTTCACCATGTAGCAACTACATATATCTGTACACACCAATCAGCCATAACATTATGTCTGATGAAGTCAGAATAGCATTGATTATCTGCGGCAAAGTTTACGCCAGCATCCTGCTGGTTAACAAAGCCAGTGGCAGTCCTTAACCGGGTCCTGATTGATCCGGTTTGGAAATCAGTTTTACGTTCCCATTTCATGCTGTGCACAAGAAGAACACTGGCATGTGACCCCTTTGCGGCTCGGCTAAATGAGAGGCCTATGATGAGCTGTATTTGAGGTTGGACATTAAGAAAGTATGAAAGGACTTTTGATTAAGGATAGAGATTGGAAATGAAGGGATTGTGAGGGCAAGATGGACGTGGTACTTTCAAGACTGGATTAATGAATAAATTGAAAGAGAGAGGATGGGGGAAGGTGTGAGAATTGTAAATCAGGAAGTTCAAAGCATTACTAAGGGAGAAGTGAGAGTCCTGAAGGTCCTGGTCACATAGGGGTGGAGGTATGGAGGTGTCTAGGAGAGAAGTTAGTGTAGTATTTAACTAGATTCTTCAAAACTATCTTGGAGAATCAGAGGGTGCCTGAGGAATGGAAGAAAAGTGTACTGGTGCTGATCTTCAAAGACGTGAGTGAGGAGCAGAGTTAGAGGAGCAGCAGCTACAGGGGTATAAAGCTGGTGAGCCACACAATTAAGATCTAGGAAAGAGTAGTCAAAGCTGGGTTAGAAAAAAAAGGTGATTTGTGAGCAGCAGTATTGTTTCATACGTAGAAAGAGCACCACAGATGAGATGTTTGCCTTGAAGGTGCGGATGGAGAAGTGCAGGTAAGGTCAGAAAGAGTTGCAGTGTGTCTTTGTGGATTTAGAGAAAGAGGAGGAGAAAGTGCTGATGGAGGAATTGTGGGAATGAATGAAGTCTGGGGTGACAGAGAAGAATGTTAGAGTTTTAAAGGATATGTGTGAGAGAAGAAGTCTGCAGTTTGGAGTGATGGATGGGTTCGAGGTGGAGGTGGGACTGCAAATATAGGATCTACTTTGAGCCCCTTATTGTGGGCTCTGGTGATGGACAGGCTGTCCGATGATGTCAGGCAGGTGTCTCTGTGGAATATGATGTTGGTGGACCACTTTGTGATCTGAAGTGAGAGCTGGGAGCAGGAAGCCTGAAGAGGTGGAGGTATTCATTAGAGAGAAGAGGAATTCAAGTCCATTTGCAGCAAGACAGAATATATGTGTATAAGTGAAAGGGAGGCAGGAGGAACAGGGAGGATGAAGGAGTAAAGGTGAAGAAGGTACAGGAGTTTAAGTACTTGGAGTCAACTGTTCAGAGCAACGGGGACTTTGTAAAAGAGGTGAAGAATTATGGTAGAGTGGGTGGAGACGAGTGTAAGGAGTTATCTGTGACAGAAGTTTAGCAGCAGGAGTGAAGGGAAAGGTATAGAGAATGGTAGTGAGAGCGGCTCTGCTGGATGGTTTAGAGACCAAAAGACAGGAGGCAGAGCTGAAGATGTGCTTTTTGAGTGACGGAAGGAGCACAACAGAGACACAGCCCAGGTTAATCCTTCTGGAGACAAAGTCAGAGAGGACAGAGATGTTTTTGAGATGTGAAAAGGCAGGAGGAAAAAGAGCAGACCAAAGAAAAGGTATCTGAATGGGGTGAGAGAGGACATGCAGTTGGTTGGTGTGACGGAGGAAGATGGGGACAGATGATGGACTGTAGCAACTCCCAAAGGGAAGAGCCGAAAGGAGAGACATATGAAGAAGGTGATTGTAATGTTATGGCTGATTGGTTGAATTGTTTTCTCATTAGTAAGGGTGACATTGCAGTGAGTTTGGAAGTGACTTCATCATATATTTGTGCGTATAAACGGGGAGGGGAGTGTGAAGTATATTTTAAACAACAAGCACTGACATGTTATGTGATTGGAAAAGTGCCCCGACTGATTTTAGCTCCAAACGGGCTTTGCTGTTCCACAAATTGTTTAAATTGTAAAGGTTTCCCAAACAATCGTGTTCAAACGCCGCCACCAGTGACTTTCCTGCCTTCTTTCCCTTGGGGGGGGGAAGTAACACCCTCTAATCTTGATGTGGGTACCTCAGCCATTTTTGGATTTCTGTGTCCCGTGGTGTCTTTTTCAGAGTAATCAGAAAATCCCTTAATCCTCCAGATCCTCAAATCCTAAAGCTCCACCACATGCGAGAAGGAGTTTAGGCCCTTGAAGATCAGCCGGAGGTGTGAAGCTGAATTACTGGCTTTGAGGCGAGAAAAAATTATAATATACAGCAGGGTGAGAAAAGATGTATTTTTGACAAAAATTAAAAACATTTATCAAGTCAGTGTTGACTGATGGCTTCAATTGTGAGTTAAGAACCAGGAGAGGTAAACAGGTTTTAATGATTGTGACTAATGAGACTAAGTTTTAAATGACAGTTAGTGCCGACTCAGCATTTGCTAGGTGTGAACGACATTAATTTTTTGCCGCATTGATGAAATTTCTAACAGGTTTGAGCAGAAAGGCAGTCCCTCCCTTATTATTATCATTAAGCAGCTGCTAATTTGTCTAAAATATCTTCACACGAATGCCGAGTGCAGCGTCAACCAAACACATGATGAGCTTCAACAGCAACCTGAAAACGCACGAGACGGCCGGCTCAGGTTTTACTGTTAAAGTTCACTTTGGAGCCCATGTTCTTTTCACATCAGCTATCTACATTAGCTCGCTACTAGTTTTGTAGCTAAGGAGACTTGACCTTAGTGAGGATTGGCATTTGCTGAGTATTTTTGGAATATTCTTTTTTTCCTGTGCGTGCCACACTTGTTTTGTGCTTTGGGCTTCGTCCTGCTATCCAATTCTGTCAGCGCACCGAGAGAAGCTTTTACTTCCACTCCGCTCCTCGCTGCTTTGTTGCAGTGTGTGACCTTCTCGCTCTCAGCACAATAGGATTCATACGTATGTTCCCACTCCCCAGCCTTCATGCTTTCTTCTATTATGGGGCTCTGTGATGTGCCATTATGCACGATGCTGTGGCTGACCATTATTATCCCCCACCACAAACAGGAGGGGCTACATCCGTCTGTGTGAGGAGGTAAGTGCGAGAAATCACACTTCAGACTGAGATAGACAAGTGAAATTCTGCCGAGAGCTTCATTCAGCGGCGGGCTATCAAGGCCAGCAGGACCTTATCAGCTGGACTAGACATTATGTGGGTTTAAAAGGCCAAATTCTGAATATATTCGGAAAATAGGCCTAATCAGAAAGGAAATGCTGCATGTAAACATCCCTTTCCGAAACAAAAGGCCTTTTCTGAATGACATTGATAGGTAAACACTCAACATTGATAAAGATGTTATTAAAAGTTGTATTTACTACATTCAAGTCACTTCCAAAACAATACATAACTTTTTTCAATGCACCTTCTCCACTGCTGCTATTCGCTGCTTGTCAGCTCAGTCATCTCATCTGGTTGAGAGCATCTGGAAACCCAGTATACTGTACATGCTGTCAATGACATGTGCTCATATATTTGACTAGTGTCCACTGGAACAAGATGGATTCAACACTATCTCATTTTGAGATGTGGATGAAGTATGCAGGTGACACAAGAACAAATTCTGCAGCCGAAATGCAGAATAATGAATAGATTAAACAGGGATTCCAACGAGCGCGTTGATGATCTTTGCATAAGAGATTTCTACATTCGTTGTTTTTTTTTGCTTTGTTTATGGTATATGAGGAATACATTGATGTTTTGTTCTTTGCAGGATAACTTTGACATTTTTGGAAATTGCTTATTGATTTTCTGGTTAAGACAGATGGAAAAAAAATATATATCACTCACATAGAAACTCTATAAATATGAACGTACAGCCGGCAGCTTTCTTCTGGCAGGGACGATTGGATCTGTCTGATGGCAAGAAAATCTCTAATTACTGTGTCATAAAGTAATTAAAATAATTGTGTTTTGTCACTTCCTCAAAACTGTCGTCACAGGAACTGGACCATTATTTTTGGCTGAGAAGGATCTGCCATTCCTAGGAGGATTTTAAAGAGAAGACTGTGGATACGAGAGGACAATTTACACAAAGAGGACACCGTCCCTGTGGATGACCTGGCACTGGAAAAACTATGACCTGGCACTGAACAGACCCCCCGCTGATTTACTGAAAAAGACGGCTAAAAAACGAAAGGAAATCTCTCTTTTGAAAAAACATTGGCGTATCTTAAAATCCGATCTTGAACTGTCCTCTATCTTTGAAAAGCAAAGCTTTGTGCAAAAAAACAAAAGGAAATATAAAGAATCCCAAACTTCGTGCCAGTACCAGCTCCCAGCAGAGAACCGGTCAAGGACAACCACCCTCCTGTTGTGGCATTTTAATCCAACACCACCAGAAACCCAAACTATTTTTCCATCTCCATGACGTCTGATGATGACGAACACACTTGTAGTAGATACAAATTTTAGTTTTCCTCTTGTAATTTCTAACCAGGTAGTTAAAACAATGGCTAACTTGGGGTTGGGATGGTTCCTTCACTTGTCTCAACACTGTTACAACCATCCCTCTTACATGCCACTAGTAAAATTCTATTGATTTAAGTAATTTAACAGAATACCTAGGCTGTGGTGAAGAAAGACTGAAAGGGATGTCTGCCTACCAGTGAGGGTCAGTCTGTTCAGTCAGCAAAGACACCGGCCGCCATGTAACATCAGTCTACCGCTGATCGGCTCCGGTGATCGTCCCGGTGTCGGTTACCAGAGCGGCAACTAAGTTGTCTGCGTTCCAGGAGAAAGTGTTGGCTGACTATTTGACTCAGGCAGCAGACCTGTGTTATGGACTGACTCCAGGTGAAGTCATGTTACAGGTTTGCCACCGGAGACAAGAGTAGAATTGGAGGAAGAGGCAGGTGGAATTATTCACCGACAGACAAAAGAAGAGCAGGAATTGATGGAAGAAGAATAGAGGAGAGGAAGCAAAAAAAAAGTGTGAGAGAGAGTATCTGAGGAAAGAATAAAGGCAAGCGAAAGAAAAAGAAGAGAAGGTTCGCCAAGAAAAATGCTGAACGCCGCTGTTGAGGATTCTGAGACCTCAGACGATGACAACTTTTGTCCCGTTTGCATGGAGCCATTTAGCATCTCAAAACCAAAGGAATTGTGGGTAAAATGTATCCTATGCAGTCTCTGGGCCCACCAAGAACTGCAATACAGAAATACCAACATTTATTTGTCAGCATTGTCAGAAAAGAACTCGCATACACATACACACACACACATGCACGCACACACACACACACACACACACGGTCACATGCGACTCCTGAGTCAAACAGTAAGTGGATTTGAGTTATGGTTATTCTCAGAGAGAGAGAAATTGTTCTTGATTGTTCTTTTATTTCAATAAATCTGTTTTCCAACAAAATCACATGGTGTTACCTCTGTTTTTTATTTTTATTTTTTCCAGTTCATACAACTTACCCCAGCCAAATTTACACTTACGTCAGCAGATTTACTAAAATGAATGCTTGATGTAGAAATAAAACATCTGAGCAACGTCTGCCTGAAGAACCCCAAACCACTTAAAATCCACAAACGGTTGAACAACAAACCAAAGACGTTGAAAAGGACTCGATTAAGTTACATGTTTTATTGGTTCTTCAGGAAGACGCCTGCAGCAACATTTAACTTGCTACGGAAACCCCGCCCCCTGTCTCTGACGTCACTTCCTCCTGCTTTTAACACAGCAAGATTGTAGTTGCTCTGAAACATTTTTTTCTTTGTATCATTTGTATTCTTCATGTTTGAATCTGTCACCTTATCCGTTGTGATCAGTGAATTAAGTTTGGACCAAAAAACAGAAAAAAAAAGGAGCCTTCAGTTGATCTTAAACACCCGTCTTTAGGTTCCAGGGTCGTTTTCTTCTGCGATGGCAATGCGAAGAATCAACTCCAAGTTATGCAATGGACCAGAAACAGCACAGAAACCTTCTTGGTTGAGGCCACATTTACCGCGAATTGTAATGATTTTCTTCATCAAACTTTTATTTTGGTACCTCCGCCACCGTCAGTGTAAATTAGCATTTTGGCTAAATATTTATTTTAGTTTTTTAGATATTTAGGAACAGTTAGATTTCGATTTAACATTAAGATTTACAAATGACATTTGGATTTAGATTTAACATTTATATGTAAAATTTAAACATTACAATGTTAACTGCTTCCCTCTGTGTCCATTTGCTATACTGAGCTAAGGTAAGAGCTAGAAACAGCTTCAAAGGTTAATGACAAAAATGAGTCAATCTTCTCATCCAACTGCATACTGTAGTGTAAATAAGCAGCCTTATATTCACTTATATTCAATATTTAGACATTTTATTTGACATATATTTCCTAGGAAGAGAAATATGCCTAAGTTCACAAACTTTAAATGTGAATTTGACGTCACTGATTTAAAAACGTTGTTTGGAGCTTAGATCTGGGAAAAAGTTATTTTTGAAATCAGCATGTACTTCTTTACAAACGTCGCCCCATGGCCGACGGTATTGAGGGAATATAGTTTATCTAAAAATGCATTTTTGTTATATTTTGTTGTTATTGCTGTAATTGCGTATAGTTCTGCTTGCCACCAGGTAACTCCAGGGGAACGCTGCCATATATATGAATGTTATCCTTATTAAGATGGCTCCGCATTTGCCTGATGAAGGCCTAGAACCCAAACGTTGAAATAAATCTTATTTTGCTACTAAGTCAGTGTGCAGGAATGCTTTTTGAAAGTTTTGAGACTATGTAGCAAACACCAATTTTGGGAAAACCAACCCAGTAAAGAGGAATACAATCAGTCTGAGCTTCTGCAAGCTATCAATATGTAAATTTTAGGGCATTACGGGTCAGACGTAAAGTCCTCACGTAATACCCGTGTGAATGATTGAGGAGACATGTCCACTGTGTAGTGAAGCAAATTTATCTTTTAAAGGCTTCCAGATGGAAACCTTGTGATTAGGTGCCTTTCCTGCAGGAAAGCCAGATCCAAAGAACGTTTCCTTGGTTGTCGCTTTCATTTCTCCTGGATACATATGAGATATTTCGATATTTAAGTGGGACCAAAGGCTTTTCCCTCTGATTTTTCTAATTCAGCTCGGAAGAAAAAAAAACACATATAGTCTTATATTTCTCTTCTTCTGATCAAAACAAGAGATCTTTAAATGGAATTAAAGTCTCTAATAATATATAACAAACCATGACCATTTCTCCCATGGTTCCTGTTATTCTCAATGAGTTAAGAAAAAAAAAAAATCTTCGGAAGTGAGAAGTTAACTCCAGTTAAAGTTAATGGTGACCCTTCTCACCAGTAGAACACTATGCCCAAATAAATAGCAATTAGAGAAGAAGAAGAAGGAAGAAGGTTATTGAAAAGGGTTCTACAGCTGTTTTGAAGGTTCTGGTACTCCAAAGATAATAATAATAATAATAATACATAGACATATTATCTACAAATGGAGAAGCATTAATGAGCCTTCATAGAAGTGGACCACCTTCCAAAGAGCTCAGTGAAGTTTCATGGAGGAAATTACAAAAGATCCAAAGACAAAATCCAAGAAACTGCAAACTTCTCTCACTTCACTAAAGGTCAGATTTCACAGTTCCATCATGAGAGAACGGCGAGGATAAATCCACTGTAAAATCAGAAGAACATTAGTACTTGTGTGAATTTTGTCAGACTACACCTTGTTCAGAGTCAGACTTTTTAGGAGGATATTCTCTGGACTGATGATCTCAAAGTGTAACTATTAAAACACAGCCTCGTTACATCTGGCGTAAACAAACACAGCATTCCAGTACAAGAACATTAAATCCATTGAAACACAAATTTTGCCCTCCACCAGAAAATTCTGAAGGAGGTAGTGAGTACCTAGAGGTACTTTGGGGTTACAGGGGTTACATGAGATTATTTTGAAAAAATGTTTCTTAAATAATATTGAAAGTGTGGTGCAAATAAGCAGCCATATATTGTGTTTATAATTTAAGTCAGAATTCTGGAATTAAATTCAGAATTCTGATTGAAAGAAAAAAATCAAATACAAATTGAAGCATTTTTTTTTTTAATAAAGATTTTGGACAATTTTTGCTTTTTTCTTTCAAGACCAGAATCTGTGAAAAGTTATTTTCACTGAATTATTTTGTTAATAATTTCAAAAAAATATAGCGAACCAAATGTTTTTGTGTTGCTTGTTGGGTAATTGGCTTCAAAAATTATTGAAGAGTTGCTGAAAGTTGCCGTACTACTGCATGAAATGGTATCTTATACACATCAGCAGATTAATCCGTTAAAAACCCACCACCTGATTAAAATGCATGTCTCTATAGCACCAAAGCTAAGGCTGGGCTCAGACTGTATGACTTTAGAGACTTTGCTATATGATTTTATCTCACAGACACGGTCCAATCGTTGCGCATGACATGAGTGCTCAAACTGACCCGTTATCCACTCGACGCATCTGGTTTCCATGGCAACTCAGACGCTCAGTAGCCACTTCACACTGACATAGTGAGAAAAAAATGTGGTGACGGCATACATTAGAGTCGTGGCATTTGTTCAAATGTGAACGCCTGAGTCTGCCGACCAAAATTTTAATGGGTCCTCGTGATTTCCCGTACACTCCCCATCGAAAGACGTCGGACGAACCCTGACAGTCAGCCCGACGGTCCCTAGGCTCATCATCCGGCTTGTACGGTCTACGCCCGGCTTAAGAAAAACGAATTCTGCACAGCCATCCTGGCAGGAGAACATATTAGGACCAGTAGTTCATGATCACCATGGAAGAACATCCTTCTCATCTCAATCGGTCCAAAATCATAACTGGATGCATTCTGACCGATTTATATTTCTGTTTTCAGCAAATTCTTTCAAATCCTTTGTTTGCCACCTCAGAGGCAAATTCCATCTGCCTTGCGTTCACAGAAGGAGGGTTTACATGGGACACTTTTCTACTTTCCGAATTAAACCTTTCCAAATTGTCATGTAAACCCGTTTATGTTATAATATTTCAAAGTTGCAATGAATAAATCTCTCTCCGATGCAGACCGTTACTGTTTTGAAGCGTCCGTATTTGAAATGCGACGACTTAGCGGAGCATTATGTCACGATGCTGGGCATGCGCAGATACAACTCAAACAGAAAGCTTTCCGATACAGCGTTTACATGCAGCGACATGCTATCAGAAGGGCTTTTCCAAAGGATTTTGACTACCTCCTTGCAAAGGAATGAAATCTAATTCGGAAATGTTCTTTACATTCGGAAAGGCGTTTTTACATGCAGCATTTTCTATCTGATTAGTTGTCTTTTCTGAATCTGATCGGAACTATGCTGTCCATGTAAACCCACCTACTGTCTCACTCTGTAATGAGTTGCTAATGGACTTGAGAGGTCTCACAAAAGGTGCCATAGCTCACACTCAGTAATCCACCCAGGAGAGACCCTCAGAAAGCTGTTATCTCCTAAATAAGTGTGAAGTTAATCAAAGAGCGGCCTTCTCTTCTCCCCAACGTCTTCTAATCTGCCAAATGCTTGAGAAACTATCATCTATCCAGGAAAGTTTAAATATTAATCTCATTAAAAAATTCAATATGGTCTGGCAGGAGCCCATCTTCCGGAGTGTCAAATGTCATCGGATTCTGTTCTGTATCCAGTCAGGAGCCATGGGGGATTCTCCGCCAGAGGCTGGCACTGTGGCTTTCACAGGCATATTAGCATCCGGTGCTATAAGACAATTAACCTGCTTGTTGACCAAGGAGCCCATATCTCTGTCACACAGCTGCCGGGCCAGGTTGTCTTTATTCACGGGGGGCTGTTTGCAAATGCTGATTGGATTGCAGAGCTAGAGCGGTTTGCAAGCTAAAAATAAATATTCAAAGATAGAGTCAGGGTTTTGTAGGTATTAGCACATGTTGCATTTATGTTGCAATCTAGCAGTAGATAGAGATAATGCAAAAACAACCCATTACTCATTAGTTCTTGAATAGATTCTGACTTTCCTCGAGGCGAACCTCTAATGTACATCGATTCACTCCAACATGCTGAAACAAAATAATCCGTCTCAAAGGTTTTTTTTACTAAAATTCTAAATCACATACCTCAAAGTCAAGGCCTCAAACAATAATATCTATCCGGTGAGACAATATCTACTTTCATTAATAACCGTTTCGCTGGTAAACAGCAAAAAAACGCCACAGAATAAATCCCAGAATGCAATCAAGAGCGGCAGTGTGAGCTCGCCTCCCCGCTCCTCTATATTTTTTAGATATCAGCATTTTTATCCAGTCAGTTTATTAAACTTCATGCTCCGAAACCCTGACGGGGATATGGATGAAAAAAACCCCACTTCAAACGCTAATTAATAAACATATTAGTAAGTTGCAAACGCGGTATAGTAAATTAAACGCACTTTTAAATTAACTGGCGAGGTGCGTTCATGTCGTCCAGCCGCTCAACTTCTGTCAATGCTGTTGCGTTAAAAACAAGCGAACATTAAGATGCTTACATTTAATGTGAAAAAGACCTTCAGGCTATTCGTGCACCTTAGTCTTTTCTGAGATGCAGCTGCTTCTGACTGCAGTAACAGATACGAGGCAATGTTTTTTTTATGACAGAAGAAACCAGCCCAGTTTATTTAAAGTTCCCTTTTTTTTGCTATTGTTTTCTTTTTTTATTAAAAACTGATTGATTTTTGAATTGGACTATTTTCTATTTCCTTGGTTGTTTGAGAATTCTTTGAAATTACTAAATAAAATAAGAATAAGATGGCATAATACCTCAAATTAAATATGGCCAATTCCAGGGCCGTTCGTCTCCGTTTTTAATTTTGACCCCTTTTGTGATTGAGGCTTTTCACAATTCAAAATAATTCATATGCAGCACTTTCTGTTAAAGATGTTATATATTTGGAAAAATAAATTCCTAAATGTACAAAAACATACATCAAAAAGATTTGATAGTAAAGTTAAACAAAAAAAAACATATTTTCATATCACGTTGTCCTTTACGTTATTTGTGCTGGCGATGAGATGCTATCAGGCTGCAGGGGAAATTTATTATACATATTTGGGAAATGAGGTACTTCTATGACAACTTTAGAACCCCGCCCCAAAATGTTTGTCATAGTCATCGTCCTTATATAGAAAGCGTACAAAAAATCGCAGACTTGTGAAGTTTTTCTGAAGAACATTTTTCCTATTCGAAGTCATGGGTAGATTTAGGGGCGGAGCAAGAGGTGAATAGCCCTTAAAGCCCCTCAGTCCTTGCTGTCAAGATCCAGAAGATTTTTGAAGCCTACAGCCCCATTCACACAGGATTAGTATAACTTGAGGTCCTCATGTAATTTAGAAATGCCACGCCCACAGCAGTGTTTCGTGTGGTGCATTAAAACGGGACAGCATTGGCCTCAGCTACGGCAACTGTCAGCAATGAGGGATTTGTCTTGGACAGGTGGGGGTTCTAAAGGTTGGGTGGACGGACCTGCAGGCAGAGGTCATTGGCGGACCGAGCGTTGCCACCTGACCCTCTACTCACGCCGAACCCTGTCTCTGAAACCGGATTGGGGCCCAACGTCAGGAGCTGTTACCCCCAGTGAGCCACACAGCGTGAGGTTGCCTGGGTACCCAACCTTCCAATGACTCCCTACATCCCATCAGAGGCCCGGGGCTCTGGTTCACCCCCAAACTCCCTTCTGTGTTAACTCCTAGCAGTGTATCAGTGGTGGTACGCTGATGGATGCAGCTATAGCTGAGGGAACTTATGTAAACCGGAGGACACATCTATCGTCGAACCTTCAAATATACCTTGTCTGTCAAAACTGTATTCCACATTATCCACTGCAGCTGCCACAATCAAAACAGTAAGGAAAAAGATCCAGCCGAGAAAAATAAAATATGAATTCCGGCCCAAATCACTAGATAGATTAGTTAGATGGATGGATAGATAGATAGATAGATAGATAGATAGATAGATAGATAGATAGATAGATAGATAGATAGATAGATAGATAGATAGATAGATAGATAGATAGATAGATAGATAGATAGATAGATAGATAGATAGATAGATAGATAGATAGATAAATATGTTTGGTAATAGTGTGAATGCAGGTTCAACAATACAATGAATGAATGAATTGGACCAAGTTGTCATCTGACCTGTGTCTGGGGAAATATAGTGAGTAACTTTCAGTGGAATTTTTCCTTTACGATAACAGGCATGGAATATTCACACATGATTAAAACCATAGCTGTCCTCCTCAATGATGATAAATTACTGCAGGTCCTCAGGTAATTTTACTCCCTCTGTTTGCTTTTTGGTCCTCTTTCTTGGTTGAATGGAAGAATTATTGCCGACGCATTGGACATAAGGAAATACAGCTTTGACAGCATTTAAGGAGCAGGTTCAAGAAATGAAGAAGAAATGTAAGTTTTGCGAAAGAAAATTAAATAAATGAAAAACGTATGTACGTCTGTAATTTTGGTTTTCAAGAATATAAATTTGTTCAAATTAAAATGAAACCACACTAAATGAGTCATGCAAGTGACATTTATTGAGCTGAGCTGAACAAAAATTTGCATTGCATTCGTTTTGACCTCAGCATCAGGAAGAATTTATATCCCCAAAGACATAAAGACAAAGAAGAAGAAATAGTATGGAATCATCATCGCCGTCTTCAAATATCCTTTGTTTTGGCGCAATAACTCAAGAACAATTCCATGGATAATATCTATATATATATAATATATAATATAATGTTATACTTAGACCTTAGTGCCAGGAAGAGCTGGATTGATGTTGGGAGAGGAGGGTTGTACTCTATATACCCAACAATAGGTATCTACAAACGTTATCGGGTCATAATTTTGCAACCGAAATTAATCGACTAGAATAGATCCATCTTGTATGCATCGTCTTTTACCTTCATAGTTCATATTTTACTCGTTAGGTGTAAGATTTTTTTATAAAAAACACTCTTTTCCGGACAGAACTTCCTAACCTTTGATCCAATTTAGTAAAAATCTGGTGCGTATGAATCCACCCGTGGGGATCTTTCTTCTTCATATTATATTTTACTGTAATAGTACACATTTTTACTCACTAGGGGGAGTCTCATTTTAATTTTTTTAAATTACATTTCTTCAACATAGCTTCCTAACCATCGGCCCAATTTAGTCCAAATCTGATGCATATGAATCGAGTCAAGGAGATCTATAATCTACATGCCATATTTAACTGTAACTATTTTACTGACTACGTACATATTTGTTTTACAAAAAAAAACAACCAAAAACACTTTTGACATAACCTTACATTTAATTTGGCTTATGTTCACGTAGGTTTGCTTGTACAGTGCAGGGGATTGGACTCTTTTGGAGGACATAACTTTTTCTCTCTCGGGGACAACAGCGTAGGCCTTTTTTAAAATATTTTAAACAAGTCTCCTGCACTTGTTGAGGAGAACGTTACACTGCCATGACGTTTGGGATTTGCTATACAGAGAGAGACACAGGCTACCAGCCTCTTCTGTTCCCTCAGGCCTTATTAGTTTCCCCCAGAGAAGTGACAAACAAAAGTCCAAACTTTTTTTCTGGCATAATGAGCCCCTGACCTTGAGGCACCTCCTCCTCATCATCATCATCCTCGTTCAGCCAGATTTGGAAACTCAACATACCATCCCTCAGCGACCTGACCTGTGCTGCATCTGTATTCTGCCTGATCCATCACCCTCCACCGCCCGCGCTGACAGTCACAAATGGATTTCCACCATACACAGAGTTATAAATATTACATCCAATATGAAGTTGTTATGATTTGCTTTATATGAGCTATGGAGGAGAAGGATATAATAAGCCACGCAGAGTTAGAAACTCCATAATACAGGAACTCCAGAGGAGCAGGTGGACCGCACGATGCTATCAAATCATAAAAGATTGCCTGACTTCACAGGGCTGGGAGAAGCTTTCAACGGCTTCCCTTCCTGCATGGCATCTATATGGACGCTTAATTTTGTTGTATACATATCTCAATAAACTTAACAGCCTGAAATTAGGCCCTTGTAAAAATAGCTAAAGCTAATTTTCAGTCTGAGTAATTTTCCTCATTGGGGATTTTAAATGGAGGTGCAACATCCATTAGGCAGAGTTCTAAGCAGCTGCTACGGCACAATGGAAGCTTTTTGCTCAACTCAAGATGCTTCCTTGCCCTGAAATATTGCTTTTTTAATCATGGTGAATAAATACGAGGAGCAGCCAGCCTGTCATGAGCGAGGAGAGAGGATGAGTGATGTGGGGGAAGGGAAGGGAAGGGAAGGGTGGGGAAGAGCCTCTTAATGTCTCTGATTAGGTTGAGGGAAAATACGTGGGAGAAATGTAATTAAAATGGAACTATGTTTATCATTCTTAAAAGCTTATTAAAGTGTTTGTTTACCAGACGCCGTGCTGGAGATGGGGATTGAATAGAATGTTTGAAAAAGACAAAGTGATGTAAAGCTTTTGATGGAAATATTTAGAAATAGATTAATAGTGGAGATGCAAACCAGACGGATCTTTCTGTTTCCAGGGTTATTTGAAGCCCAGATAATCCAATGTGATTCAATACTTACTGTACAGATATGAGAGTTCGACATATGTCTGATAACTCCGCCACATATTCCTGGGAAACTCTTGTCTTTCACCTATCTCCTTCCATGGTCCATTATTTCTTCAAATGGATCGTTATTTTTAACACCTGATTCCCGCTGCAGCACGTGTAGCCCAGATGCTCTGTGAACACGGATCGGATCTGAACGGATTTTAATGCTTTTTTCTTTTTCTTTTCTCAAATATTCCAAACAGTATATAGGTTTAGGTTTAAAACACACAACGACTGTGGTTTGTTTGTTTAAAAGAGACATAAAAAGAGGAGCAGCTTTCAGGAGGCAGAGAGTTACTCCTGGTTCAGACGACATGATCGGATCCCAATTTTCCAAATCCCTCCCATCAGGCCGAACATTTGGGCTAAATCTAAGCTAGGTAGCATCGCAAAAAATCAGACCTGAGTCTGATTTAGGAGAACTTTTGTAAGTGGCCCAAATCCGAACTGGAAAGGATCGGTGACATAGAGACATACAACCACTCACACTTACACTCACTCCTACGGGAAATTGTAAGTGTCACCAATTCACCTATATTGGATGTTTTTGGACTGTGGGAGGATGCGGGAGTTCCCGGAGAAAACAGACACAGGGAGAACATGTAAGCTCCGCACAGAAAGGCTGGCAGAGGTGGATTAATTCATTCATTCATCTCACGCTAACCACTGTTCCACCATAACACTGAAAAAGGTCACATATGAGCAAAAAAATCAAACCTGGGCCACATTTTTCCTGCAGTGTGAACGTAGCTCTAGTCATACAACCTTGTTTTTAACGCCACTTATATGACGGATCTTCTAGATTGAGACATCCCGCTGATGTGACCTATATAAATTGAGAGATGGCGGTTCCACCGTGGTTTAAAAGAGAGATTGTTGTGTCCTTGATGCTTGAATTAGTGACATAATAAGTGACAATTATCAAGCTGTGTCTTCATCAACCTTCTTCTATAATTTTAAACATCTATCCCGGAATTATTTCAAAGGACGCATCAAATTCTTACCCTCATACAGAAAAAAACAAAACTGCCACCACATCAGATTTCGTTGCGGGGAGGGACTTTGCTTTGACCTTTTGACCTTCGGCCTTGGAGCCCTGAACGCAGCGAATAACAAGTCATCATGAGGAAATGATGCATCCATCAGTGTGACCCTGCAGAAGCCTGACATTTGCGACCCACGCGCCCAGAAATAAAGCACCACATGATGCAGTATAGCTCAGCTGATAAGAAGAAAAATGGTAAACATAAAGCTTTTCATCAGGAGGGAGCGTTATCTGGTTAGAAGGAGCGCGGCGCTGCTCAGCGAGGCGGTTAACTCGTAGCGGTTTATCAGCCACATTCGATCAATTCTGGCCGTAATAACGGTGTTGACTTGGTTCATCAGACCTTTCATAATTATTATTGATTGTGCAGACCCAGCCCAGAAGCTGGTTACGTTATACAGTGCTGTTGTAAAGTATATAACAATTAAAACTCCAAAAAGCAGAAGTCCACGTTCACAGAGAGGCCACAAATTAATCATTGATTTATAATCTTTCCCCTTATTTTTTTTTTGTGAGGCCTCTTTATAGGTTTGGCTCAGCTCCTGAACAAAATAAATTACAGTACTTCTCTCTCCTGTAAATCCTTCTGGGATGCAAACGGCCACGGCAGAAACGTTTCTTATCGACTTTTACCGCTGATCATTTGATGAGACCTAAATGTATGCTCTTCTGTGTATCTGAAGAAAAAATAACGTCAAAGCGTGAGAATAGGGATTTTTCAGCACTCCTCCACAATTCAATCTGAAAAATTTTGCAAAATGAGATGCAAAAAATTAGAAATGTGTTCTCAACACATGATCTTTAATTCACAAATATTCACAAAATACAAGCTTTTACTCAAGTAACATAATCAGAAGAAAAGCTCCTTGAGCGAACCCGGACTTATGGGCGGGCCCCAGGGGGAAGAGTTGTGACCACCCTGGTAGATTGGTTGATATTGTAAGCATATAATGATCCTGCTGGATCTGAATGGCAAAATTCCGGAATGAGACTCACACTGGAGCGTACATGGAGTTCGAGTTAATCCCCTGCTCTCAAATGGTCAGAAGACAAGATTTTTTTCTTCATCCTCTGCTGGTGATTGCCAGTCTGCTTTTGACCTGCGTGAGTGACGGGATGTCAGCATCGAAAGTTGATGCTTCGCCCCAACCTGCTCATTAGGGTAATTAGCCTGCATTAGCCATGGAAAAAGGACATAGGAAGCTGCTTCCCTAAGAAATAAAGTACACCTGTCACAGCTACCACTGATAGCAAAAGTATAATTGTTCAAAGGGAAGTAGCGTTAGTAGTAGCAGTACATTACTAAGCAGCGGGAAGCACAGGTGCAGCCTACACTGTGCCATCTACTCTGCCCTCCAACTCCACCACCATCGCCCCTATCGGACGGTAAAAGCCCTCCTATTCCCTTCTCGCAACTCGGAAAATCAAGTGTAATTCCAGATGACTTTAGGGTGGATTAACCCGGAGAGGTACTCCTGGATAATAATTCAGTTCAAAGAAGAAAAGCACTTTTGGCAGTGCATCGAACCAAAAACAGACCCTGTCTTGAATACTTTGTGAAAGGCAATGCTGCATACTGTTTCCCTTGTAGACCATTTAAGAATCATGCATCATCTGATTCAACGTTTACAGTAAATGGATTCCGAGACTGGAAACATGCCCTTGAAAAAGATAAGGCAGTAAACAAGCATAACTCTTCTAAGGACCATCTAGTGCGTGAGAATCGGTCAGGAAATAACAACTCAGAGACCAACTGACCCGCAACAGGTATTATGTTGGCTCCATCATTGATATTTTGGCCTTTCTGGCTATCAATCATCAACCTTTCAAAGGTGACCATGACACTTGTGACTCCGCCAAGTGTTCCTCCCAGCATATAAGGTTGCCCTAACCTTCACAGCTTCCACAGCTTTATCGGAGAACTATTCTACCACTTTGAAAAATGTGTTCAGGGGGCATGAAAGAAGCAGGTCACACCCACACAGAAAGCTTAGTCAGTTTATATGTATTTGATTAGGAGCTGACCAAGAAATGCAAGACAGAGTGGAAAGACAGTTTATTGAAGAGATTCAAGCAGGGTCTGTATGAAATTCAACTTGTAGAACAACAACAACAAACTCTTTGCATGCAACGCATATTAGGGTTTGTGTTTTTTCCATTTTAGGGGCTTAACATTGGTCCAAAATGTAAATATACTGACATTTTGTCAGTTGGTTTTCAGGGTGTTGACTTTTGAGCAAGAGAGGTGAATAAAATGTTGCTGGTTTGATGTGGGGTGCTGTCCAGGGTGCTGATGGTAATTCGCCTGCACTGCTGTAGTCTTGTTGGTTCGTTGTGTAGTAGTACTTTTAAATGTTGAATCAATTGTCACAATGTCACAATTTCATTGAATTGGTTTTACATTAATTACTGACTTAGGCCTCTGTTATTGTAGAGACAAGAAAAGTTGAATCCCCCAAAACTCCAAAGGCCCTACCAGGTGCTTTACTCTTGATCCAGGTCTAATAATAATAATAATAATAATAATAATACATTTAATTTATCACGCGCTTTACATTTGGATCAATGTTAATGGAGTTATAAATTAAAGCTCTGTCCTTGAGTCGAAACATATGCACCAAATTTGTATTAAATCAGATCAATGGTTACGTTTTGTATGCAAAACCGTGTCTTTCTTAAAAAAAGGTCCCCCTAGTGAGTAAAATATGAACTATTAGAGTAAAAACGATGTATACAATAGATTGACCTCCTCAAGTTGATTCATATATGCTAAATATGGACTAAAACTTATCAATGTTTGAGAAATCATGGCCAGAAAACCGAGATAAAGCTCGTCTTAGTGGTGGAAATAATCAACCCACCTATCCCGAAATCAATCAAGTTCTTCCTTCTTCTAAGTCAATATTAAATTTGAAGATGATACACTAAACAGTTTTTGGGTTCTGTCCGGAAATATGGGTTTTCCAGTTTAAGAAAAAACTTCCCCTAGTGAGTAAAATATATCAACTGCTAAAGAAATGTTCAACCGACCTTTTCCCAAATCCGCCCACTTCTTCCTCGGTCTACGGCTTTGGTTTACGTATGAAATTTGAAGATGACACTCGCAATAGTTTTTGAGTTCCTTCTGGAAAACAGCATTTTTTGTTAAAAAAAAGCTCCCCTTAGAGAGTAAAATATGTACTACTAGAAAAATATAGAACTGACCTTTGCCCAAATCAGTCCAGTTCTTCCTTGCGCTAAGGTCTATATGACCCTAAGGTCTATACATCTTCTATATAAAATTAGAAGATCATCCATGACATGGTTTTTGAATTACTGCACGAGTTAAAATGATGGATCTGCGTCAGCCGCGGACGTGCTAATAACCATTCCATAATATCCCTGACTTTGCGGCGATACATTGAGCAAAATGAGATGTAAAAAATGTTTTTATTGTCGACGACACCTATCCTAAATTCAAAATACTAACAAAGATGTAACCTTTTGCTCAAGTAACATAATCAAAGGAAACATTACATCCTTAACATCAAACAAATACAAACCAAATCTATGTAATGCCTATATTTATACAAATACACTTTATATCACGTGAAGGTCAGATCCCCACTGATTGGTTGCATATCATCAAAGATGAGGACTCCAGTTCGGGACTTGATTTACTCGCACTCACAGTATCTTGAGGTTCGAACTGGACTTTAGATTTAGGACTCTAGAACAATTTGTATCTTATTTATTGGCAGAAGGCCATTCTCTCCCTTCTGTGCACTCACAGAGGAGGCTGCAACACCATTTGTCACAAACTTTGTTTCTAATAACTTCACAGCAGGCCCAGAAAAACCGCTAGATGCAATGTCTGTGTTTTCCAACTATAGAACTCTGGATCGACCACATCACACTCTATCATGCATCAGCTCGGTGAGCAAGTTGACGAAGTTTACTTTCTCAAAAGATGCTGAGCTCAGCATCAGCTATAGCACGTTAGTGTGCTAAGACTTTTGTGACGGAAGGAGGTGGACTTGATCGGGCTGGAGTTTCCTGCATTTTTTCAAAAGATGAGTGTTTATTCACTCGCCACTAAAGTGCTGCTTGTTGGCCTTTCACTGATTCGCTGCACTTTCATCCACTTTTATCTGAAGGATTGGCCGTTTTTCTCATGACTCACTCCACCCTGAGTGTTTCTGAGTGATTGATATCGGGTGGGGCCCTTTCCCTCTCGGCACTGAGAGCTGCCTTTTCCGCTCCTTGACTGTAACAGTGTGTAACCTTCTCACAGCAGGAGGTTTTATTCGTTCCAAGCCTTTGTATCTTCAATCTTTGTAGCCGAGGTGCCGAAGGAGCTGATATCCCATAATGCATGATGCAATGACTGAGCGTAAATGAATACTTCATTGCGTAAGCTTGTTAAAGTTAATCATACAAATCACTGTTGATCCTGCAGCTGAGGAAAAGGACTCTCATTGGAGCAAAAGCCTCCAGCAAGAAATCTCATATTCCACATCACCATATATGAGGAGCAGTCCCTCCAGAAAGTTCACGTGGGGGACTGTCATCCATCCACCCATCCATCCATCCACCCACCCACCCACCCACCCATCCAGCCATCCATCCATTCATTCATTCATTCATTCATCCATCCATCCATCCATCCATCCATCCATCCATCCATCCATCCACCCACCCACCCATCCATCCATCCATCCATTAATCAATCCATCCATCCATCCATCCACCCATCCTTCCATTCATTGATCCATCCATTCATTGATCCATCCATCCATCCATCCATCCATTCATTCATTCATTCATTCATTCATTCATTCATTCATTCATTCATTCATTCATTCATTCATTCATCCATCCATCCATCCATCCATCCACCCACCCACCCATCCATCCATCCATCCATCCATTCATCAATCCATCCATCCATTAATCAATCCATCCATTAATCAATCCATCCATCCATCCATCCATCCACCGATCCTTCCATTCATTGATCCATCCATTCATTCATTCATCCATCCATCCATCCATCCTTCCATCCATCCATCCATCCATCCATCCATCCATCCATCCATCCATTCATCCATTTTCTTCAGCTCATCCGGGGTTGGGTCGTAGTTGCAGCCGGCTAAGACAGGTTTTCCAAACATCCCTCTCCCTGAACTTAATCGTTTTGGTAAAGCGTGTTTGTAGAAAAGTGTTTGACCCTTATTAGACTTTTTGTTTGATCGGATCAAGTTACATAAATCTGTTTATTAGATCCTCACAGGCTTTAATATGACTAAAAGAAGAAATCCTAGTTACTTTCTCAGTAGCTATGGTTAATAGCTCCTTCACCTGTGGTGTCCCCCAGAGCTCCATCATTGGCCCCTTACACTTTAGCATAAACATGCTAAATAAAATGGTAACATTTGTTGGTGTTCGGCCTCTCAGTCACTCGACAGCAGCTTTTGGAGTTCCTGAAAATGCAGAATTCTCAAAACAGGTTTGCAGACTGAACTCCTTAGAAAATGCCTCTGTTTCCGTTTGTGTGAAAACTGGCCAAATCTGACTCTGTACAAAACTGTTACAACATCGACCCACTTCCTGTCTGGCTTTTACATTTTCAGTCTAATGACCAGGCGTGGACAGAACAACAGGAAAAATGATGGCGGACTATCGACTCTGTTGAGTTTATTCCCTCCTCCAGCAAAATGTTGAGTTTCTGCAGCGTCGATGGACCGATCAGTGACACGTCCTCATTGGACATCTTCACCAACTACTGGGCTGGCATGCATACTTCAGGGTTTTCAAATGTTTTTGTTGATTAGTTTGTACCAAATATTCAACATTATATTCTGAACACGATAAGTGGAACCCAATCGCGATGTGGGTCAACCCTTCCGACTGAGCTGCGTGAAAATCCATGGAGTCGTTTTTACGTAATCCTGCTTACAGACAGTCTGCAAATGTCTCGTGCTTGGAGAAGACTTTGAATTCTGCACAATTAGCTATACTGTACATTATTCTGAACCACCCAGCATGCAGCAGAAGATCCGTGATCCTCACAGCCGTAAGAAACTTGAGACTTGTCTTGAATTTATTTTATTATTATTATTTTATCTATTTTGAAGAATTACGTCTCTGAAGAATGATTTTGTTGATCGCTGACTTTTAATGCAAACCATTTAACAACGTCAGAACGCACTGGGCCTCTCAGAATTATTTTGGTGGCAAAAAATAACATAAACTACTACTGTAATGGCGTCTTAACTGGTCGTCCCAGAAATCGATCAGACAGCTGCAGCTGAGTCGTCAGTGAGACCAAAGAAGTGGATCGCATCAGTCCAGTTCTTAGGTCTCTATACTGGCTTCCTGTCAGAGAGAATTGATTTTAAAATACTCCTGCTGGTTTACAAGACATTAGAATCTCTGATCTTCTGCTGTGTTCTGAACCATCCAGACATTTTTAGGTCGTCTGGACCAGGTCTGCTCAGTGTCCTCAGAATCAGAACTAAAGATGGAGAAGCAGCATTCAGTTTCTATGCACCAAATATTTGGAACAAGCTCCCAGAAAACTGCAGGACCGTTCCGACTCTCAGTTCTTTCAAATCAAATCTTGAAGCTATCTTATTTGCTGCTCCCTTTGATTAAATCTTCAAATTTAAAAGGAATATTCTTATATCTGTCTTTCCCACACAGAACCGTTTATGAAAACACTGAATTCTGTCTGAGGTTGAAACGGATTAGTCAGCTGACGTTCTTCTATTATAGCTTATGTTTTCTAACTTGTTTTTAATTAACTAATCTTTCTTCATGTTTTTGTGGCGTTTTTAATTATGTCTTGATGTTCTTTTGCACTTTGTCACAATGTTTTCTTGATTGTTGGTGTGAAGCCCTTGGGTTTGTGTTACATAAATAAAGCTGCCTTGCCTAGGCAATATCAGCCAGGCGGTCATAATGTTATGGCTGATTGGTTCATATAAGCAAGTGGGTTTTTTTTTAAATTATTGGCAGAGAGAGAGAGAGATTGTGAATCATAGATCTAATTGGGGGGTTTGTTGGCCGCGGCGCTTAGCCAATCTAGGAGATGTACCAGCTTGGAACGAGATTTAAAACGCAAGCGGAAATAAAAATCTACAGCTACTTTCTGAGCGTCGTTTGTTAATCGATCAGGAACTTCTTCTTTTTCCAACGGCTCACAGATGCAGCAGTTCTCCAACAGTTGGGAGACCTCATGAACGCAGCGCCCCCCCCCCCCCCCCCCCCGCCTTTCAGGTGCTTGATTAAGAATTAGCTTCCTGTGCTTCCACGTGAGTTCATTATCAGTGAAGAATGTCCTCTTCTCACCAAAAGCGACATTGTGTCCCCTCACCGGCGAGCACGACCGGGGTATTGATCCAAGCTGCAGGGTTGTCAACATTCAGTCCCATTTTTATATGATATTGAAACAAATTGTTCCTGGAGGAGGCTGTCAGAGAGCTCAGCATTATCTCAGCCATCCATCCTGCAGCCGTGTATTCTCAGCTGGGTGCTTTAGCAGAATTATCACACCGCCATGCACTATTGTTTGGACTCCAAGCTCCCGTGCAGGGGCATTTTACAGTCCGGTCTCAGTGAGTGACATTTTAACAAGAAGTCATAAAGCATGACAGCGGAGAGAGGGAAGAAGACAAATGCCACAATCCCTGTATCTGCTCACAAAGGAGAGCAAACGACCCCTGAGGCTATCCCGATCACACACAATCATGTCAGAGCCTCTCGCCACGCACACACTCGCACGCTCACATGCATGCATGGGTCACATGTTCTTCGTGACCACAACCAGAGCAGAGCCACACACTGCCGCTGCCTGGCAGGAAGGGCCACTGGGGTCCAGTCATGGCAGGAGCCAGCAGAAAACTGATAAGGCTGGCTGGATTTGTATAATTCACTCTCCTCCCCAAGCTGCTGGAGGAGGTGGAGGAGGAGGAGGAAAAGATGTAGCAGCTGTGTTGGAACAGGTGAAGAGATAAAAAAAAATGAGAGGATTACACATCCTGATAAATTCAAGGCAGGAATCGTTGTTTATGTTCACACCTGAAGAACTTTAAATCCTAAGTGGCAGCATGTAACACATTTTTCCTCACACTCAGGTTGACATGAGGTTCCAGCTCCCTGCTGTATCTCCCCCACTATTAGCCTCACAGCTCTGGTGCTTCATCAAAGTGTCATGATGCGCGTTGATCAAAGCCAGCCAGAGTGAGGAGGGGGCAAAAAGTGACAAAAGCAAGTGCAAACACAAGAGGACAGAGACACGAATAGAAAACGCGCTCATGCACACCAAGCAGTGACCTGACATAACGTTTTACGCTATGCAGCTACGCCCGCTCGGCTCTGCCGTACAGGTGGGGCGTGGAGCCCAGCACATTAGTCCAGAGGCTCAATAATTGATAAAAGCAGTGGAAAGGACAAATCCATATCTTGTCAATTTCAGCGGCAGAGTAATGGAGAGAGGTGAGTAAGAAAGAGGCGGAAAGTGCAGCTGCAGACATCCACTGTAATCAAATATTAACGTAGGGCTTCATAAATGATGGAGAGGAGTATGATACAGGAAGGAGAAGGTGGCAAGAAGAAGGAGAGAAGTAGTTTTTGCACAGCATGTATTATTCAAAAGTAAACAGTCGAAGATTTTGCAAATTGAAAGGTTACAGCGTTAGTTGTGACTGCTTAAGACTGAAAGCAGAAGCCACTGCTGCTGCATCTGTCTCTGCATCTGAGTGAGAGGAGCGCCGCCTGACACATCCCACAACAAACTGCAACAACCTGCTTCACAGCTTCTCGCCAAGCCGGAGAAATCAATCGTCAAAAAGCCAACAAAGAAGAGCGAAAAGGACGCTCAAAGCATCCGATCTGAAGCCCTGATTCTGTGTGCCGTGACAGCTGTGTACTCACCAGTGACAGAGTCTCTCACTTTTTCCTCCCTTGATCCTCGGCTGCCCCTCTCTCACACACTTCTCCCTCCCTCTGCCTCTCTTTTTCCTCCCGTGTATCTCTTTATTTCAACCCCACTCACTCTCTTGCCTCACTCGATCCTCTCCCTTTCTTGCTCCCGAACAGAATGAGACTCCACTGCACTCAGGAACCCTGTTTCTATGGCAGTGTGTGTGCAAGCAAGCAAGTCAGCAAGGATGCTGTAGAGCAAATGTCTGGGGGCAGATCCCTCACTCCGCCCGGCGAACAGTCAAACAAGCTCAATAGCCCCTCACTTTAGTCTTGTGCTAAAACAGCTACAGAGCCTCTTCAACTTCTGCTGCACAAAACATTCTGGAGCCACAAAAAAAAAAAAAAAAAAAAATTTGCTGCCTGAAAAAAACAAACAACACAAGCAATGCAGCAGAAGACACATGCATAAGTTTGGCTTCATGCATATGTAGGAGGCTGCTCTCATAAATATCAAAGCTCATCTCTGAATAGATGTCCAGATAACACACCCAAGGAGTTGTTTCATTTTTCTTTTCTTTTTTCTTTTGTTTGTTGTTTATTGTTTATTTACATAGAACAAGATCTTGTTCCGATCCCCGGTGAGACAAACGTCTCAACGGGGATCGAAATGGGATCAGAAGCCGGTTCTTTGTTCTGCGTCGAGAGCTGCTGCTGTGAAGAACATGTGAATCCACGCAGCACAGATGTAGCAAGCATGGGAGAAATGTTCCTCAGTCTGCAGTTCTGGCCTTAATATGCGTATTGCAGCACAATCAGTACAATCTTCAACAGACACAGGGAGAGAGAGGAGAGAGGAGAGGGAGAGGGAGAGGAGAGGGAGGCAGAGAGGGAGGGGGAGGAAAGTGTAACCCCCCCCCCCCCCCCCTAGTCTTCCCTCTATCTAGATTAGCATCAGTTCTTCAACAGGCTGCAGTCCGCAGAGAATGCTTCTATGACCAGAGGCTCCGGCTGCAGGAGCAGCTTCAAATCAATTGGATCTGCAACACTGACAAATTCAATCGGAATTAAATGCATTTGAATCCCGGTAACATGTGTGAAATGGTGCCGCGGGGCAAGCAATCCAAATTGTGATCCTAGAAAGTGTGTTGTGGACTAGAAGAGCTGCCATCAGGAGGGAGAGGCATTATTTGCTGTTACACTGGAACCGATGCATTATGCATCACTACAAGATTCTCCTGCAGAATGCTTTAAAACGCTGATACTCTGACTCGTCCTTGATGCATATTTTACCTTTTAAGTAATCAAGACACATCCGATCCATCGACAGAGCTGGGCTCTCATCGCAGCAAGTGTGCAAACGTCAAAGATCAGCTGTGTTGCATATAAATGTATGGAAGAGTATTAGTGCCACATTGAAAAATGAGCGTAAATCTGCACTGCAAGGCAGCCAGATCCTCATTCTGGACAGAACAGGTTAAAAAATAATAATATAATAAAATTAAAAATAAATAAATAATAAAAAATAATTAATAATATCAATAAAAAATAATTAAAAATAATAATAATAATTACAAAAATTAATAAATAATAATAATAATAAAATAAAAAAATAAAAGATAAAAAATAAAAAAGTAGTAAAATTCTTTTCCTACTTATTTTTCTGGAAAAATTCATTTTTGATTATTTTAAGTATTTTCGGACTCCATTATAATCATTATTTAAAGTTAGTTGAAGATAGTTATGAGAATATAGTTAGTTAGTATAGTATCACGAGAAACAAGTTGGAATTTTAAGAAGTGAAGTCGTAACATTATAAAAAACAAAGTCAAAATTTTACAAGAATAAAGTCCAAATTTTACAAGAATAAAGTCACGATGTTACGAAACTTAAGTCGTAATATTTTGAGAATAAATTCATAATTTCATGAGAATAAAGTCACAATGTAACGAGAATTAAGTCACAGTTTTACAAAAAAAAGTCTTTATCTTACAAGAATACAGTCGCAATTTTGTGAAAATCATAATTTTAGTTCTGCTCCCCCGAAAAGGTATATTCCTCCATGAAAGAGTGGCTCTTTTCTCAAAAAACTTTCTTCCCCAACTTTTTCAAAGTCCTGATACTTGATTCGTGGCATCGCTGCCAAAAGAGTCAATATATCTTCTTTTTTTTTTGTCAAACCTTAACTCAAACAGAGTTTGAGAAGAAGCTCCATGTTCCTCCAGCACAAAGAGCTCCTCCTATCACCTGAAGAATATAACAGGAATCAGAGGACTGATGACTCAGCAGGATTTGAAAAAAATAGTCCTATTGGCTTGAAACGAGCTCCCTGAAAACTTCAGGAAGTTTCAACTCTCTCATTTTAAATCAAAGCTTAAAACTTTCTTATTTGCTTCTGCCTCTTGTTAAATTCTTGTCATTTTAAAATGTTTCTTATTTCTGTCTTTCCTACACAGCACTGTGCTCCAAAAGGCTTAGTAGGCTAATTTTCTTCTATTCCAGCTTTTATATTTTTAGATTATTTTTCATTTTTTAATCTTTCCCAATGTTTATATAACTGTTTTAACCTAACCGAACTTCGAGTTGCCCTGTTGCTGAAATGACCTAAAAATAAAAACCCGCCTCTCCTCATCTTGGTATTTAACCTTGGACTGAAATTATGATTTTTTTTCTATTAAAAAGTTCTTTATTTAATCTATTTTTTAATATGTTGCCTACTTGGCCATAATACTCAAATATAAAAACGGACCCACCAACTGCTCACTACCATCATCATCATCACTTTCAGTCCACCACCTTCAGAAGCAGGAAGTTGGCTCCTGTCATTGTTGCACACGTGAACACAAGGACACATCCGGACACGCAATTTAAAAAAAATGTTCTGGTCTTTGTGAGAGCAGACACACCATGGGCTCGGTCTATTTAATGAACTCATGCAGTCATGACCATCCATATTATGTTGGATCTTCTACAGTAAAAAAATGTCTGCTCCACATCCACCAGGAAAAACCCACTCCCACAATATTCTGCACAAACACAACATATATTCTCCAGCAGGCTGCAGGTGGTTACGCTTTCCATTCCCGTCTTGGTGAGGTGCTGCTTCATGTTCTGTTTTACGACTGGCTTTTCATCTAACTTGTAAAACTCTAACAAAAGTCTCATGTTTGCAGAAGAGATTGTTCATCTGTGTTTGTAGATCTTTTTACTCAGAACACAGACACAGAAACTCTGACACATCAGAACAACGTCCGCTCCCTGCTGATACTTACTCTAGGCTCGGCCTATTTAATGATACCGGCGTACATTGAGATCTTGCTCTGAGCTGCCAAAATCGAGAGAAATTCCAACTAGAGGAAGTTACATCACGTCACAAGCACCAATACTAACTAACTAAAGAGGAAGAATTGAAGAAGGAATAGGTTCTATGTATCTCCACAAGTTTGAGTCGACTATTTCCGAATCTTCATCATCGTGGATGAACTGTTCCTTCGTTTTTGTATTTCTTTAGCGAGGAATACACCTCATGCTGTTGATGATGAAACTGATTTAGGAGGAGGCACAGACAACTGATGTCGTCGGGGCTTTGTACAAAAAGCAGCTCTATATGCAAGCCAAGAGAACACAATGTTATTTTTTTTCCTTCTATCTTTTCAGGCTCTATTGCCATCGTCATCATTCCTATTTGTGATGAATGAGCCGCGGAATCGAGGAATGAACGATGTTTTTGTCTGATTGCGACGCTTTATCCTATTTCCCTCGCTGTCCGACAACATATGACCCAACATGTGCAACATCTTTAAAAAAATAAAAATGTATATGAAAGAAACAGATGCACTCATAATGCGTCGGTTTCCTGCGATGCGGCTGCTGCAAACAACGCGCAGAAGAATATCCTTTAAACATCACCAATGCATGACAGATTGGTTTGTCGCAGAGAGCAGCGTGACATTCGCTGACAGCGGACGGAGCCGCTCTTTGCTGGGTGGGAAGCCGAGGACAGAGGAGGTAAAGGTAGGAATGCTGAGGAGCCACTTTGTACCTATAGTAAAATAAACTGCTGTCCCAACCCTGGTTTATGTTTGGATGATTGATGGGCCCCACGTGAATGATGAATGAGAGTGGGCAGAAAAATGCAGCATTTTCAAACCCTCAGCCTAATTTAAAGTTATCTTGAACATGTGCTGGTGTTAGTCCACTCGAAAGATTTGTAGTCTGGAGAAAAGGCTACGAACACATGACCAAACTAAAGTTACTGGAATATAATTTGTTTTTCCTGAATGTGACACAACTATAGTTCATTTAGGGCTGTGTGAAGGCAAAAATTGTACTTTGTTCCAACCAGAATTGAGTCTATTTCGAAGACGTATCTGATTTTTGGCCATTAATGAAAGCGATCACATAAGATGTGGGGTTTTTTTGTTTATAAAAATATATCCCATCATCGTAGTCTCCCAAATTTGAGGCATCTTTTCATTTATCCCAGGTGTTTTTAGAATATTAGTATTTTACTTTTACCTTAGTCACGTCTTCTTCTTTGGGTTGTTTCCTATAAGAGTTGCCACAGCTGATCCTCTGTTTCCATCTTACCCTGTCTTCTGCATCCATCAATGTCACACCAACCAACTGCATGTCCTCTCTCTTCACATCCAGAAAAATTATTTTTGGTCTTCCCGTTGTTCTCCTCCCCAGCTGCTCCATCTATCATTCTTCCATCAACCGATCCGCTATCCCGCCTCTTCACGTGTCCAAACCGTCTCAATCTGTCCTCTCTGACTTTGTCTCCAAGACCTCCAACCTGGACTGTCCCTCTGATGATCTCCTTTGTAATCCTATACTTCCTCCTCACTCCCAAAGAACATCTGAACATCCACCTGCTCCCTGCTCTCCCTACTGATCATGTTTGCAGAAGAGATTGTTCATCTGTGTTTGTAGATCTTTTTACTCAGAACACAGACACAGAAACTCTGACACATCAGAACATCGTCCACTCCCTGCTGATACTTAGTCTAGGCTCGGCCTATTTAATGATAATGATGATGACAATGTCATCCTCCAACATCATAGTGTATGGAGACTCCTGTGTGACCTCATCTGTCCGCCTGTCCATCAGCATACCAAAGGGGCTCAGAACCGATCCTTGGTGCAGTCCCACACACCTCACCACCGTCATACTGCTCTCACACGTATCCTGCACCACTCTTAAATACTTTTCTGCCACCTCCAGCTCTGCTTTTGCCAACATTACACTACTTTAACCCCAGACAAGTATCTTCCACAATTTAGCCATAACATTAAAACCACCTACCAAATATTGCTTAGGTTACATTCCTGCCATGTTGATATAACGCAGGGCAGCCCTCTTGTTTTGTTCTTATCTAACTCTTATTTGACTTAACTACTCTACTTTATTTCTACTTTTGGGAGTGTTTTTTCTAAAAGCCTGAACAGATTTCTAGTACGCGTTCACACAGGTTCATGGTCATGTGTTGTGTCGATGGTATAATGTTTAAAAAACAAACATTAGGACCAGTTTCTGGCACATATCCTGTTGTCCTTGAATCCTTACTCAGATGCCGCTTCATTGTATCTTTCCAGAACTCTAGCAACTCTTCAGCTCAGTGCAGACACTGATGCAGCAGCATGTACGCCTTTATGACCCCCCCCCCCCCCTAGAAAGTATTCAGGGTGAATCAATAGAAGCAGGAGAAGACTTCTGCACTTTCTTCCTCCTAAAACACTGAAACTGATTGCAAGAGCAGAGATGCAGACAGTGATTTTCCCTCTTTGGTTGATGATGACGATGTTGAAATAGGATCAAGGACTCTCGAGTTCCTCCCAAAAAAAAAAGATTCTTTGTGTGGACTACATTTTTAGAAGGAAATGTCACCATGGTGCCCATTTTACATTCACACAGCGTGGTCAATAAAAAGTACAAACAAAGCTGAAACACAGCAGGAACCACAGATGGATATAGAAAAATCACTCCTGGCACCCAGGTGGTTTCCAAGCCTGGGGCAACAAAGACAGTCAGATGTGAGTTGTCGGGAACACAGGTGTGAAACAGGAAACCGTTTTCTCACTGAGGAAGAATCAGTTCAAAACACGACCAAAGCAGCCGACAGTTTCCCTCAGAGGAGCTGGATGAAGACGCTCTTTCTGGAGCGGTAACCCGAGCATCCTTAACCGACTGACATAAGTGGATTAAAACCGATTAGGGGGCATTAACGGCCGAGGGGCGACCCAAGAGGCCAAACAGAGACATGGATACCCTGTAAAACACGAAGCACACACGAGAGAACACGTTGAGCTTTCTACTCTAACACATTTCTCTGGCCTCTGCTTTACAGATTTTGTTTATTCTCCCCATGTCCGTATGGGCTCCCACTGGATGCACCGGCTTCCTGCCACAGTCCAGAACAATGCGTCCCTGTGACTCTAAACGGTTAACGGTTGTTTCTGTGTGTCAGTACTGTGAGGAAACGGAGTTCTGGTCGGAGGTCAGGCGGGAGGATTCTCCATTTGCACCAGTTGGGCCATGGTTGCTATCTCATCATTCCATCCTGTCACTCACGCCTCTCTCGGGTACTCCGTCTTAATTCCCTGCCGTCACTGTCTGGGGCTGACAATCATCTCCTCCCATCAGCCTGTCAAGTCTATCCAGTAGCTCGCTGACTCACCTTCATCTTGCTCTTCCTCTGTTTCCTTCATGCTGCTGTCATGTGAGCCTTCCACCTCTCCGTCACTTCACAGTCTAGAGCACTGGGTCCCACCCTTTAGTGACTTCTCTGTCTGTGGTTCCCACATTTTAGTGCCTTCTCTGTCAGTGGTTCACACACTTTATTGCCCTCTCTGTCAGTGGTTCGCACACTTTATTGCCCTCTCTGTCAGTGGTTCACACACTTTAGTGCCTTCTCTGTCAGTGGTTCCCACCCTTTAGTGACCTCTATGTCAGTGGTTCCCACACCACGTAGAGGATGTTAAAGTTTGGAAACCACTGGTAGAGGACTGACCTGTGGTGTTACAGTCCACTACCTTCATCATTTCATCACACTCAGCGAAGTCCTCTGTGGCGTCAGAAGGGTCTTTGTTCTGCTATAGCGGCAGAACAAAGACCCTTCTGTGTAAAGCAGCACTGGACCACCAGCACTCTAATATGTGACATTAAATAATGAGCAAAAGAAGTTCTGAGAGCCAAAGAGTTGTAAAGTTTAACGGAGCACCACAAGTTCTAGTGAGATGGCTATTTGTTTTTTTTTTTACTTTAATCTTTATCTAAATGATTGGGGTTGACTGCAAAGGTCAAGGACAGATCTTCACCAAGAAGAACAAACAACCATCGTCCTCACTGTTACATGGCGGCTGTCTTCTTCTCAGAGCATATGGAGTTCCCACACCTCAAACAGTTTTCTGTTGAAAAATCAGAACACCCTCACTGCCTCTCTGAGTCACTTTTATACAGATATGTGATTCATATCCGTTACTACCTAATACAAATTTAAAGTTGAAAATACTTAATTAAATTGTGTCGCCAGTGGAAATCTTCCATGTTTTTCGTGTTATATATATAAATGTATCAGTCATACATTTAGCATAATCAGAAAAGTCAAGGATACTAAGGAATTGTCATCAATGCCGCCGCTGTTTCTGCCACAGCTTGTTCCAATTTAGTCCAAATTTGGTCCACATGACCCAACTTCTCTCTTGAATATATCATACTTTGCTATAAAAGTTCATATTTACTCACTTTTAATTTTTTACAGAAATAACTACACCTATAATATGAGGTGTTCAATCAGAGGGATTGCTTCTACAATGCAGGGGATTGGTACCTTTTCAGGGATAAACACTTCCTGTGTGGCATGACAGCGTAGGAGTAGTTTGTATTTTTAGATTTAATACCTTTTATCGAAACTAAATGCTAATACTAATTTGTTATTTTCACTCCAGTGAAAGACCTGTACACTGTTTTGGATGTCTGCCCACAGTTTTCAAGAAAAATACATTCAGAAACGGCATGAAGTTACCAGAGGATTACAGATAAAGCCATGAGGAGGAGCGGAGCCGATAATGAGGGTAAATGTGGGCCATTATGTCAGAGAGTTTTCCTGAAACCCTTGACCTGCACGCGTGAGTCGATGTTATCCACTATTAAAGCTCCCGCCTCCATCAATCAGGAAGAATCAAGCTGCTGCAGCTCCAGACTACAAATGTTGTGAAGGCGCTCACTCTGCATGCAGTGTAGCCAGCGTTTGGATTTCAGAGGGGCTATAAACATCCAAGAATCATCGATTTAAGCACCATCAGAACCCTGAACAGCTGCAGGAGGGGAGGGAGTAGTGGTGTTCGGGTCGGTACTAAAATACCGATTCTTCCGACCCCAGCGTTTCGCTTGTAGAATCGATTTCCATAAATAAAAGATTCAACTTTAAACTCAGTAATCAGTTGGGAAAGTGTTATTCTCACAATAACATTTTCTATTCTTCTTTCTAGAAGAATAGAAAATATAGAAAATTCTTTTCACGAATCATTTGCAAATTTTCTATTTCATAGACCTTAGTGAGAGGAAGAACAGGATTGATTTTGGGAAAGGTCGGTTTTATATTTCTAACACTAGGGGGAGTTTTATCTCCAAAGTTTTGGGGCCATGTATCGTATCTCATACTAATACTTCATATATTACTCCCTAGGGGGAGCTTTTTCACGAGAAACACGGTTTTTTGGACAGTACTTCAACTTTAATTTCAGGCGAATTGCTCGTATAACGCAGGGGATTGGGGGATTCTCAGGGATACACCCTTTCTGTTGGTGATGGCAGCTTGTTCAGTTCAAATTAGGTAATGTTGATGTTTCACATTCATAATTATAATGAGCTGTAACCACCTTAACAAATTTGAAGTATACATATACACATATTTGTATAAGCAATGCTCAAGTATAATGTCCAAGTATACTTTGTGTTGTAGGTTTATTAATATTAAAGCATTAAAAGCGTATTGTCAATTGTACTATAATAATACTTCCTGAGACTAAAGTGTCTCACTTTAGATTATAAAAATTATAGTTGTAATTATATTTCAAGTGTAACATTAGTAAACTTTGAGTATATCAAAGTTTAAATTTGTACTGCGACTATATTCATGTTGAGCATGTCCTCTTTTAACCCATGCCTGAGGGAACAGTCCTTGGCTCTGGGTCTTTCTCAAGGACCCTGAACTGGATCAGGATCAGGCTTAAACCCTGGTTTTCCGGTTGAGTTAAGACTACTCCCCTCTCTGAGCTAAAGCCGCCCCCTCAGTCTTTGTTCTTCTACCTGTCAGTCTTTCCTTTGTGTCTCCAAACAAGCGTTATCATTTTTTAAACTTGGCTTGTTTCTAGACCTTGAGTCCGATATAGGGCCCATTTTAAGAGTAATGTGAACAGTTACAGAAAAAATATCTGAAAGCTCTAGATTGAGAATGAAAACTGGCGGCGTGAACGCAGCGACATGTTTCAAATTAATGAATGATATCCTGGTAACATGTTTCCTAGATCCGTTTTAGTTTTATATCTTGTTGTCCTGGACAGTCCATGCTACGGACATCCAGGGAAACTTCAGCAAACTAAAGTGAGCAATCAGACATAAGTTTCATACTCTCAACTAGAAGTATCTTTCGCGGAGACATGCTCCGTCTCCCATGTCAGGCAAGGTCGTCCAGCTCCGCTCTGATTGGTCCGGCACTGGCGCCGACTCTCCATCAATGCCGATCACAATCACCTGAGTGATGAATTTGTTGTCGCGCTTATATTCTACCCAGCTCCTCAACCACCGACGCTTTATCGTGCCCTTCTCCACCCTCACAGAGCATCTGTCAGCATCTGAGGCTGATGCAATGAAGACTCCCGCCTCCGAGTCGCCTCAACTTTAAGCATCAAACTGCACTTTTTTAAAAGCTGATATTGAGATCTGCCGAAAGTTCAATCAGAAGGCCTTTCCTTTTACACACTCAGGCCACAGTTCCTGTTCAATCCATTTCACACAAGCTCAGTCTCAGTGTCCTTCTTCATGGTCCGTGGCATCAAGTGATATCAGCTGTTCTCATTCGGGCATCTGGAACCGTCCAATCACCGCGTCACACCTGCATGATTTGTTTTCATTTATTTATTTCTTGGTTTATTCTGATTTGGTTCTCCGATATTATTTGGAAGTTTTATTTTCATCGTCCAGCCCTGTATTTCCTGTTTTATTTTGAAAAGTTTGTTTTATGTGTTTACGTTAGCTTTACTCTTCCTGTGTTGTTTGCTTGTGATCTGTTTGACCATTTTTCCCCTTCTGTTTAGTTTTATTTCTTACCTCCCCTGTCTTTGTGTTGTGTCCCCCCCTTGTCTCATTGTCCCGTGAACCCTTTGTCTTTGTCTCTCTGTCCTCCATGCCAGTTCGTTCTTGATATCTCGTCGTCACACATCCCAGCCATCCCCCCCCCCCCCCCCCCCCCCCCCCCGTCTCCTAGTGAGTATCCCGTGTGTGCCTCTTTTGGATTCTCTGGTTTTTAGGCTTTGTTGGTTGTTTTGGATTCTGCCTCTCTTTTGGAATATTTGCATGTATTGCATTGTTACAATGTTCAGATGCTTTTGATCCCTGCACTTCTTCTGGACCTTGTTTTTGGATTTTTTTTTTTTTAATTGAACAATTAAAAAATGGCGTCAGCTCTGCCTGCAGTGTGTGTCTCCACATGGGTTCAAACTCTGCTCCACCCCGAGTTCCTAACATGATCAGCCTGATCACCTTCAGCGGCTGGTTTAAAATACGACCCTCCTTCCATCGCTGGTTCTTTCATTACGCTGGTTCATGTGCCCCCCACTTCCTCCATTCCACAGAGAGCCATCAGCCTCATCATTCATCAGTCTCAGCAGCGCCATCAGCCACCACCACCACCAGTATCCAGACTCCAAAAGGGGGATGTTCCTGCTGCTGCTCAGGGCAGAGACGTCTGCTCACAATCTCCCTCAAGAGTCTGAGCATCAAAGACTTTCCAACCGACTAATTATCACACATCTGTTGTAATGAAATCATTACCTTTGTCTTCATTTTCTGCCGTCTCTGATTGAAATATGCAGACAATAACTTCTCGACAGTGAACAACAAAAATCTTTTGAAGTCTGATGTTCTCAAATCTTATTTTTGGTTAGTGCAGTCCTGGATCAGATCGGGCTCCTGCTGACATGACGGCAGTGTTACAGTCAGGCTTTTACTCCAACAAAAAACGCTCACACCAACATGTTCATTTGAATATTTAATTGTGACAAAACGAGAAAGAAAATAAAGATAATACAGAAACTTGCTCCCCTAGTAAAATCTCGGTCTCACATTTGACCTGCATCTAAATGTAAACCACTATCTTAATAAACGTATCCGATGCCACTTTCAGCTGAGAAAAATCGCGAAAATCAAACCGTTCCTTTCAACTTCTGATATTGTCATTCAAACCTCCGTTTTCACCCGTCCAGATATCTTCAATACGCTTTTCACCTGCCTGAATAAAACCGTTCTGGCATGATTTCAGTTAGTCCAGAATGCGGCAGCCGGACTTCTAACCGGTGCTAATCGTCGATCACACATCTCACCAGTTTAAGCCTCACTGCACCGGCTGCCCGTCAGGTACAGGCTAGATTTTAAGGTACTCCTAATCACCTACAAAGCTCTTCATGGCTTAGCTCCAGCATATATCCCAGGGCCTCTGAGCCCCTACACCACTAACCGGCCCCTCAGGTCCTCCAACCAGATCTTCCTTACAGAACCATTAAAAATCTCAAAACCAAAGGCGACCGCTCATTTTCTGCTCCAGCCACAAAAGTAAGGAACAACCTCCCCGCTGGCCTCAGATCAGCCGAGTCCATTGACTGATAAAACGTGTCTTAACCAACTGGCCCTTTTCATAAAATAATTGTTGTGTGTGTTTGTGAAAATGTGCTGTGTTTGGATGTTTGTGGTTGGCATTGCTTATTTTCTGATTTTCTAGTCTTATTTCATTCTTAATGTTTTCTTATTTTGACGATTGACTTCGTCCTCTAACTCTTTGTGAGGCGCCTTGTAACCTCTGTTTTGAAAGGTGTAACATAAAAAGCTTTCTCAGCAACATCAGACGGCAACGACAGCTCAGAGATGATGAGGCTGCGAATTTGATACATAAATGGTCAAATGCCTCAATCAAGTCCTTCCCTCTGCCTTAATAGCTGAGAGCCCATCACCGCTTTTCCTGTCAACGCAGCAAATTTGCGGGCATTGAAAGCCTCCATCACTATTTACTTAATTTTGATGATAAACTGACACAAATATTACTGTTTCTGCTCTTCGTCAGCACCATTACTGTGAACAGGAGATTGTGATACAGATTTGTCTGTACTGGGGTCAGATACAGGTCATATCTATAGATTGCTATGGACAGACAAGACAAAAAAATCAGACCATCAACCCCAGTGTGAACGTAAACATGATGATACAGATGTGCTTCCAGTTCATTCACACACCGCTTAAATAGAAGGTACCCTGCTTAAAATGCGGTATTTATCACCCTGAGGAAGATGATGGGTTAAGCTGTTGCTTCTATTGATTTGTGACGATGGTTTTGATTATTTGAGGGAGTTTTTGTTGCCCAGTTAAAATTACTGGGAGGTATTCCTTTTTTGTTGTTGACATAAAGCTGAAACGTGGGTCCTATAGCCGTGTAATTGGACTATAAAATCCAGTCTTCACCGCATGCTGGATACCCTGGATACTCGACTTTATTAGACAACAGACTTTATGGTCTGTGTCCAGGGACCCAGCAGCTGGGGCCGTCGAGATGGTATCAGTGGCCATAGATATCATGGAATGGTCATACCGCCACATATCCTTTTTGTAAACACGATAACTGTAAAAACATTTCATGGATCATTTCACATTTCTATACCAACTTGGACCTTACTGCCAGGAAGAACTGAAAGATTCTGGGAACATAATTTCGCAACCGTTGGTCTGATTTAGTCCAAATTCAGTGCATATGAATCGGCTCAAGGAGATCTATCTTTTTAATATCATACTTTAACCTAATAGTTCATATTTTATTCACTAGGGGGAGCTTTTCAATAAAAAAAATGTTTTCAGACAAAACCTCTTAAAGGTTGGTCCAAAATTAGTCAAAAAGATCCAACTTACATTTGTCATGTTTGACTCTAATTGTTCGTATTTCCTTCACCTGTTGGGCTTGTTTGTTATACCTTTTACTTCCCAACCATATATCATATATATTTTATTCACTGAGCGCGGAACTTTCTTGTGGAAAACACAGTCTCTCGTCCTTTACCTCCCAACTATCAGTCCCCATCACTCCATTGTGTCTAAATTTACCTTGTATGAATTGACTCCAGGAAATCTGTCGTGTTTTATTCCAGAGCTCAGAAAAACCAGTTAACTGTATTTATCTTAATATTGCGTCACTATAGGATCTGATCTTAGAGCAGACTGCTGACTTCATAGAAATAGTTCGGTTGAGTCAGAGTGGAGGTGGTTTTTACGGTGCAAACCTTAAACAGCATGAAAGCACCTTTTTTCAAGATGGTTTTCAACAAGAAACAGGAAGTTACAGCAGGCTAGAAAACAATAGTGAAGAACAACAAATGGAAAAAGGAAGAAATATAAAATTGAGCCATAGCTGCAAAGAGGGGGAAGGAAAGGAAAAGCGCAGGTATTTGATACTGATGTGGTCTGGGGGAAAAAAAAATCACAATTAAACTAAAAAAGAAAAAAAAAGAGTTTTCGGCGAGGACGAGGGAGAAATAGGATGCAAGAGTTAAGCAAATTTGACAACGTACTGACATCAGACACATGGCACTCTATAAGACTGTCAATCATCAAGAACAGTGAGACGCAGCCCAAGACTATAGCGACAGGATGACGGTTAAAAGTTCTTTAGTGTGTTTGCATAACCGCAATGTGATACCAAAACTAGCCCGATGAAAAGAAATGCAATGTAACAACGGACCATAAAGTTTTCAGAGAGATATCAACTCCGAGCTGCAGTCGATATATCCTCCTTTGAGTCTGGACCGGTGGTGGTGGCTGATGACCCTGCTGAGATTGATGAAGGATGAAGTTGATGAATCTGTGAGGACCAGGCTGACATGGGGAGGTGGATCCACATGAAAGGACAACATGGCAGAGTGGTATGAAGGATGGCCAAAGCCACTTCCTGGGTGACCTTCTCTAGAGTTTCATAGTGGACTAAAAAAAAGCATAAAAGCAGCCAAACAACCATGATAAAGAAAAAGCCCCTTTACATATCGAGATCAATCGCTGGACACATTAGAAATATAATGCATCCCCCTGACTCTTCTTTTAGGAGCTCAGGCTTCTTTTAGGGATTCTAAGCCCCTCCTGCCTCCCCCGTACTTCAAACACACAGATAATCCATCTTTGATCATCACTCCCGGGATCTTTCCCTTAACACTATATCTACATCAGCACTTGATGATTCCACACCAATATTCCTGCCTTTAAAAAAGTTGAAATAATGTCCGTTATCTCAGTAACCTCACTTCAAATTCTAAAAAAAAAAATAAATCACGTTGCTCAAATCCTCTTCCATAGTTCCGGTGGATTTAAAACACATTTCCATCCATCGTCCATGATAAATTTTGCGATGGAGAATGCCCTTTAAATAATAACGTACACCACTTTTGAAATTAGTGAGGACTGTGGACAGCTCCCCGATGACCGTCGGACAATCGGATGTATTTCCGACATATCAGAAATTTTGGTTGAAGTGGTTGTAGTAGAGCCACAACTTTTTCGGGATCAAAGGCCATAACTGGTTTGGGTTCACAAATTATGGGTTGTTTCCCCAAATTCTGTCAGTTTTTACTTGAAGACTAGAACAAACCTGACCTTTGATTATTTAGAGCCTAACAGAACATCAATCGGATGAGACACATTTCCATGGCGTTACAGACAGGCACCCACCCGAAATGCATTATTTCTGTTTATTTTCACGTTTTTCACAATGGCAAAGAAAGAGACAACAACAATGATATATGAAGAAAAGTTGTAAATCTGCAAAAATCTGGCAATGGATTAAAGAAAGTCTCCCAACAGTTCAAAATGTCCGTTTCCACAGTTGGATCAATAACTAAGAAGTTTATAGAGACTGGTGATGTTAAAAATCAGCCTGGAAGAGGAGGTGTCTGCACACCAACCCCGTACACCGTGAGGAGGATGGTTCAACTGGCAAAAGACTCTCCAAGGATCTCAGCTAGAAAATTGCAGAGGTCAGCTAAATCTTGGAGTCAGAAAGTCTCCATAACCACAAATACAATGGAATAAGGTGATTTGTCAGATGAGACAAAAGTAGAGCTGTTTGACAACAAGAAGAAAGAAAACCATACAGAAAAGCACCTCATACCCACTGTGAAGTCTGGAGCTGGATCTATGATGCTGTGGGGTAGTTTTTTTCTTCTTAAAGCTTCTTCTGGACATTTCGTTAAAAGACATGGTTCCATGGACTCTTTCAAATAACAGCAGATGAAAAACCTAAATGTCTCTGTCAGGAAACTTGAACTGGGCCGTGGTTTGGTCTTACAGCAGGAAAATTATCTGAAGTATATCTCAAAATCAACCCAAGAATGGTTCAGAGATCCCAAAATTAAGATTTTGCCATGGCCATCCCAGTAACCTGTCTGAACCCCTCAGAACACGCTGTTCTGCAGAGGAGAGTCCTCAAGCTCGGCCCTCAGAACCTGAAGGAGATGGAGAGGCTCTGTATGAAGGAGTGGTCTCCAATCTACTCCATGTTTTCTCAAACCTCATCAATCACTACTGCTGTAGATGCTGACGACAGGAAGTACGTATATTATGAAAAGTTCTTGCTAAATGCAATGTGAAACCAAAACCAAATGGATCGTAACAAAAAACTAATTTTGGTTCAGACCTTCTGTAAAATATGGCTTTAACATAAACCACCAGTCCCCCTTGAAAGTATTTCCGGGTGCAGCGGTTAATTCAAAATTAATATTTAGAATAAACTGAGCCGACCTACTTTTCTAATAGTGTGACAAACAGCCTCAAGTAGTGGAGCTAAAACGTACCGATTTTCTGCTCATCTTGCCTCCTAATAAAATGTCTCTTTGGAAATAAAAACACTCTTTTTCGCCACGGCAATATAACCCTTTAACGGTAACATCAAGTTGGACAGATGAGCAAAACAAGACTATAAATACGGGTAAAAGTGACAGTTGCCAGAAATATATTGTATGGGAAATATCAGCTTCATGGAGGTCGACTGAAAGGACGCTTGTTAAACCCTATTTCTTTATTTCCCCTATCTAGCTGTGAGGATTTTCGATTCCCCGCCCCAGGCCTGTCCTGGTGAGTAACTCCAGGGCTGAATATCCCCTGGTTCTGCCTTCCATTGTAATGAGCTGTTTGCCCTTGGGTCGACTGTATTTTCTTGTCCTAAAGTGTTTTCAGATGCTCTGTACACCTAAAACGTCTTCCTCTCCGACAATGCATTCCTATAGGATGGCTGACATGGCCGCTAGCCTGCCAGTGAATTTGGCGGGGGGGGGCTGAATACATACACAATTTAGAAAAAAAACAAAACCTTGCACCTCTAAGACGGTCAATCCTCGCCGGGATACATTCAGCACAATTCATCTTTCTAACGGCCCATACATCAGGAGCTTGCTGTGCGCTTAGGTCCAATTTGAGCTGCTTACGCCCGGTGACCCAGCGAGGAAATCTAAGTAGAGTTCAAAAGGAAGGGAGTTCAAGCTGGAGGACTGGTCTTCCCAGAGACGGATGCTTCGAGAATGAAATCGCAAATCTGAATCGTGTCAAGTTTTCGTCCAGGGAGAGTTAATACCGCCTCAGTGAAATCCCCCCCCCGCATCAGAACGGATGACCCGCAGATGGGAGTTCACATGGAAAGAAGAGAAGTTCTGCCCAGGCGATGGAGGGCATCTGCTGGGAAATAACTACAAGCTCTACTTTATTTCCTTCCAGACAGCTTACCTCCACCTGAGAAATGTTACAACGCTTTTCAACAAAACAGGATGTGGCCATTCTCACATTGGTATTGTTATAAACAAAAGTTATTTATGCTTTTTTTTAAAGCAGAGTACCGAAATGCTTGTTTTACAAGTCTTCCCATAAAGTCTAGGAGGAGTGCAACCCTCCTGCGTTGGCCAGACGGCACTGACTCTCCATACCTCGACCTCCAAAGCTCTTTGTGGTCCTCAGGACGCCTCTGACCTTTTAAAACATTGCTGGGTTTTTATGGCCGCTCCCGTTGTAGCCCATTCTTAACACGTTCAATATAAGCCGGCAGTCAGATGTCCGACGGCTGGTTATGATGTTTAGCTGGCCTCCTAGTGGTCAGGCAGACGCATCGTGGAGATACTAGTTTTGCATTGTGAAGGCGTGTGTATTTTTGGTTAACTCCCAGATCACAGCTTGGATAATTAACCCTAACCCTATTCTTTTGTTCAGCTAACATTAGGTGAGTTAGATTCCTCTTTTGATTTCGTTATTTTCTTTGATCTAATCAGAATTAATTTGCCTTTTTCCCCCAAAATTTGATACTTTTCTTCCTTATATGTCTAATTCACTTGTATGACATTCTTAAACTTTCTAACCAACATTGATTTCACCTTTAACCACACAGCCGCAAAAGGGTCAAAGGGGGTGGCACCGGGAAGGTCATCCAGTGTTAAGTCTATGACAAATCGATACGAGGAGTATGAAACCGACGTCTAAACCGGATCAAAAGAAGAAGAAGAAGTAGAAGAAGAAGAAGAAGGAGAAGAAATTCCCCTTTGTTATCATAATATATAATAACGGAAATGAAATCCAGATGCTCCACAGTCTACCGATGGGATGACAGATGAACTCAAACATGGCAGCATGTAAAGCCGAGGACACAGCTAGATGTATGTAGGGTTCACGGCGTAACACATTCATTACCTCAAGTTCTCTTTGACGGACAAACGGTTTGCGTTGCCCTCCTGGTGGGCCCCATGAACTGATCCACAAACTTTTTTTATTCTTCTCTGATCTCCATGTTACTTTGTTTTAACATTGCCAAGGCATTTTCTCTACTTTTCCAGAAATTTTAATCTAAAACATAACAAAAAAATATTCCTCATTCACATTGATCTGCCATAAGATTATGACCACTGGCAGGTGATGTCATAAAAACGTTGATTATCTCATTAAAATGCCGCCTGTCAGCTATAAGCAGCATTAAATGTGGGAAAATGTAGTGATCTGAGTGACTTTGACAAGCACCAAATTACGATAGATAGACATCAGGGTCAGAACATCTCCAGAACTGCAGGTCTTATTTGGTGTTCATGGTCGTTGGTGATTAGTTCCCACAAAAGTAGTCAGAGGAGGGACAAAAGGGTAAATGGTGACAAAGTCATGGCCGCCCCAGACTAAATGGTGTGCCTGAGGAGTGAAAGCTGGACTGTTTTAATACTACTATAGAGCTACTCCAGAACCAACTGCCGAAATGGTTCATGCTGCTTCTGACAACAAGTCTCTGCCAGAACCCACAGCTGTTTTGGTGGCAAAAAGGGGAACTACACAATGTGAGGCAGGCGGTGTTAATGTTATGGCTAATGGATGCAAATGCGTATAAAATCCTAAAGTATTAAATGTTCATCTTATTGGTTGTAATTCCCCTTGCTCTCAGTTGTTTTTTTACGTCTGTTTTAATTGCTTAATGTGGCAGTTATTTTTTATTTATGCCTTATTGTCCACTAAAATCGTTTTTTGAGCGTTGTTAAATCATGTCTCTAACTGATATAGCCCTGTACTCGCCTTTCATTGCTGTTTCGGTTTTACATATGTCTGAATGTATTGTGCTCTATGAACCTCGGCATTGTTGCGAATGAGCATCCTCCCTCGGTGTGTTTTTTTCCCAAGTTGAAGTGAATAAATGAATGAATAATGTGCTGCAGATGCAGAGAGCTATCAAAACGTACTTCCAGGGAGTGATCTTTATCTAGCCCATGTACGGTTAGCGCTGGTGCCATTCTTGTTTCAGTGACAGTGATTGTTGCTGTTCATCAGGGGTATTCACACAAATCTATATTCAAACGTGGCGTGAAGACGAAGCAGCGGGAGTCATCTGGTGGTGTCAGTTTCAGCTAGCTAAAGGCAGCCTCCGTGTAGAGCTGCTAAATAAATCGAGTGGGTAATGAAATATAACTTTGACCTCACCCCTGTTCACCACATCCGTAACAGCTCATCCACACAGAGTCTTTATTAGATTTGGGGAAGTTCAGACTCCAGCAGCCCTCACGGCCCCCCCTTGTCGTTTTTGAAAGTTAGTGCTTCAATTTGCACAGTAGGAATGATTTAAAAATGAATCAAGAGTCTGTTTTGTCATATTAACAATGTTTCATCTTCTTTATTTCCATGTCCAGCTGGTGATGAGGCTGCATGTAAAGGATAATCACTCAAAAAAAGTAAATAAGTGCAAGTGTAAAGTCCTTTTAAAAGACATGAGGTAATTTAAGTTATCGACTGATCGAGCAATTGTAAATCAGTGTCGGCGAATAAGCCTAAAATAAAAGTGGACAAAAGAGAAAAACTCCAAAAAGGTTCTGGTTCTCCAGGTGGTTAGTGACCAAACGGTCAGAAGGTGACTTGAGGAACCAACATGCTCTCGTTGGACCTGTGCTCACAGCCCAGATCCATGCAACTCGATTGATGTTCACCAAAGAACACCAGAATGGCCAGGTTCTCCATCGGTGCCCCATTCTCCTCAGGAAGACAGCAGGTTAACACCGGGCTCATGTGATGGACGTCGAAAAGTCTGGCGCCCTCACTGGGCTCATGATACTGGTTTCCGCTGAGCGACCCAAACTAATTTTGTTCTCAATAAATGACACAGTGTACAGTATCATCAATCAGTACAGATTTTAAATTTGAACACTATGCCGACATCTAAGTGTCATTTTTATTGTGCGGGTGTTGTTGATTTGGCTGAATAAGCAGAGAGATTAAGGTTTAACTTGTTTTAACCTGAATAACGTGTAGGCCTACCAAATCTTCATTAACGTTACAGCAGGGGAAACATGTTGGAAGCAGAACAAGAAGCGACCAGGAATGACCTCCGGGTCCCTTATGGAAATGTATCTGTGTAAATAATCCTTCCAGATGGTAATTCATCCCCTGGTAGATCATTGCCCTTTTTTTGACATGCTAATCCCCAGTCAGGCGTGTAATTAAGGACAGCCCGGTATGCAGGGAATGCCATGGATGTGCGTGGAATGACAGTGAAGCAGGGTGGAAACTAATCACCTGTCACTGTCTTCTACCGAGCAAACATGGCTGCTAATGCATCTGATGGCACAGGTATGGATGAAGACAGAGGGGAGTTGAGTGGTCTACCTCTGATCACGTGTGCAGGATGATTTATATGCATAAGTCTGCGACAAAACCTTGGGTGTTTTACAGAGTGTTTCATTAAGACAACGGGGGATCGTTCAAGTTTGGAGCTTGGGGCTTGAACCACCCTTTGGAACATGAGCTCCATAATGTATTTCATATTACCATGCCTTAATCAATTCATTTCAGGAGAAACGGCACTGAAGGTTTGCTAATGAGTATCAAGCCACGCCTCTCCCAACCAGGGTTTCCGTCTGGCTTCATTAAGAGTGCCCAGGAGAAATGGTCGACTTTCGAAGCAACATAGAAATGAATTAAAATTCTAAACTATTAATGAGAATGCAGAACTTCACCTTTATCACAAATAATTAAAATTTATGTTGCATGCCCTTTTCTCCGTGTCACATGTCAATGTGCGACCCACCACGTGACTGGTTAGCCGTAGTATGGTTATCATGAGACTATGTTACACTACCTGCTATAACACTCTATACTCAATTGTGAATTTCCTTCAAGTGAAATGAGACTAAAAGTCAATGATTGTTGACGGCTTCAGTCATCTAACTCTGGATCTGGGTACTCAACCATCTGTGGCAGCTCTGCAGCGAGGGCAGTAGAGGCCAGCAGCAAGACAAAGAAACGTATGTTTTCATGTTTACCGGGGATCCGTCATTTATTCATTCACTTTCTATCGCTTACCAAGTCTAATGGGATCTGGCTAAGTAGGGTTTTACAGACGTTCCTCTCTGCCAGCAACTCTCTACACCTCATTCTGGGGGATCCCGAGACTCTCCCAGGCCAGATGAGATATATAATCCCTCCGGCGAGTTCTGGGTCTGGTATGGTATGTGGTACGAAACTGTCAAACCATAAATTGGTTCCCATCAAACTTGACCTGACAAGAAATCGTCCCTCACTAGAGCATGGTAGTATTGTTTTGCTTGAATAGTCAACATAACTGACAAGAGTAAGAGATGAAGTGTGAAAAAGTGTCAGGGTAAGACTCACCACTGTTGCTGAAGGAACAACTGTGAAGGTTTCATATTCATCAATCCATGTTCTTCCTCTCATCGGGGGTTGGATCGCAGTGGCAGCAGTCTAAGAAGGGTATTCCAAATGTCCCTCTCCCCAGCTACACTCTCCAGCTCATCCTGAAGTATAAGGAGGCATTCCCAGTCCAGATGAGATACATGGTTCTTGGTCAATCCGTTGATCTTCTCCTAGTTGGATGTGCCTGTACATCCTCCTTAGGAAGGAATCGTGAAAGCATCCTGATCCGATGACTGAACCACCTCAACTGGCTCCTTTCCAGCAAAGGAGCAACAGCTCTACTCTGCACTTCCTCCAGATGTCCAAGCTCTGCACTTATCTCTATGTCTCAGCCAACCCGCCTTACAAAGGAAGCTCATTTCAGCCGCTTGTATCCTTGACCCCATTCTTTCAGTCGCCTACCCAGAGCTCATGGCCATAGGTGAGAGTTGGTGCTGGTGTTGGTAGATGCACGGGTAAATTGAGAGCTTTGCCTTGTGACTCCGCTCTGTCTTCACGACAACGGACAGATTCAACACCCCAGTTATTGCCGACCCACGAACCGCCTTTCCATCTTTCAAATTATAAATAAAATTTCAATGAGGACCAAATATTTTCACGTAATGAAATTTCTATTTTGCTGACTAAATTAAATATTTAAATTAAAAAATCAGATAACTCGTTCATTATCCATAACTGCTCGGCCTGTTCAGGGTCGCAAGGGATGGAGCCCATCCCAGCTGACATTGGGCGAGAGTTGGGGAACACGGATTTCTAGAATTATTTAATCAAATTTTGTTTTCCTTTTCAGGACTTTCTCAGTAGCCATGGTTAGTACATGTAGGTAGCTTCAACGCTGCGCTTCAACCCGGACTCTAAACCCAAAATCTGATCTGTACATTAAAAAAAAAAGGCTTGTTTGAACTATCCTGCTCTGTCTAAGAAAAATGCTAATCTTTATCATCACAATCCATTTGATCTTTATCAGATTAACTATTCTAATGGAGTGCAAAGTAAAGTTTTTTTAAGAAGATGTGGAGAATGGAGATGCAGAATGTTGGATCAAAGAAAAGAAGCAGCAAACTGGTTTGTATTGAGGATTTGTGATTAGAGATTTCAAACAGTCTTTCCCCTTTAGGCTCTTGATCACCCAGTCGGCATAATATTTCCAAGTACCAGCTGGCGGTTGCTTAGTAACTTTATCCCTGGCAGAGCCTCCTTAACTTACCGGTATGACATAAAAGCTCCACAGTGTGAGGACACAATCCCAAAATAGAAGCTTGCAGTCTTGTTTTTATTGTGATGCGCACAAACACAGATGGCACATCCACTAATTCAAGTTTTCATTGACTCTGAGATTATGATAGTCAACAAAAAGGTATGCTTTACATGTTATTGTAGTTGCTACCAAATAAAGATTCCTGCTGCGTAAGGCACTCAGGTGTGTTTTTATCTCTGAACACCAGCAAACGTTACTTCTCACTGACTTATTAGAGCATAATATCTTAGAATTGCCATTTTAGTGCCCCATCTCTATTTGCTAGCATCCAATTCAATGTCTCTATCGTTAATCTGAACAGTGTTAATGCGTTTCATTTTTTGTTTTTTTACATTAGAAATTATTGATAATTGTCTAAGAAATTAAAGTCGCATGCCCTTTCTGACACAACCCTCCCATTTATCATTTATCCGGGCTTGGAACCGGCACAGGATGCGGTTGAGTATGACTAAGGACCTTGCCTATGGGTCCACACTGGCTTTTTTCCACGCCCTCTTCTTCTGACCGGGATTCAAACCCAAGTCTCTTGCACCAAAGTCAGTGGTGTAACCCACAGATCAATCGATTCTCTCCAGTCATTCAGGTCTTTTACGCTGTTCCGTGCCCTCCACCCATCCGTCTCTAGCTAGTCCTCACAGACCCATCTGTCTCAGCAGAGTCATCAGCCACCACCAGCAGTATCCATAATCCAAGGGGGATATCCATAGTGCTGCTTGAAGCAGAAACCTTACTATCATGATCTTCCCAAGGAGTCTTAGTGCCATCATCCGGTTGAATAAATCATTCCCCTTTTCTCCATTCTCTGTCCCTCCTGTTGGTTCCTGTTTTTTTGGTAAACGTTAGAATCCAACATCTTTCAGATTGACATCCTGTGCTAACTGGGTGAGTAATATACTTCTGTCCGTATGTCAAAATTCAAACTAACATGTCTCCAAAAGCTTAACTCTTTCCCTCTGATATCTTGCGCCACAGCCTGGTGTTGACCCACCGATGAAATATGAGTGATAAAAATGCAATGGGGATAAATGACACATCTGCAATGTTTCACCGTGAAACCCTGCTGCAATATTCCAGCTGTAAGGTCATTCTATCAATTCCTGTCATCTCAGGTATCATCATTTCAGGCCGAACAGCGCCTGCTTTGCAGAGGGCCGTAATATAATAAGGGGATGAAATGTCACCATAAGGCTCCAATTGCACCTCTATTTACTAGTTTGGTGCAAAGGAGAAAAAAATCAAATTCTGTCTATCTAGTTCACAGATCTTTGTGGGCCTCGTAGTCTTTTGTCATGAGGTTGTTATTCAATTTGTACTCCCCCCATCTCCCTGATTGTACTTGGTGTGGGTCATGTTTCCTCGGGGGATTGTTAATGGCTGTATTAATGAAAACAAAATATAGGAAGCAGCAGGGATTCCAGGAAATGGGAATGATACACTCTGAATGGAGGGAGTGCCTGAAGCGCCATATGTTCTAGGTGGCACTGTGACTAACATGTTCTCCGGCTGCTCACGGACACGGGATTAATCACAAAAGAATTCCGTCTGCAACCTAAACACACTCTACACACTCTGTGATGTGCCTGTTTATCAGCTAATATATGAAGTGGAGATCTTCGCCTTTAAGCCTTTACAGAAATGAAGAAAAAACACATTCAATCACTGTCACTTCACATGCCTTTCATGCGTGCGGCGTATCTCTCTAATTAGTTTATGAACTTTTAATGCAGGAAACATCCTCTTCAAGAGGTTGTCACGGCCCACGGGGGGGTCAGTGTTTTTTAGAAGATTGGAAAAAAAAACATGCCCCATCCATCACCCGTCGAAGAAACGCCTCACACCATTAACTGGGTCTTCTGTTGTGGAGTGTGTTATTCTCACACTCCTCGGTCTAATAAAAACAAAATTATTTAAATAAATTACTTCAGATAAGGAAAGAAGGGGATTTGACACAGACCCTAAAAGTCCCATCAGGGAATCGTCTTTTCTTTTGTTCCCACAAGACCATAACTTGTTTGCATAAGAAAATGATGTTGTTCCATTATGAATTTTTCATTTTGTGTGTAAAAGCTGACTTGTTCCCACAACAAAACAATTAGTTCCTACAAGACAGCTTGTGCGGGCAAGATAGTAACTGGTTTCCACAAGATAACTGGTTCCCACAAAGTTATATATTGCACCCATGAGATAATAACTTTTTCCGGTTTTGATATATATTCCAAACTACTGTCAAGATGATTTCTTTTCAAACGGGGATAGTATCTGAGTACTATATATCCCCATTAGTGTCTCATGTTTTTTGTCATATTTGTCATAGAATAAGATATATGAATATGTCCCATTGGTCTAACATTGGTCCGATGCCTTGTGTCATTTGCGACTGTGGTCTGAACATCTATGTCTTACTGATCTGTGATTATTTCCATTGCAGAGACAAAACTGTATTTTTATCGTTCAACCATTCGGTGATGTGCACATTAAAATGGTGTGATGAAGCGTACAAGCTGCGTGGCGGCATTCTACACCATCAGCCCTGTGAGTGTGACAGCACTGTCAGCCCGGGAGGCCCACAGTCTTAACCGTGACAGACAGCTCAACAGCCAATATGACAAAAACAAAACATGAACCACATCAGCCAGTGAAAATCCAAGACAGGGTTATGTTAAAAAAAAGAAAAATAACAAGCTGACCCTCAGAGACGTGACGCAGTCAATTGAGGCCAAAAAAAAAAGTCTCCTCTCAATCGCAACTTCTGCCAAAACAATTAGAAGAGATCATATTTATATTCTCATCTATATTTATTTCATTTATGAGAAATTTAAAAACCTTTCAGGGAGCACATACACCAGCCAACCATCAAATTGTAACCACACCAACATTGATTAGCTTGTAGCAAATCAATGTTGGTGTAACCTCAGTGGGTGGGATATACCTGTATAAGGCAGCAAGAGAAGGTTTTGTCCTTAAAGTTGAGAGAAGTATGGGCTTCTAGTAAGGATCTGAGGAACTTTGACAAGACCCAAACCGTGAAAGAAACATCTCCAGAACTTGCAAGTGCTGTTGGGGGTTCTGGTCTGCAGTGGATAGTGGTCTAAGGAAGGAGAAGTGGTGAACTTGCAAAAGGGTCATTGGCACTCAATGCTCACCTGATGCACATGGGATGCCAAAGTTAGCCTGTCTTCTCTGTTACCACAGAAGAAGTACTGCAGTAGAGATGGATGTAGAAGTTCATGCTGGTTCTGATAGAGGGGTGACAGACAGTGCATTGCAGAGGGGAAGCCTACATAATGCAAGACGGGTGGTTGTAGTGTTATGGCTGAAAGCTGTGCCTCCTCCAAGTGGATATCCAGATCTACTATGGTGAAACCACAATGCATCCTGCACTTCCTCTGATTGGCTTGGCGTGACATTCGCCGTGACAACTTTCCAGATAAGCCGAGAAACCTAATCACCTGGTCCACCCCCTCCCACTCACCTCTCCAAGCTGAATTTTATTGAAATACATTCAGAACTTTTGAATCATCCTGCTTATCCAGTTTACAAACACACACACACACACACACACACACACACACACACACACACACACACACACACACACACACACACACACACACTTCAGCCACCTCTCATGAGTAATTAAAGCTGCCAGAAGAATTGAATTTGTTTTTGCACTGCTTTGTCTGAAAAGGTCATGCGCCATTTGTGACCTCACTGCTGCCACCTGCAGGTAAACACTGATCTGACTGGATTTATTTCACTACATGACTACTAAAATGTCACTTTCTGTGTCCACTATGTGGCACTAGAGATCACCCAGATTTTAAATGCCGGAAAAGTCAGGGATATCATGGAATCTTCATTGCCGCAAATTCTTCTTGTTAACGCGATAACTTAAAAACAATTTCACAGATCATTTTCAAAATTTATACGCACGGAGACCTTAGTGCGAGGAAGAAGTGGAATGATTTTAAAAAAGGTCGGTGGTATGTTTCTGATACTACAGGGAGCTTTATTTCCACAACTGTCAGGCCATAATTTTGCACCCGTTGGTCCGATTTTATGACAAGCTCGGTCCGTATGAATAGACTTTAGGAGTTCTATCTTGTATACATCATGTTTCACTATAATAGTTCATTCTTTACTAACTAGAGTGAGCATTTTACAAAATTTATGTTTTTCAAACATAACTTCCTTAACGTTATTATTAATTTAGTCCTAATGTGGTTCACAAGCATCAACTGGAAAGAGGAAAGCAGACGTCTGGTTGTACATCCTCCCCCAGTCAATCAAGTGAAGACCCCAACGTGAAAATATACAAATCAAAGGCTTGTCACAAAAGTTTAATTTCTTATTGCCAGCAGGTGGCGCTGTCACTGCACATTACCGTAACATGTGGATGTGTTCAGGGTAGGACTCTCATCCTACTTGTGAACTTTGGCAAAGGTTGGGCACTGACATTGGACAGCTGACATGAGACAAATTCCCGTTTCCTGGTAAATTATGGAAATCTGCCATGACGCTATGGAAACACCTTTCAAGTTACACAAATTAATTTCATAACTTTTCATCTTTAAGGTGTTGAGAATATACTGACTTGATTTCTAGTTGATCGGATGCGATCTGTTCGAGGAGTTTGTTATAGCATCAAATGGAAACATTTGTGAATGAAAAATACTCCTAATTATTTTTCACAGTAAATTAAAAAGTGGCTGACTGGCTGTTGAAATAAGAGTGTATATATATATATGTCTACCGGCAGAAATACTTTATTTTCTCTACAGGAAAAATTTGAATCTTAAAGAGGCTTCATATTAATTGTTAGCCAACCAGAGCTGATTTATGTTCACTCCACTCCACTCATTTATTCCTGGATGTCTCTGCAGTGAGAGGAGAAAATGAAAAACAAAGAAAGGATTTTCAATCATACAACGAGGTAATAAAAAAGAAAGAAGAAAGAATTAATGCCTTTCCTATTCTCTTAAATCTACTCTTGGTCACCTGAGTCCGCATTTCGTGTTTTCTACCTCCTCTTCTTCTTCTTCTTCATCAGCCGCTCGCTCCTAAAGTTTTCAAATCTCGTTTTTTCATTCTCCTCATGTTTCTATCAGCTTTCACTTTCACTCCAGAGTTTTGATGCTGATGCTGCTGAACCACTTTTCTTAGTCTTCGTTTCCATGTCTTCTATGTCCACATATAAAATATAGGCTACATTAGTTAGAATATAAATCCACAGATATTCCACTGGCCTCCATCAAAGTTCCTCTCCTGTAGGTCTGATGCTCAAGCCCATCCATAGCTGGCTTGTGTTGTGTTTACACATCGTAGACAAATACACAAACCCAATAAAGAGAGAGAGGGAGAATCATCTGTGACAGGAAATCTCATGGGGTATTACTCTTGATGCTTGTTTTTCTAATTACACTACATCAGAAGCCGCTGCTGCCGGAGAGCGGAAACGAGTAATGGAAAGCAAATAAATAAATAAATAAACAGCTACATCTATTTAGCCACGTTTCCTTTGGTAAGGGTTATACATGATCTTTCCGTCCCTTCAACTGAAGAAGAGGTCGCCTGCAGGTCAAGATGTTGGTGTCCGGTTATCGAAGGCAGCTCTTTCTTTCTGACATGACTTGATTTATATGTAAGTGAGAAGCACCCCTGCTGCTCATCACAATTAAATCGTCCACATCTCTAACAGGCTTCCAGCTGATGCGGAATGACTCTGCGGATGTGCTGACCGGAATTACGGTAGTTAAGGAGATCATGTCTCTCCACTAGCTTCCAGTCAAATCCAGAATACTATAAATAGCAAGGAACCAACATATCTTTAAAGATCGGATAGTGGACTGGAACATGAGGGTCATCTGTAGTCTCTCGTCTCCTAACGTTGAATGAGACCTGAAGTCTTCGGTTGTCAGGCTCCTCTCCTTTGGAACCATCTCCCAGTCTCAGTTCAAGAAGTAGACATGCTGTCCACTTTTAAGAAGAGGCTCGGTTGGCTACTGGGAGACTTCCCATGATGCATTGAGCTTCTCCCTCCTCATCTCCTGCACTGCACATTCATGGGCCATTAATGCATGTTCATAAACCTGTAAAGCCTGAACCATGCAAAAGATAATATATTTCCCTCACCACAGAACACAACACATTTTTAAGCAATTTTTTAACAAAGTCCCATTATGGGAGACAAAACTTTTTGTGATGCATGATGCGTTTGGACACCGTTCTATCAGAACCAGCATATTATCTCCAGCGATTTGTGTTACAGCTGCTCCTCTGTGGGAGCCGACAACACCGGCTAACCTTCACTCTCTGAGTGCAACAATCTGCTTCAGACTCCCATGAGCCCGCTGCTGGATCTGTAGATGTTCTTCCTTAGACCGCTTTGGTAGATTCTAACCAGTTGAAGAACAACCAGCAGAGCCTGCAGTTCTGGAGATGCTCTGACAAAGACCCGACTGTTATTGTAGAGGATTCTGTGGAAGTTTATCGAATCATCAAACCCAATTTTCCTACTTCCAATACCTTGACGTTGAGGACAAAATGTTCCCATCACTTCTTATATAATTGATTACGTGCGATATTCAATATTTTATCTAGTTTTTCTTTTATTTCTTTTGTGTCGTATTCTCAATGTCTCCCATGTGAAATCATATCGAGTGCTATTAAAATATACTTCGGCCTACAATTCTATTATTATTTTTGTTATGGCCTTTTTTTAAATTTCTTTATTCATATCGCCAAAAAAGTCGTGAACATTATTAAATCGTCATCCGCAGCCGAAGATCCTTCATGTTAACGCGATAACTCAAAACCTATTTTATTGATCATTTGCAGTTTTCATAACCACATTAACCTTAGTGTGAGGAAGAACTGGATTGATTTGGGGAAATATTGGTTGCATATTTCTAACAATAGTGCTGCAGCTTTAACTCCAAAAGCTTTCGGGCATCATTTCTCAACTGTTAGTCTCGATTTAGTCCATATGTGGTGTATAGGAATCGACTCAAGGAGATATTTCCTGTATATATCATATTTTACTCTAACAGTTCAATAAAAAAAATATCCGCGGCAGATCCTTCATGTTAACGCGTTAATTTAGAACCTATTTCATGGAGCGTTTCCTAAAACTTTTATCCACATATATCTTTGTGTGAGGAAGAACTGGATTGATTTTGGAATATAGCGGTTGCGTATAACCCTAACTAGGGGCCGGTTTAACTCCAATTCCAAGTTTTGCAAACCGTAATTTCTCAACCTTTGGTCCGATTTAGTCCAAAAACGTGAATCAACAGGAGAAGCTCTATCTTATTTGATTATTTTTTAACTTTAACAGTTCATTTCTTACACACTAGGGGGAGGCTGATTCTTCAAACAATAAGGCCTCGTTCAGCTCAGCTGAGAACTCGCCCAGCACGCCGGCCCAGGTGACACCCGGCAGGGTCGTATATTACTCTTCCTCTCTACTCTTTTGTAGAGTAGAGAGGAGTGACACGGATTCTTTATTTATATTTTATCACGCGGGTGTATTACCTTACAAAAACACACAAGGTACAGCATAGCGGGGCATCGCCTGAGTCCCTCAAGAAGGATTTCTCATTATTTATTCATGGAGATGGATTCACATTCGCGATCGCTTTCACAGCTGGGGAGCAGATAACATCAGTAGAAATTAGCGCCTCCGGGGACGTCCCACTCGCAACCGAGCCTAGAAATCAAACACTGGGGGTAGGAGACGCCAGAAAGGCTGTCAGAGAACAAGAGATTTGCAGACTACTTGTTGGTAATGATGCCAGTGTTTGACTTTTGGTTTAATGAAAAATATAATTCCACGTGGACTGCCGTCTTTTCCTCCTCCCACTGATGGGGCTCAAGGACCTTCCTCCGCCGTCTGTGTTTGACTTTAACCCCTGATGTCATCAAAACGCTCCAACGGTCGACGTTATACCTCCCCCTTGTGTTATTGTGCAAAAGGATGTCTGTAGGAGCCGTCTGGACGCCGTGTCTTGGATCTATCTCCCGGCCCACCTTGCTGGAGTGAATAATTTTATGGTCCTAATGATTACAGCAATAATGGCCTCTGAGGACCGTCGTCCCGCCTCTTCACGTCAGCCAACGCCCACAGTTTTCCATGCGCCATCTTCCACCAAAGGGACAGACGGGGCTCTACAGTGAAATGTAGTATCAATAAAATAAAGAGTAGATATGAATTATTTAAAGGCACAGTGGGGTTTTTTTTTTGGCGGGGTTCTAATCTCCGCTGTGCAGTCAATTCGATGTTCTTGTTTCCCTGTTTCGGATCCAGCCTGCAATGCAGCATCCCTGCAAATACCACAGGCAGAGAGCGGCTAGTGGGAACTAAACGAATGATCGGCTGATGCTAATGTCCTCTGGCAGCCAAGGTCCTGTTTCATAAACCTCAAGAGGAGATTGGCGTGCGAGAAATAATACGATCGGAAATAAGCCCGGTCAATTCACGCCCACACACCTGAAGACGCGAGCCGATAATGAAAGCGGATAACGTGAGGAGGCTGATGGATGTGTTTGCGTCTGGAGCACGGGGGTTGTCGGAACGCGCCGTCGTTCAGGACGCGCACAGGCTTAAGGGATGTTTGCTCAGACCTGTATTAAGGCTCCGGAGTGAATATCAATACCTTCAGCGGGAGGCTGATCAGTGGGAACTGTTCACTCAGCAGAGCGAGAGACGCTGATCTAAGCTCTCCTTCAATTCCCCCAAAAAGTCTTTCACACGCACAGAAGGTGGATCCGGCGCCGTCACATAGCGGGCCCTGATCGGGAGACAATAAGCCAGGGCGAGAGGCAACAAATTGGTCGATAAAGACAACGGGTCATTATCTGCAGCTGCATCAGGACCGGGGAATTGAAGTCCCAGGCTTTCTAATTAGTCGTTCCTATTTTATCATAATCGATTTGAAACTACTGAGGAGATAGTCGCCCGACGGCGGAGGGGGAATTTGTTCTGCTGAAGTGACTCTGCTGCCGGGAAGCTGATGGATGCAGATGCAGTCGAACGGCTTATTTCATTTGCACAAAATTAAAGGAATTGATGACTTATTTTTAAATCTTCCCCTAATATGAGGGAAAAAATATAAATAGATGAAGAGAAAAAACACACAGAGTTCAGTTTAAACCATTGTTATGTGTTCTGATGTAGTACACAGAGTTTATCCTATTGTAGAATGCGGAACGGGATAGTTTAAGTATACAATAGTGCAGTTTAATATACAATAGTACAGTATAATATACAACAGTACAGTATAGTACGGTAAAGTATAGTATAGTATAGTATAGTACAGTTTAACATAGTATAATATAGTGTAGTATATTATAGTATAGTGTAGTATAATATATTATAGTAGAGTATAGTATAGTATAATATATTATAGTAGAGTATAGTATAGTATAATATATTATAGTAGAGTATAGTATAGTATAGTGTAGTGTAGTATAGTATAGTATAATGCAGTGTAGTATAGAATAGTGTAGTATAATATAGTGTAGTATAGAATAGTGTAGTATAATATAGTAAAGTATAGTATAGTGTAGTATAATATAGTGTAGTATAGTATAGTATATTGTAGTATAATATATTATAGTATAGTATAATATAGTGTAGTATAGTAAAGTGTAGTATAATATAGTGTAGTATAGTATAGTATAATATAGTGTACTCTAGTATAGTGTACTATAATATATTATAGTAGAGTATATTATAGTGTGGTGTAGTGCAGACCAGTAAAGTGTAGTGTAGTGTACTATAGTAAAGTACAGTATATTACAGTCGTGCAGTAAAGTAGAGTACAGGAAAGTATAGGAAAGTTTATTATATTTTAGTAAAGTACAGAATAGTAGAGTATCACGTAGAAGCATCTGGTGGTGGATAGTGTCTAGAGTAGAGTACAGAGTCATGTAGAAGTGTCTGGTTTTGGAGTGTTCATTAGAGTAGAGTAAAGTAGAGGAGTAGAGTAGAGTATTAGAGTAAAGTAGAGTACAGTAGAGTGGAGTACAGTAGTAGAGTAATGTAGAGTAGTATAGTAAAGTAGAGGAGTAGAGTAGAGTAGAGTAGTAGAGTGGAGTAGAGTAGTAGAGTAAAGTAGAGGAGTAGAGTAGAGTAGAGTAGTAGAGTAAAGTAGAGTAGTAGAGTAAAGTAGAGTAGTAGAGTAAAGTACAGGAGTAGAGTAGAGAAGTAGAGTAAAGTAGAGGAGTAGAGTAGAGTAGAGTAGTAGAGTAAAGTAGAGGAGTGGAGTAGAGTAGAGTAGTAGAGTAAAGTAGAGGAGTAGAGTAGAGTAGAGTAGTAGAGTAAAGTAGAGTAGTAGAGTATTAGAGTAAAGTAGAGGAGTAGAGTAGCGTAGTAGAGTAGAGTAATAGAGTAAAGTAGAGGAGTAGAGTAGAGTAGAGTAGTAGAGTAGTAGAGTAGTAGAGTAAAGTAGAGGAGTAGAGTAGAGTAGTAGAGTAGAGTAGTAGAGTAAAGTAGAGGAGTAGAGTAGAGTACAGTTGATTAGTAGAGTAACATAGTAGAGTAAAGTAGAGTAGTAGAGTAAAGTAAAGTAGAGTAGTAGAGTAACGTAGTAGAGTAAAGTAGAGTAGTAGAGTAAAGTAGAGTAGTAGAGTATTAGAGTAAAGTAGAGAAGTAGAGTAGAGTGGTAGAGTAGAGTAGTAGAGTAAAGTAGAGTATTAGAGTAAAGTAGAGAAGTAGAGTAGAGTGGTAGAGTAGAGTAGTAGAGTAAAGTAGAGTAGTAGAGTAAAGTAGAGTAGTAGAGTAAATTAGAGTAGTAGAGTATTAGAGTAGAGTAGAGTAGTAGAGTAGAGTAGTAGAGTAAAGTAGAGGAGTAGAGTAGAGTAAAGTAGAGTAGTAGAGTAACGTAGTAGAGTAAAGTAGAGTAGTAGAGTAAAGTAAAGTAGAGTAGTAGAGTAACGTAGTAGAGTAAAGTAGAGTAGTAGAGTAAAGTACAGGAGTAGAGTAGAGTAGTAGAGTAAAGTAGAGTAGATGAGTAAACTACAGGAGTAGAGTAGAGGAGTAGAGTAAAGTAGAGGAGTAGAGTAGAGTATTAGAGTAAAGTAGAGTAGTAGAGTAAACTACAGGAGTAGAGTAGAGTAGTAGAGTAAAGTAGAGGAGTAGAGTAAAGTAGAGTAGTAGAGTATTAGAGTAAAGTAGAGTTGTAGAGTATTAGAGTAAAGTAGAGTAGTAGAGTAAACTACAGGAGTAGAGTAGAGTAGTAGAGTAAAGTAGAGGAGTAGAGTAAAGTAGAGTAGTAGAGTATTAGAGTAAAGTAGAGTAGTAGAGTATTAGAGTAGAGTAGAGTAGTAGAGTAGAGTAGTAGAGTAAAGTAGAGGAGTAGAGTAGAGTAAAGTAGAGTAGTAGAGTAACGTAGTAGAGTAAAGTAGAGTAGTAGAGTAAAGTAAAGTAGAGTAGTAGAGTAACGTAGTAGAGTAAAGTAGAGTAGTAGAGTAAAGTACAGGAGTAGAGTAGAGTAGTAGAGTAAAGTAGAGTAGATGAGTAAACTACAGGAGTAGAGTAGAGGAGTAGAGTAAAGTAGAGGAGTAGAGTAGAGTATTAGAGTAAAGTAGAGTAGTAGAGTAAACTACAGGAGTAGAGTAGAGTAGTAGAGTAAAGTAGAGGAGTAGAGTAAAGTAGAGTAGTAGAGTATTAGAGTAAAGTAGAGTAGTGTTTTCTCTCCTCATCAGTGAACGGAGTGGAGCAGCTGCAGATTTGCTCTGATCAGGAAGACATTATTAACCTTAAACACATTTTCTTTATTCTACGTCTCTTTTCAATTTCACCTCTTCAAGGTTCCTGAATACAAAATAACACCCAAGTGTTTTATTCCATAAAACTTTAAGCATTATCTCAGCTTTCTAAAGGATGGACCTCCCAAGGCTGTGCAGAGCTAATTTAAAAGTTCCAACCATTCATGTGGTTTCTTCCACATATACCGGGTCGGGTCTGATGGCAGCAGGTGAAACAGAATATTCCCGCCCTCCTCTCACCTGCAGCACCGTCCTGCTCCTCCAAACGTGTCTGTGGGCTAAATGAGCCATCGGTTGGTCACGCACTGTTAAAAGAAAACGGTTGATGATCCTAGATGAAATTCCTTCAGCTTGTAAAGTTGCAAATACTTAATTTCATTGAGTTTTACATGTCGAAGACATTTATTTAAGTTCATCTGATAATTCTCTTTTATCAGTGGTTGAGGAAATTTCCTTAAGTTTATTAACCCTTTTTATTTTACAGCGCATGAATACACCCCAAAAGCATTAAACAAAAATGAAATTCCAACTTTTTCCAACATTTTTTGAATCTTTTTCAAAAAAAAATTTTTCTCCCGCTGTTACCTTCAAATGTAAAATAGAAAACAACAAATGAATATTTATCAGGAATCTGGCGTTATTTTATCCATGCAGCGTTTGAAGGCAAACACTCATCACTGTAAAAGAGAGTTATTGGTGATTTAAAAAAAGACTCCCAATTGGTTGAACAAATGAAAATGTTAGAAACAAATTTCATTTTTTTTTACAGTGTAATATTCCTTCCTGTTGTCACCAGTTGTCATTTTGACTATAGCTGAATTTTGACATGTCTTCATGACTCTTATCCAACATTTGGGTAGATTGAACCACACACAGTTTATAGTTATAACCACTTCCTGTTTCGCTGTAAAACGGACTAATCTTTTGACTTCTATGAATTCTTACAGAACGAATTTCAAAGAACAGTCAACTTCCTTTGTCCGGTTTGGGTCATAATATCCCCAGGAGAACCTCTCTCCAGATCTCGGTCTGATATGTTCTTTCAAACAAACGAACGGGTCTCTGTGACGTTTTGGTCCTGGGGCTCTGACCTTCATAAATAATCCATGCCAGTCATGAGCGGCGGTGATTAGCGTCTGCTGCATCTCCATGCCGAAGCTTCCATGACAGCGTGAACACAGTGGTCTCCTCCAGAACACCACCAGGAGTCCAGGTTCTGTGGAAAAACACATCTGACCCCCTCCGGGTTTCCTCTATTTTTGTTTAACTTCATTTTAATCTGTACTGGATCTTCAAACAAAGTTTAAAATAGAAGAACGGCAAACGGTAAAAACAGACGATAGAAATTTTAAATGATTGACAGTAGTATTTATTCCACCAAAAAGGTTTGCCTGAAGAAGGATGTCCCACTTTAGAAACTAAACTTTGACTGCATGCTGGACCCAGACCTGATCACCATCAGCGCTGTTCCATAATCAACACTTCAATAGACCAACTTCAGAAGCAGGAAGTTGTCTCCTTGGTGTCATCAGTAGCACACTATGCCTAAAATCAAAAGAAATTCCGTAGTAGATGAAGAAGGAGGTGATTCGGGAAAGGGTTCCAATGCTGTTACTAAGGTTCTGGTACTCCACACATCCAGAGTGAGACACATCAGCTACACGCGGAGAAAACTTAAGACACCAGTGAAACTTCACAGAAGTGGCCAATCTTCTCAAATTCCTCCGAGAACACAGAGAGGTCTCATTCAGGGATCACTAAAAGATCCAGAGAAAATATCCAAATCACTTTAATCCTCTCTCAAATCAATGAAGGAGTTCATGGCTCCATTTTTCAGAAGACCCTGGGTATATATGCCAACCAGTGGCGAGGAGAAGTCCAACCTTACGCAGCAGAACATTAAGGCTCATCTGAATTTTACAAAAAATACTCCTTGGTGAATATTGAGAGAATATTCTGTGGAGTTTGTTCCCAAACCAAAGTCCCAAGCTCCCCCCCTGTGGCTGGGTCCTTGTGAACCCGCCTTACCCTCTTTTTCAATCCTATGCTCCATTGTGGCGTGTCCTGGTGCCTGGGTGTGCCGGCCCAGGTAGGCCCAGGTAGGCCCGGTGGACATGGGGTGGGAGTGTGGGGTGTTGTCTTAATTAGTTAAATAAAACGATAATCAATATCGTAAAAACAACAAAGAAACTTAATAATAACGACTCTAACGTGCAAAGTACCCAAACAGCAGTAAACACTGTTATTGCACTTATACTTATGTACTTATACTTAAGAAAACTCTAAACAAGCTGGTTCGTTTCAGCTCTGTGTACTGTGAAGTACCCAAAGCTAAAACAAAATAGCTTTTATGTCTGACGTTCTGACCGTTGTGAACGTGCGCATTGCCATGACAACCACCAAAGTCAGTATGCACGATGGCGGTTAAGAGTTTTCTGAAGCAGGTATAACTCACCTCGTTTACTGCAACATTGGATACGGTGCATGTTCGTGTCATTATTAAGTGTATTTGCTGTTCTCACGATGTCGATAAAACTTTCATTCTCAGTCACGTGACCACACGACCCGGAAGTTAAGCGAAGCTAACACGTAATATAAAAATATCATGAAATGCTTGTCTATCATATCTGTTTTATTCACCAAATGAAGCGTTTAAAACGGCACATCACTTTTTTATATCGTCCTTCCTGAACACTCCTGTTGTCTCGTGGTTTTTACAGATGATTTTTTTCCATGTGTTGTCTTTTCTGCAGCGCTCCTGCGTTGTGCAATTAATGAAGATGTTTTCTCTTCTCTTTTCTCTCGTCTATTTGCATCTTTTCTTTTTTCACGTTGCAGAGCGATCTCCACTGCTACCGTGTGAGACACACAGAAAACAAGAAATCAGGAGCGCCGTTTTCACCAATAACAAGCACATCAGGAGAACGCCGCCTGCAGCGAGCAGCAATGAGACATCAACATCTGGAGCGGCAGAGTATTCCACATCTTGCAGGACACGGAAGCCATGCTACCGCGCTTTATCGATCCTATTTGGCCCTGGCTGTAATCACATACTCCTCCGTGTGGGAGAATTCTACCGGAGGAAATACATTCAAGGAGACATTTTATACAACCCCCCCAACCTTCATTATGAGGAGCAGCTTGTCTTTAGCTTCCATGTGGCAGAAATCATTTACATCAATGGCTGCATAACATGCAATGGCATTTAATGTCCCCGCAGCGCACAAGTGGATGCCAGTGGCACTGGGATGTACGTTCAATCCCTCCTCTGAGAGTAATGTGAGGTGACGGCTGATTTGGTCAGGATTGGTGCAACACGCATTCTCGGCAGGGACCTGTCTTTGGAAAGTAATAGATTACAGTTATGGATATAAAGCTGCAGTTCATCTCATACATTTTATTCGCTTCCGTTTTCCTGCTATTGGTACGTCCCGTTTCTTACGCTTCTAGAAAGTTTTCTGAAATGCACTGTAAAAATAAAAAAATCTATATAATTTACAGTAATATATCGGCAGCTGTGGTTAGCAGAATTATGCCGTAGAAAATATGATGAGCGTGTACAAGACATAACGAAAAAGCAACAGATATACCGTAAACCTATGGATATTAAATAAAATGTCAGAAAAATGCAAATTAAATACTTTGGAATCAACGGTATTTCCCAGACAATCACCGTATTTCTAACATCTTGCCATTGTTTTGTTATTTTAAAGTTTTGTATAATCGCTGTTAAATATAGGTAACGTCCTCTTTTGAAGTTGAATATTTTTACAGTACAAAATACAGTGATCATGTAAGAGACATGAAACAGACAGATGTACTGTAAAACCTCTTTACCAGAACATCAGGTACAGCATCTGTAAATACCAGAAACATTATCTTTAACGGTAAAATTCTGACTGTAAAAAATAATTCTCTACTGTTTAAAATTGTAATATTTTTATTTTATTTAAACACATACAATGTTTACAGTGAAAACTAAAGAGTTTATTATCTATGTATTAAATTACATTCATTTCTTAGTCTGAATTTATATTAAAACAGATTTACAGTACATCTTTATTTGCCTCGTTATTTTAACGTTATGTCTTTTACCGCATCACAACATCTTTTACGGTAAGATTCTGGCAGCCACAGCTGCCCGTATTTTAGCCTAAATTTTACAGTGTAGAATTCAGCCCAAAGATTGAAAACCCTCGTCGGTGCTCGTGCTGGAGCTTCTCCGTTGAAGCACGCGTTTGGAGAGAACGGTTATTGTTCCCTTAAAGAGGCTGAAGTGCCGACGCAACAGCTGCGCGAAGCCGCCACAGATACGTGAATCACCCCTCATGAATAAGTCACAACTCTTAATTCAGCGGGGAGAAACTTCTCTCAATGACTCGCGTTCGCATTTGTTGCTCGCTCAGGCGTGCAGACATATGTTTCAGAACAAAAGGTTTGTTCCTTCTCTTCTCAAGCCTGAGCGGTCGGGACGACATCACCCGGCATCAATCAGCCTCAAGGCTTATCTACAAACGGCAGAGAAGCTCTGCTCCTCTGGAGCAAACCGGGGGAATCAGCGTGTTTGTTTTATGCACCTATTGCTCCCTGCTGCGCCCGGGGTCACAGAAACTCATTAAGGATGTATTAAAGGCTGAGTGGAAGCTCTGGCTGAGCAGCCATCTGTGACCGCACACGTGGTAACCTCGCTGGAGAACAACTTCAAATCACGTTGGCATTAAAATGCAATGCTTTCTCCTCCTTTTTTTTTTTTTTTCTGAGAAGGAGAGAGAACATCAGGAAAAAAGCTCCTGGCTGAGATCGGGAGGTAAATCCAGTCCTTACCTGGGTCTTTGCGGTCGGCGCTCTGGTTGGACAACAGGAAGAGGTAATCCTGACAGGTGTCCTGATCCAGCAGGGTGCTGTTGTGGAGGCAAAGGTCAACGATTAAGGTCACGGCTCTCTGACAGACCATGTCATACTCCTCTCGGTCAGAACTCATGCTCCCAGCAGCATCCTCAGCCGCGTGTGCTCCTCCAAACAGACTAACGCACCCACACACAGGCAGCAGCCCAGCATGCAGCGCATAAAAGCAACTTGTCTCCGTCCTCGGCTGATTCTTCTGCTTCTTCCCCAGTCCCTCGAGTGTGTTTACACACAAGTGCACTTGTGCGTGTGTGTGTGTGTGTGTGTGTGTTTGCATGCGTGGGCCAAGACTGTTGTTAGTGCATGAACATGTTGCATGCGTGCTATCACATAAATGAGTGTGCGCTGGGTGTGTGCGTGTGCAATAATATGTGACTTAATGAAACACATTTGCCCTCAGGTGACAGGAGGACAGCGTTATTGCATCAGCCGCTAAAGGAGAACGTCAAAAGATCTCAAATAAAAATAAGAATAATCACCAGGAATACTTCATACCGCGCCAACAAGCAGCAGAACCCGGCGACTCCCACCCCCTGCTACACCTCAGGTCTCCTCATTGTTGCCTTCTCACATCACTCCCTCACACCCCCACCCCTTCATCTGACTCTAGCGCCTCCACAGCGACCACGGATTTAAAAAAAAAACAACACAACGACCACTGGGTTTGTTTTTCCCAGGTTTGCGGTTCCCTGCGGGTCAGAGTGTCTCCTTGGGTGTATCGTCCCTGAGCTGAACCTCCTGTGACTCCCAGGTCCCGCTGCCACCACCCACAACGACCATCGCTTTGATTTGGATGCTTGTTCTGTTTACGACTTGCAGTGATGAGGGTTAAACTGTTTGTCTTTGTTAGACAGGGAGGCGCAATGAAAAAGGGAACAAATGAAATCCGCAGAAACGCGATAACTCAAAAAAGTGTTTCATGGATCGTTTTCAAATTTTATTCCCACAAAGAACTTAATATATTCTTTATTTCCAAATGTTTTCGGACCATACTTTCGCAACTGTGCGTCCAATTTAGTCCAAATTTGATGCACATGAATCGACCTGCGAAGATCGACCTTGAATTCATTGTGATTTACCCTAAATGTTCATATTTCACTCACAAGAGGGAGCTTGTTTTATGAAAAAACACAGTTTTTCGGATATAACCTCCTAAACATCTGTCTGATTTAGTCCAATCTATCTTGTATTTACATTTCTTGAAATGACATGCATGAAATGAAAACATTTCTTGTATGTTTTAAGCTAAATATCCATATTTTACTCATTAGGAAGAGCTTTTTTTTTCATTAGTCTGATTTAGCCCAAATTTTGGTGCATATGAGTCGACAAAAAAATATGTTCTTACTTTGCCCAATTTAGTCTACGGTTGGTTCTAATGAATCGACTTGATTTATTTTGTATTCATCATATTTTACTAAATGGGGGAGGGGCTTTTTTTTTTAACAATAAGAACTGTTTCTTGGATAACTTCGTAACCGTCGGTCGGATATGATCTGAATTTGGAGCATACGAATCAACTCGAGTACTGTCCTGTATTTATCATTATTCAGTGAAAACAGGGAGCTCTTTTTACGACCCCCCCACTCTGTTTTTCCGGGTACAACCTCCTAACCGTTGGATTGGATTTAATCCAACTGTGTTGCATATGAATCAAACCGGGGAAATCTACCCTGTACATATATCATATTTTACTCTCTCTTACTCCCTCCCTCTTCAGCTCATAACTTCACATTTCAACAACACAGGGGGATTGGGGACCTTTCAGAGATATACACTTGCCGTTGGGGACAGCGTAGGCCTGGTTTTACAATTTCTCACCTTCAAAGCTGCGTTTCACTGTTTACAAATGTAAATATTGCACAAACGGGGATGTGGGACCGCTTTCATGTCTCTGCCGGGACATGAAGATCAAGCGGTTACTTGCACTTGATCCTCCGAGGATCCGAACCAGATGAATATTTCATATCAGATAATTAGAATAAGTGAACATTCATATGCGTTTATAATCTCCTCGCGCCTTTCAAGAGAGAAAAAGTGACTTAAGTGTTGCGTTATATTAAACTATATGTGAACTTGCTTGACCACATCACTTAATGATGTTCTTAGCATCTCAACCGTTAATCAAAGTGATTTAATAAGCCCTGTGACCAATAAGGCGTCCGAATAATTATTTCATGCCTATCTGATTACAAAGGGATATTGAATTTATTGAGTCTTGGTGGACTCCCTTCCTTAATTGGGTTTAAACCGGGGAGTGAACGCTACGCTCTACTATGGTGGCTTATTGTTCTGAGATAATTAAGGCTCCCACCTCCCCTCAAAGTCAGAGGGCTTTCCTGCTTCCTGCTGCTGGAGATTGGATCTGCTCTTCTTTTTCCAGCCCTGATTAACAAGCAAATAACGAATCATTTCTGGCTGTGGGTTTTCAAATAAGCCAATTACTTCTGCACGTCTGCTGCAGCTGATACTGACCCTCCCCCCCGCCTCTCTTGCATTTGCCTTGTGGTCGTATTTATGCACCTAGAGGTTGAGTCAACTCACATCTCTAGATTATTCATACTAGCCTTCTTCAACCTCTATAATGGCGGCCTCCAAAGTGCTCAAATCTACAGTCACTCCCCTATCAAAAATGTATTTAAAAGCGTCGACACTGCGTCCGTCTGACAGACGATTCGTTCACAGACAAGGACAAGATCTTTAGAGAGTGTGCAGGATGCACCAGACCTCTCTGGACTGTCAAGGATGGAGGAGGCCAGTCACAAAGGTTCTGGTCCATAGCCCTAAGAAGCTACCGCTACTTCTTCTTGGTGGTAATCAGGCTCAAAAAGTTCTGTTTGCAATAATATACAAAAACTGTCCGAACCCATGTCTTGACGTTTTATTTTGGATCTTCCCTAATCTGGGCCATTTGCTCATCTGCTGGCACAACACCTTTGAACACTTCATCATCTCTTGCTCTTGTTGGTTCTGTTGCCCTTCTTTTGCTAAAGCTCGCGATGGGCGTGCTCACACTGTACGATCCGTCCGGCCCCTGTAGGCGGACGTCACTATTGACAATTGTCAATAAAGGTTTGTTTGAAAGCTCCGAGGAAGAAATATATTCCATTCTGCAGAGAGATTTGGGGGTACGTTAGCTACGTTTGACTGTATGAAGTGATGACTTGATAGCTAGCACTGATAGCTGTGAACATTTCTTTTTCATCCTTTCTGTGAAGTTGCTAGCAGCCAGAAACTCACAGGCGCAATAAGAAGAGAAGGAGCGGACATCAGCAGATTGTGTCGTTGCCCTGCAACAACTGTGTTAAACCGTCGATCATCCCACGGTTGTGTGGGAGCCGCTAATCGGCCCTCGCGACCCCCGGCAAACGATACTGGACAAACCCCAACAGTCGACCCGATGGTCCGGAGGCTCATCATCAGACTCGAGTCAGGCTCAAATCATACAGTGTACGTCCTGCTTTAGCAGGGAGAATGGGAGGTAAGCTAGCTTCATCTGAGTGTCTAGAGTACATATGTCAAACTGGAGGCCAGAGACCTGATATAATTACTATGATAAGGGGCCCGTTAGTAAACAACGCAAACGTCATAGACTACTACAAATTCCAGAATGCACTGGAGCGCCAGTTTCCTTTCCTCGCTCCTCTGCTTTCAGATATCAGCGTTTATCCAGTCTCTCCCATAAACTTTAGGCTCATCCTGGGAGGGGATATGGATGAGAACATTTTTTCAGAGCTGACTGATAAACGTATTTTTAAGTTGCACACGCGGTTTACTAAAAAACGAGTTGCGTTCACGTCCTTCAAGTTCAACATTGCTGCTGCGTTTAAAACAAGAAAAAACATTTAATTTAATGTGAAATGCACCTGGAGAATATTTGTGCAACTTATATAATGTTTTCTTAGGTGCAGCTGCTCCTGACCGCAGGAACAGATATTAGGAGTAACAGTTTACTTTTGCTGTTTTATTGTGGCAGAGGAAAGAAATCAGCCTAGCATTTACCAATGATTGTCTAAAGTTCCCTTTTTGTTGATATTGTTAATTAAAAACAGATTTATTATAAATGCAATTTGAAAAATATATTTTCTGGCCGATGTTGATGCCATTGAATAAAAACTTTTCATTGTAAATGATTCCGTAAAACTAATTTCTATGTCTCCTGATAAGGCGGGCGACAAAGAATTAATGATGCGGATCTATTCAAAATTTTAGACTGATGGTCTGTATAAATATGTGAAAGAAAGTTGTGGCGTGTGGGACTACGTCGTCATTTTGCCGAAAAAACTCCGACCGACTTACCTATGCTGATATGCATGGTCATAGGTTGACGTTGTGGAATGGAGAGAGGGTCATAGTTTGACGATGTACGAGTCAGGCAATGACCCCCCTCTCCATAATAAGTTTTGTTTGGTATGAGTCGAGTAATAATGTTCATTTTCAAGATTAGATTCATTTTCAGCTAACGATCTGGATTTTTCACACCGGTTTATTAAGAGTAACAATCTTCATTTTCACGACTGTTTCATGGGTAATGATCTGTATTTTTCCGGATTTTCTATAACGAGTACAAATCTTTACAAGGTTTTATTATGAGTAACAATCTGCGTTTTCATGATTTTTTAATCATGAATCAGGTCACAATTTGCATTTCCACGATTATTTTTTACAAGTAACGATCTGCATTCTATATTTTTTTTTTTATTATGAGTAATCACCTGCATTTTTATGCTATTTTTTAATCACTTTTAATGAACTATGTGATGTGAGAACGATCGAAATACTTCCTCGCCACACCCCTGTCCTGGACTTGGACTGGTGCGTTTACAAGAAAACGTTCAGTCGATAAGTCGGACAAATGTTGCTGCTGGGTGCAGGTCTGGTTCAAACTTATATTCAGTCATTTGAGTCGGCTGGAAAATAACCTGCCATCACAGATACACTGCACCTTCGTCTTCCTCTGATAATCCTCTGTACGTTAGCGTTAGAGCTGGAGGATACACATAAGGTTAATAATGAATGCTGGAGAAGATGAACAGAGCACACGGTGGAAGTAAGGCGATGGTAGGAACCGAGATGACGGCAGCGTCGCTTCAGAGAAGAAATACTATCGACATTATCTTTCGCTCGATGGTTAACGCGCTCAATAAACATCGTCTAGAATACAAACGGTATAAAACATCGATTAAGTAACTGAGATTTAACTGCTGCCCTCTTTGTACAGTACATTATTCATGAGGCGCTGGAAGAAATAACACAAACTAGTGTCTCTCCTTTAAGTGTTTCCTTCCCTAAATTATTTAGATCTCTGCAGCTGCAGAAAACACTCTACAGGCGCAAATTGATTCGACATAATCAAGGGAACGACGGTGAATCCTCGACATTTGCGAAACAATCAAAACAGATTTCAAACATTTCTGCCCGCCGTCATCAGCCGTCCTCTTCTGACCCGTTAAAAAATGGGGTCGCTTGTGATGGTCACGTCGATAATTTCGTCGAAAGCGCGGGCATATTTTTCACAGCAAATGAGGCGCACCAGGTCCTCGGTTTGATATGCAAATCATCTGTGGTGAATCTTTCTATGGTGACAGCCCCCTGGCTGCAGATGTTGAAGTTCATTCATTGTGGCAAATGCATAACAAAGGGTTGGCTCACTCAAAGCTATGCTAATCAACAGCAGCACTTCCAAAAGCACCTCTCCTGAGGGCCGCGGAGGCGGGGTTACTACCGTCAGTGTGTATCCTCTATGTAGGTGTGTGTGTGTGTGTGTGTTGTGTCATTGTCACGACGCGTTAATCAAAGACTCAGCCGTGGAACGACGAGAGAAATATTTTCTATTTTGACATAAGCGCATTAGTAACAGTCTTAAATTTGCTTGTTAGGATTGGATCGGCGCTCTGGCGCTACAATGCCACAGATGAAGCGATGATCTGTGGACAAATAGATCTGCCTCAGAACGTTACACAAGACCCTGGAGGATTTACAATGAAACACTCACATGCTATTTCTGCTAAGCCGCCCGAAAGGGGCTTTAGGTTCTTACGGAACCATATCACGGTGTTATTGGGTTTTTTTCTCAGTAAGGAGGAGAACTCAACAAACACAGCGATGAACACATGACGTTCCCGTGGTGTGAATCAGGTGAAACGTGACATCCCATCCGAACAAATGTCCTGGATCTCACTGGGAGGAGTTGTTTATTTTGAGGTCCTGTCAGCTGGGCCCAGAAGAGTGACGGACCCCGGAGGAGTCGATTCTGACCGCCCGCTGTCACGCATATAAATTCCGCGGCGTGAAAATTCTACCGGCTTATTCACACTAAATGTTCCCTCGATCGCCTCACAGGTGAAAACAAAGCCGAACCTCAGCAGAAATCCCGGAACTAGAAAAAGGCTGCAAAAGTCTTTATGAACCGCTGATCAACTAAACGTGGGATTAGAAGAAACACAACAAGTCATCAGTGCCTCGGTTGAATAGCTGTGTTTGTGAACAGGGTTCTCTAATTTGCATCTAACCTTTTGAAAACAATATAGAACATAGTTCATTACATTTATGACAATCCATCCAAGGCCAACGGAGACGAGAGCATGATGGGATACCAGGTTGTTGTTTTCCAGTGGTATATAAAACACTAATTAACCTCCAGCGCTGGAATAATGGGGGAGGTTAAATCTGAGTTTGTGTCTGTTTATATAAAAGATATTTCAAAAAGGTATTCACAGTTTTCCATAAAAATTTTGTAAAAAGACAAACTAGGCCTCTGTTGTCTTCCTCGACAGCAAGGGGTACCTCGGAGAAGTCCCCAATCCCCTGCATTGCACAAGCAATCCCCCTGATCGAACTCCTCACATTAAATGTTGTTATTTCCAGTGTGTCAGTAAAATATAGACTATTACATTAACATGTAGGTCAAATAGGATTTAAGCAAATAGACCAAATTTGGATTAAATCAGACCAACGCCGAAAAGCTTCCCCTTGTGTTAGAAATATACAACCGAGCATTGTCAAAATCAATGCAGTTCTTCCTCACACTACAGTCTATGTGGGCATAAAGTTTGAAAATCATCTATGAAAGTAAAAAAAAAAAAAGCTCCCCCCAGTGAGTAAAATGCGAACTATTGAAGTAAAAACAATATATAATATATAAGTTCAATCTCATTGAGTGGATTCATATGCACCAAATTTGGACTAAATCAGACGGACAGCTGAAAAACTATACCCAAAAACACTTGCAGCTTAGGCTCCCCCTAGTTTCAGAACATGCAACTGACCTTCCCATAAAATCACTGCAGTTCTTCCTCGCACTAAGATCTCGTTGTATATTTCCGCAACTAGGGGGAGCTTTATTCCCAAAAGTTTTTGGGCTATAATTTCTCAACTGTTGGTCTGATTTAGTCCTAAGTTGTTACATCTTGTATCATATTTGACTCAAATAGTTCATATTTTTGTTATTATGGTTGGTATATAATTAATTTACCAGTGTCTCAGGGGGATGGATTTTTTTCTTCTTCTTTTAATAACATCACCAAAAATTCTTTTTTTACAATGTTTAATATTTGTTTTAAAATGAGGCAGGAATGAAATAATGTCAGAATAATACACCAAAACACAACAAATATTTACTTACTTTAGGTTGTTTAAAGGTAAAGTTGTGGAGAGAAAAAAGGACATTGAAGAACTTCCGAAGCAGGAATTTTTTTTTCTTTTTTATGCTTATGGGATATAATCCTGCATTGTAAAAAGAAAATTGTTGATGAAATGATCTAAAGTAAGTCGTTTTGAGTCGACCTTATGAATGAAGTTGTGAATGTGTATTATAATAGAGTGTAAACAGTTTTGAGTAATATTTTTGAGTTCATCCAATATTCTGTTTTTACAGTGCACAGATGGATGACATGACATTCTTATTCAGAATTTCCGCAGCCACCCAGTACCACCTCCAGTTCATCTGGGTCCTCCCATGAGTCCAAATAAGATATGACTTATTACAGTCTACCAATTAAAAATCATGGATTTCTAAATGTTTTTGATCATTTAAATGTTATTATTATGGGTAAAAAGTTTTGGTAGCTCTGATTTCCCGACATTCAGCGACTTTTTGGATCGAATTGAAGAATTTCTAATGAAGGTCTTGGAGTGATGATTTCATCACCTGAAGAACCTCCGGTTTTACCTGATGAATGTCAATGCTTCACATTCTCTCCCTAAACACGAGGAAGTGAGGAAGGTGTCGCCTGAATAATGGGATCCTGTGAATGTCACGCTGTCGTTTTGAAGACATCTCACCAACAATAGGCATAAACTTGTTATAGTTCACACGGCATTTGAGCTGAGCGGAGGTTCAATCACTGAGGTTTGAAGTCTGCCAGATGTCTGTGCCTACATTTTTCTGACTGAAGTCAGGAGAGCAAAAAGGTGTGGAAGGAAGTCGAGCTTCAAGGCAGCGGGGGGAAAACAGCCTGCATGGTGTAAAAGTTTAAACACACATCCTCCAACACTCTCTCTCTCTCTCTCTCTCTCTCTCTCTCTCTCATTAACCGACTGCATGGTGTTTCAGTCAAACAGAATAAAGAACACATTGTGCTTTTTGAGGGAGTCACCTGAAAGACACACATTCTGTACGCACCTATTCAAAACAAAACCTTTATTTTTTGACCTCTGAATGATTCTTGGGTTGATTTTAGTTTAAGTTTACGGTGGGCGTCTTGCACCATGGGTGATCTGGCCTTCTGTTCTGCTGCGCCTCCTCTGTGGAATGCCCTCCCTGACCATCTGAGGGCTCCACAGACAACTGACACGTTTACAAAAGGACTTAAAACTTTCCTTTTCAGCAGAACCTATAACTTTAATTAACATTGCTGCTTTTTGGTCAGGCTTTTATATAGTTATTATTTTATTTTTTATTGATACTTATATCTCCTTTTACTTTGTAGCATTTTGAGATTTGATCCAAATGTAAAGTGCATTATATATTAAATGTATTATTAATTATTATTATTATTATTATTATGTGATCAGGGCAGTTTTTCTGTTACTGTGATGCTTTTAAAGAACAGACAGCTTGATGATTCACCGGGTTATTCCTATTGCCTACTGGAGACACGACGGAGGGAGGAAAAGGCGACATCAAAGTCTTATTGGTACCTCATTATCTACCTACATTATTAAGCTCATTATCATGCTGTTATTCGTAAGGCAAGGCAGCTTTATTAAATAACACCATTCATGCAATTCAAAGTTCTTTACAGAAATAGAAAAAGCATTCAATTAAGGCATTAACACAAAGTTAAAAGACAATTAAAACAAAAGCAAGCAAATAAATAGTTTACCAATTCAAGAATGACTCGTTTAAACAAAAAAAAGCATTCAAAGACAAAAGATGAAAACAAGCAAATAAAAGTTACAAACTCAAAAGCAGGATATTCATTAAAAGCCACCTTGAACAATAACGTTTTAAGACCTGGTTTAAAAGAGCTGACGGTTTTTGCAGACCCAAGCATTCTGGGAGTTTGTTCCACAGATGAGGATCATAGAAGCCAAAAGCTGCTCCACCTTGTTTGGTTCTGATACTGGGAATATGGCGCAAACCAGTACCAGATGCCCTGAAGGGCGTGGATGACTTGTAGTCCACGAGAAGATCCGAAATGTATTTAGGCCCAAGACCATGAAGTGCTTGGTAAAGGAGTGAAAGGATTTTAAAACCTATTCTTTGACACACCGGGAGTCGGAGCAGGGATTTTCCAGACTGGAGTTATGTGCTGAGGGCAGAGCCGGCGTGGTTAATAATGCCCGACTGAAAAAGTACGGTGGTTTCGTTGATACAAGGCTTTTTGTCGACCTTACTTTTAATCCAGGATGCTAATTGGAGTAATGTACGGGACTTCGACTCCTCCTACCCGTCCCTGCTGCAGTGCCCTTATCTCCTCATTTAATAATAATAATAATAATACATTTGTCACATTTTGTTTTGCATTAGCTTTTTTCTCACCTGTATGATTGCCTCCATTAGTTTCACCTGTCCCTAATGAGCCCTCTGTGTATTTAGTCTCTGAGTCTTGTCCTCAGCTTGGCGGTTTGTCCTTGTTCAGCCTTCCCTGCTGTTTGTAGATCCGTTGCCCTGGTTCTCTAACTTTGCTATTTTTACTCCCTCTGAATATCGACTGCATGTTTTGGATGATTCTTCTGGTTTGATCTTTTCCTGCCTGAACCTTTGAACGTTTGCTTGATTTTATATAAACTGCTCAAAAACACAAGATCTGCACTTTATCATCACACACCAGTGTAACTTTTGGATTGTGGATCCGTCCAGTTAGGAATCTAAAGTGATCGGTTTCAGCTGCTTTGGTTCCAATGAAAGCAGGTGGAGAAGAGGAGGCTGCGATCCCCGATAAAGGTTCTGGTTCTGTAGGTGGTGACCACAGACGACTCCTCCCTCCTCATCCTTCCTGAATGATTTCTTTTTTTTCTCTTTTGCAGTTTACTAGTATCCCAGTCTCTACTGGTGGAATGACCTGGTACCTGCAGGCATTCAGGTTGAACAAGTAGACCACCTGCTCCAGGATGGATCATCCAGACGTGTCATGGCGAGAAACCTGTGAGAAAGAACAGGAGAAGCTCTGCCAGATCCCCTACAAAATCACTTCAAGCAAATACTGGTGTGATGTTTCTGACCAAACTGTCCGAACCAGACTCCATGAGGGTGGCATGAGGGTCCAGCACTCTCCAGTGGGACCTGTGCTCAAAGACCGGCGCATCACATCACCTAGAAGGACCGGTTCGGTGGTGGTCAGTGTTGGTCTGGCGAGGCAGATCCTTGGAGGGTCTCACAGGCCCCCGTGTGTTAGCCAACGGTGCGACTGTTCTTAAGTAGTAGGATGAAATCCTCAGACCCACTCGGACCTTACCCTGGTGCAGTGGACCCAAGGTTCTTCCTGGTGCAGGAGGATGCCCGGCTTCATGTGACCAGGTAAGTATGTAGTCAGTTCCTGGATGATGAAGGTATTGATGCCATCGACTGATCCCAATATTCCCCAGATCTGAATCCACCTCAGAACCTCTGACACTTTATGTATCGCTGCATCAGACGCCACCAATTGGAAGCACAGACTGTCCAGGTGGTCAGTGATGCCTGGATCCAGGTCTGGGAGGAGATCCCCCAGGTCACTTTGCACCTTGCATCTCATCAGGAGAAGGTCCAGATCCTGTCAGGAGTGCCTACAGTCACAGGGGAGGCAGATACACCACTGATAGGATTTCACAACATGAATTTCAAGCAGGTTGGATCAGTCTTTGTTTAGTTTTTGGTGTAATTGAGATTCCAGTTCTGTGTTCATGGATTTGGTTTCCATTCATTGTTCTAACTACATTTTTGTTCTCAATGAATGACGTAATATATCTCAATGTAAGATTTTCAGCTTGAATATTTTGTTCATCGATATCTGATGTGTGAATCAGGTTCCCTACACTTCCTGTATGCTCAAGCATGACATCTCAATCTCCAAACGATTATCGCCCTTTTACAACCTTGAGCGCTGTGACTCATTATGTGCTGGCTTCCTCATCACAAGCTTAAAAAGCCCACCCTGCGGACATATTGCCCTCGGCTCCTTATTTATGGTCTGATAGATGTTGGTAATTTCAAAGTGGCCTAGCGAGCAGATGCAAAGATGAGTAAATGAGCTTGTTTTCTTCCACAGGAGGACATTTGATCCAGTCGCCACAGCAACTGAACCCACAGATGCTCGTAGACTCGGGGAACCATAGAAGAGGAACAAACTTCTGTAATTGATTAGTGGTTGGGTCTGAGAATAAAGCCTGTCACGTTCTTCAGGCGTCTCACAAATTCCGGGGTTTAATTGAACGCCATGCGAACAGCGAGTGTCACAAAGTGAGTCTGAAACTACAGAGATTTCTTTAATTAAATTCCCTCTCCTACCAAACATCCCATCCCGCTGTAATTATGACGATTTGTTTCATGTATGAGTGAATCAAATGGCTCCTTCATCCCTTTGAGCGTGCACAAAAGAGCAATTGGAGATCCAGCAGCCCTCTGGGCAATAAGAATATTCGATACTTGTTTTAAATTCAAACCATGCAATGTTTCTGAATGCACTTCTCGGAACAAAAACACATCGATATGTTTTTCTTTAAACTTGGTTAAGACATCAAACGTGTGCAGGAGTTATGCCTTAAGGGGGGAAATATCCTATATACTTTCTTTATTATTTCTTTCTAACTTTAAAATACAATCGCGTATTCGTAACAAGCTGGATATTTGGGTTAGTCATACGATGGAGGGGTGTTTTTGCGGATAAGATATTTTTGAAAAGTTTTATATTTTACGTTTCCATGTCATCATCTCACAAATATACTGCCATAAAAGGGTAACCGGTCAACCATTACATAGTTACCACTGACAGGTTAGATCACAATAACTTCAAGGAAGTCCTAGGATTGTTACCACGTAACTTATGTATAATCTAAAGGATTTTAACACTTAATCAATGCTAATTCTTCTGTATGTCTCACTTATAATCATGTTGCGAGATTCTCCAAGTGTTTCACACATAGAAACTTTGTTGGAGGAATTCAGAATGATCCATATAATGAGTAATGAGACATATTGATAAATATGCTCTAACAAGGTAAATATTTGAAATCTAACCTTGAGCAGAGAAGAGAATAGGGAAGAGAGAGAAGAATCTTGCAAAGGTTGTAAAACGTATTTCCCTATGAGGAAACATCAGAAACAGGAAATAATGGACATCTATCTCAAAAATGCATCTCTCACCGAGTGTTTCACCTAGAAATAAATAACCTGCTACACATTTGTACCGTAATGTGATCAACAACAAAGCCTATTCGAGCCAAGACATAAACTCCACAGAAAGTGTACCACTTTATGTTTTATATGAATTTTGAGGCCAAAACAATCAATTGTTTTACTTTAACAAAGTCGTCCTCGATATTTGGCCCGATCCACATGGAAGTTGGTGACAATAATCCAAAACTATTGAGGACGAAAAGTATGAAATATCTTTTCATAACTTGAAAGGTGTGGCCACAGCAGCATATCGTGTCTCGATCCCTCGCCATGATACACGTGTGCTCATAGTGACAATTTCCTTTGTCCAATCCGTTCCAAACTTCACATGACGGATAAGAGTTCCATCGTGAAGATCAACATATGCTAGTATTCAGTTTTATTTGTAGGCAGTAAGCCTCACATGCCAATATAATTTGAAAATTTAGAAATTTATGTTGTGGTTTCCTTCTGCAGTGTATATTTGAGGTATTTTAGGTCAGACTTATGTTTACATGCAAGTGATCAGAAACACAGTTGTGGCTGGCGCAAGGCCAATTGGGCCCAAGGTGTCAGGGCTCGAATTACGCTGCTTACAACTTTAATTTGTGATTATTTCGCCGGCCAGGGTTTGAAGATATTACGTTAGAAGGTCACGGCTCAGAGCTTAATTGTTGGAATGCAAATTATATATAACGAATATTTATGATTGTTTTGCATGAAAATGTCAAAGGATATGTCTGTAAAAGGTAAAAAATGTAAATCTAAGAGTTCCTTTTGAGTATAGAACAAGGAAGAGAGAGGGGAGAGGCTTGCAGAGGTTATGGAATGGATTTCCCCAGTAGGAAACTTCAGAAAGAGGAATTATACCATCTTGGAGATGCTGAGGGAAACTCTATGTCTAGAGCACCCGGATTATTTCACCTCTGTAATATAGTGGATTGCTAAGAGATTGCATGAATTTATTTTCCTGTTAACATATTAACACAATCTGAAACTTATTCTACCTTTACCTGATTTTATGAGATAATATCAAAATGTTTGTGATGCCTAAAATTAACCACAGCCTGGATTCAAACTTCAAACTGCTGTAGGAACCCTCTACTGGAACCTGCAATAAATCCCGACCACCTTCCTCCACTGATCATAAATGTAGAACTCTACTAGATAAAGAAATGTGACGCGGGAAGAGAAAAGAAGAACATATACAGTATATCCATATACACAAGGCCTATATATCACATTTTGTGCCAAACTGCTTTGATGCCACATTGGTTTCGGCGGCAGAGTAAATCAGTTTTGCTGTGGTTATATGCTCCCTACCCAGAGTTCCTGCCCTCCCCTCCTACCTGATATATTGTGCCTAACATCAGCTCCTTCAGGCATGAAATCATTCAGGCAGAATCAGAGGATGTTTGGCTATGGAGGCGTAGCGTGAGATTTGTTACCCTGCACATAAACACAGCCTTAACTGTTGTCTCAGCATTTGAGAACTCTTTCTGTTTCAAACTGTACAAAGCAGGAAATAATCAGGCAGGGAGCTGAAGATTTCTTTATTTATGATGCAGAAAGAAATCTTTGTTTTGATACAGATCTGCCAAACTATACCTGATTTAGTGCATTTAATCACAACAGCACTCAGAGAGGGTCACTTATATGTGTCATCAATTATAAAACTGTAACAAGAGGTCCACTATATAGTTTAATCAATGTTTTGCCACTTAAAACCGTTATAGGAAGTTATATTTGTATATTTTTAGCCAAAATTACCCCCAAATATCTTTTTTCTGAAGCAGTGCAGGAGGAAATCTGTATCACCTGAACAGAGGGAGAAAATAAATACACAATTTATGACTTAAAACAAAACTCAACAAGTGTAGAAAGCAAGGGAGGGAGATAATGACTGACGAATACCAGCCCCTCCAGGAGTTTGCGGACTCAACTCTATCGAATGGTCAAATTTGCTGACCGTTTGTGGTGATTGAGACAAAACAGTAAGGGTGATGTTCAGAGCGGCAGCAGCTACGGGGGTTTAAAGTTGTTGAGCCACACAATGAAGATGGGGGAAAGACTCGTGGAAGCCAGGTTAAGAGAAGATGTGACAATTTCTGAGAAGCAGTATTTTTGTGCTACAGATGAGATGTTTCCTTAAAGAGAAGGTCGGGAGGATTTGCATTGCGTCTTTGAGGATTTAGAGAAAATTTACGAGTGTGCTGCGAGGGGGATTTTTTTTCGATTGCATGAGAAAGTCTGGAGTGAGAGAGAAGTATGTTAGAGTTGCAGAGGATATGTTAGAGAGCAGCAAGACAGCGGTGAAGTGTGAAGTAGGAGTGAAGGATAGGTTCAAAGTTTAGGTGGGACTGCATCAAGGATCGACTCTGCGCCCCTTCTTGTTTGCTATGGGGATGGGTGGGCTGACAGATGAGGTTAGACAGGGGTCTCTGAGGACTATGATGTTGGTGGATGACACTATTATATGTAGTTAGAGCAGGGAGCAGGTGGAGGAAATCTTGGAGAGGTGGAGGTAAGCGCTGGAGAGCAGAGGATGAGGATAGACAAGATTAGAAAGGAGCGCATCAGAGAAACAGACCAGGTGAGACGTCTTGGAGACAAAGTCAGAGAGGCCAGATTGAGATGGTTTGGACACTTGAAGAGGAGGGACAGTGGATCTACTGGTAGAAGGATGCTGAAGATGGAACTGCCAGGCAGGAGAAAAAGAGGAAGCCCAAAGAGGAGGGTTCCAGACGTGGTGAGAGAGGACATGCAGTTGGTTGGTGTGACAGAAGACAATGCAGAGGAAAGGGCAAGATGGAAACAGAAGATGTGCTGCGACGACGCTTAAAGGGAACAGCCCAAAGTTAAAGAAGAAGAAGAAGATGGATAAAACTGAAAAGTCACAATGAATCACAGGGACTGTTTGCCATTATTGTAAATGATGTAATGGGAACATTACTACTTCAGAGAGGGGGAGGTTTGTGTCATCTTGACACGAGAAAAGGTCAGCCATATCACCTTTCATTAGTTGCAGAGGCACTAGAGCCCTTGTTCTATGTCAGAGGCACTATAGCAACATCATAAAGTCACAGAAGCATAAGAGCTATGTCACTATGTAATAAAGGCCTTAGAGCCAAGCCTACACGCCATACACACACTATCCTCACATCATTGCATCCCACAAACACAAGAGCTACAACATTACATTATAGAGGCACTAGAGTCACATATTATCGCAGCGGAACTGGAGCTATGTATTATAAACACTGGGTTATAGAGGCTGTAGAGTAAATTCTTGAAACCATGGAGGTAGCTGTAGAGGATAATAAAGAGTGAAAGACAGACCGGAGCCACATCTCTACCTAATAGAGGCACTAAAGAGTGAAGGTAGTAACAGAGGAGAATCAGAATTCTATATAAAAATGTGGCAAGAAGATAAGATGGGGGGTGTGAAGCTTTGGCGATGTATTATATGTACCAACATAGGAGGACATAAGATCAGCGAGTAGCAGTTATGTAGTAGCTAACTCAAAGCAGACAAAATGTAAAAAAAAAAAAACATTTCAGAAAGTTTCAAGTATATATCAGATGTCACATCGTACATTACCACAATGGTGCACCACTGTTCCACCATTGTTTTGGTCACCGCTACCAAAAAAAGGTCTTCATTGCGACACTGATGTGGGATCTCTGTGAAAAAGCCTGAAGTAATGAAAACTTCTATGAAAATCTAATATTAGACTCTTTTTTTTTATGACTTTGGGAGACACTGGAGCCCCTTTTATAACTATTCTAGTGGGGTATCTTTAAGAGCAGGACGATAATTGTGTTCAAGCAGCGGCGGACAGTGCTCTTTGTTTCCCTAATAATCACTTGAGGTCGTCCTCTGCCCACGGGCTCTCAAGTGATCTCCATCGTTAATAACCAAGCTGCCTCAGACATGTGGCAGGAGGCCCCCCCAGATCTAAGCGCCTTTGCTAAGAGGGAGGCAAAGCTACTCCTCCAAGACAGGCTGCAAAGAGCATAAGGCTCTCCAGCCCTCCTAGGGTTTAACGTCTTATTATTGTTCCACAGACGGTCCCAAAATGGACAGTTTTGTCAGCGGGGAGGCCACAATGTTGGTGTCACTTCCTCCCTACGCAGCGAGGGAGGCAGCAGGCGGAGTAGACGATGGGGGCAGGAGACGCGAGGATTTTAATTACAAGCCGTTCGCATCATACTTGAAGATTATGCGTGAGGGTCGGCCGAGGAGTAAGTCTTATGCGGGGGGATTAAACAGGGTTGAGGGTTGGAGTAACACTAACGTAACACTGAATTCGGCGTGATCCCATTATTTCTCGGCGTTTGCTGAAGTGCCGCCACATGTGGGGCTCTTATTCCGGCCTTAACACTTAATTGTTGTTCAACCCGGCGTTCGACTAGGGCAGTTTGCTTTTATGATTTTTTTTTTCTCTCTCTCCGGGCTCGGCTCTCTAAAAGTGCGTGACATCTCTCAAGGCGGCTGACAAAATTATGTGCAGGAATAATTACCCGGCAGAAAGACCTGTGCTTACTCCAACACTCTGGTGCTTACAGTAGACAAATAGCCGTTAACATTCTGCGCTATTTAGTTTGAGCGTGTCACTTCGAGCTTCGGCGCCCCGGGCCATCTAGCACTCATGCACAGATTGTGTGACAGCAGGATTAATTGTGCAGTATTCGGGGGTAAACTAAACTAGAGGTGGAACATGCCAGCGGTCCTCTGCAGTGGGGGGAGAAGCGACTGTTTACTCCTCACGTAAAAGAGGAAAGCTCTACAATGAGAAGTGTTGATTACGCCGAGGTCTTGGAAAAATGCTGTTTAGGAATGTCTATTTACGTTTTTGCTGAAGGACAGATAATATTTAATCTTCGGTTCAGGCTCTCAGAAGGCCACAGTGACGAGAGCAAAGACTGTGATGGTCAAATCTAGTTTGAAAGACCGGGGAGACATGAGGTCATTTCTCCGCTTGAACGTTCCAGCTGTATTTCCTGCGCTCAGCAAATGCAGATGTGCCAACAGAGGTCATTCCCACAAGTAGCGTCCCGCTTATCGGTTTTCTGTCAGATTAGATTGCAGTAATTATTAGGTCTGTGAGCATCAGGCATGAAGGAAACTACACCTTCAGCAATTATAATTCATAGTAAACCAAATAAAATGTGTTTTTGTTTTGTTTTTAGCCTAGGAATGCTGCAGCAAACAGACAGAAAACTAGAAAGTGTTGTCGATTAAGCACAAACTGCAGCAGCCCAGACGGCTCGTATAAATGCTATCGGGACGACACGGCTGCTGAAGCCACCACATGAATGCAAAAGCCACAAAGGATGTGCAAAAGTTGGATATATCCAGCTTCGGTGGTCAACTCCTGCTGCTTCCAGCTTCCCCCCCCCCCCCCAGCAGTGAAGGCTGGATCGTGTTGAAATCGCTGGAGAAGTCAAAAATAAATCATGACCCTCACAGATGGAGAGTCATGGATTCTCCAGGTGTGAGAGGCATCTGTGTAGCAGGTGTGAGGTGTGTTATGAAACGCAGCTGCTTCAGCATCTGGTGTGAGGTCTCACAAATGTGTCTAACAACGCTGTATACCTGCCATGTAATGTTGTGACTGATGTCATCCTCTGCTAAGGGGTAAGAAGCTCCGCCTCCTTCACCTCATGCTGTCATTGAAAACACTTTTAGTCTAGTTTATTCTTCTATAAGTTTTCTGCTGAATATGCGGTTTAGGGCAGCAATGATACCGTAATACCTAACCAAATTGGTGCCCTAAGCGGAATTTGGGTTTGGTCCCGATGTCTAATCACCTCTGATACTACCTGTCAGACACAGAACAACTCAGTTGCACCCTCATTATATTCATACAGAGCAGAAAACTGGGGGGGGGAAAGGCGGCAATGACATCTTGCTGATGCAAAACAGGTCAACCATCCACCAGTTTGTCATGATCCACTCCAAATGTGGGTTCTTCCTTGTCACATACCCAACCATCGAGTCGTTCCAGTGTAATCCTACAAAATGACAAGCAAACAAACAGACTGACATCATTTTTTCATTCCCTTGGTTAAGATTTAAAAAAGAAAAAAACTGTCTTACAATTTTAAAACATTATGATAATCCTGAAACGCAGCCCAAAGACTGATGACTGAGTTTTTCAGAGTTCGACATACATGCTATGTACGGTAAACAAGCACCGAATCTTCATTTCGATCCAACCGCTGACAACTGACAGATTTCATGAGTGTCTCTTGGCAATTTTGGTTTCTTCAGCGATATACCATCTGGAATTGCTCTGCCTCAAGAAAGATGAGAGCCGATAACGATCAAGACTCACAGATGAATGGCTGCAAATGGAGATCCTCCGCTTTTCCAATTTGGCTGTAATCTCCCTGTGTCGTGTAAACAGCGGCGGTTTGAAGAGAGAGAGGACGTGTTGGGTACACAGAGGACGCCTGCGAGTGTAATTTAGCATAAAACATGTATGGGATGGCGACCTGTGGAAAAAGAAATGACAAGCAAATGTTTGATGGGGGATTTTGGATCTGTGCTGGGATGAAAAGGCACACATGGAGCGACGGCTGATGGAAAGATGCTCTTAATGACACGGCCGACGGCGACGGTGGGCTCTCCCGACACGGAACTGCAAATAAGACGTGGCTCATGAGGATCATCTTCGGGCGCTGGGGAGGCCACGTCTCCGTCACTGCACGATAAACATTGCGGCAGATGCGGGACATTAAATCGTAAACTCGGTGGAGTTTGAGAAATGTGTGAAATGCCCGGGGGAGGGGGCTGCACGTGTCAGAAGTGGTGACAGGGAATCGTGATTTAACATTTAAACCAAGAATTGATGTTTTGGCTTTGCTTTAGGGGACTTTGCGGGGAGTCATTTAAGTTGCCGCAACCCATGAATCAATGTAATTATCGCAGGGGACTAAATTTATGTGGGGGGCCCGGTATAACAATCTCCTAAACTACCAGTGCATGCTGAATACTAATTATCATTATCTCAGCTGAATGAAGTCTACTCTCAGGAGAATTTTTTGCAAGTTTTGTAGAAAATCATAAATAACTCTGCAGGTAAAAAATAATAAATAATCGTTATTCTAATACATGAGCAATAAGTCATAGCCAGTGGCGAGTCGGCGATTTGCTCCCGGAAGGAAGTTGCCCTCGGGTAACTTCACCGTGACGCAACGGTTACAGGCTGCTGTCAGAGAACATAAGCAGGTTATATTCAAAGAATCTGTAATATTTATATTTATATTTATATACTCCGTCTCAAGCATCCTTCTACCCATACAACCACTATCCCTCTTCATCACGTGTCCCAACCGTCTCCATCTGTCCTCTCTGATTTTGTCTCCACGAACGTTTAACCTTTTCTAATCCTGTCAATCCTCGTCACTCCCAAAAAACATCGGAACATTTTCGACTGTGCTTCCTGTCTTTTGCTCAGTGCCACCGTCTCTAAACCATCCAGCAGAGCTGCCCTCACTAACATCTTGAAACCTTTCCCTTCACTGCTGCTGCTACTCTTCTGTCACAGATAACTCCTGATACTCTACTCGAACCAACTCCACCCAGTTTACACTCCCTTTTCACCTCTTTTCCACACTCCCTGTCGCTCTGAGCAGTTGACCCCAGGTTCTTTAACTCCTGCAGCTTCTTCACCTCTACTCCTTCATCCTCAGCGTTCCACCCGCCTCCCTTTCATTCAAACACATATATTCTGGTCCTCTGCAACTGACCTTCATTCCTCTTATCTCCAGCGTACACCTCCACATCTCCAGGTTTTTCTACCTCGTGCTGACTGCATCCCCTACAGACTCCTGTTCTGACCTCATCTGTCAGCCTGTCCATCCCCATAAAAAACCAGAAGGGGCTTAGAGACGATCCTTGACGCAGTCCCACCTCCGCTTTGAACGCATCCGTCACTCCTACTGCACACCTCCCCACTGTCATACTGCTCTCACACATATCCCGTATCACTTAAATGTTCTTCTCTGTCACTCCAGACGTCCTCAGGCAATCCCACAATTCCTCCCTCGGCTCTCTGTCCTACACTTTCTTTAAATCAACATAGACACAGTGAAACTCCTGCTGACCTTCTCTGTACTTCTCCACCAGCACTCTTAGAGCAAACATCTAATCTCTTGAGCTCTTTCTTGGCGTGAAGCCACACTGCTGCTGACAGATCTTTATCTCTTTTCTTAACCTGGCTTGCTATGACTCTGAACATAACCCCTTGATTTTGGAAATCTCTGCCACTTCATTGTTCCTCCACTCCTCAGGCCTCCTCTGACTCTCTAAGATGGTGCTGAACAATCTGGTTATATACTCCGCTTCCTTCGCTCCGTCACACCGCCATACCTCCGCCGCCTTTTTCATGCTTCCGCCATGACCCAACCCCAGAATGTCATGTTAGAAGTGGGAGGAAGAAGACCGTAGTCTCTTCATTTAAAAGAGTCTATTTATGTCAAGGAGGAACGGAAGTGTCCCTTCATTGATCCTGTTTTCCTTTGGCAACATCAGGAAAAAAAAGCATTCTCTGGTGCAATTTCACAACACTTGATGTTCTCCTCTTCTTCACTACGGGATTGTGTTTTAAAGTGACCTGAAAACGATTCTCCGGGCTGTCAAGGTTCTCGTAACCCTATCGGGCAGATGTATGCGTGCTCCAGTTCAATATTAAATACAACTCCTCAATGTTTCGCTTCTCCCCGACGCTCAGATCCACAAATAATCCAGCCGCTTCCTATTATCCCTTATTATCCTTCAGAGCTGTCACCACACGGAGAGCAGCTCTGTGCAGCAATAAATTTAGAATTTGATTAACCGGAGCACATCTTGACCTTTGCTACTGCGGCATAAACATAACAAGCTAGTTATTATCATCCAGGTGGAACATGCAGGCGTTTAGAGCTGCAGCTTCTCCTGGACCGACTCAAAACTTCCGGACCTTTACCCCGTCATCCGGATCTTTCTCTGTGTTATTCCACTTCAAGCCAGCCGCTCCGTCTGTGTAGATCTAACGTCTCTGTTTCACATTCCGTCTCCAGGGAGACATATTAACATGCGATCAATAATTCAAACGCCGACCGCGCTCTGACCTGAAACATACAACAGAGCCCGGTACAACAAATATTCATACCTAATCAGCTGACCGCCGGATTTACCGCTCGTGCACCACGGGACAGTTTAACTACTTACCGCGTGTTTGTCTGTTTTTTATCGCCTGCTTGGAGGCATAACATGGAAATAAGATGATTGATTTCCTCACTAATAGATTATGCTCTTAAAAATCGGCTGGATAAATTGCTCGGACGGGATTTCAGCCTCCGTTTGAATGATTGTAAATCAATCTGGTCTTTCTAATGCAAATCGATAAAAATGTGCTAATTTCAACCCCGATGAAGGTAAAGAATGCGTTCCGATCATGAAAATGCAATAATGTGCATTTGAGCATGTTTTTAAGGCCTTTAATGTCCTGCTCAATTCTATGGTGGAGCGCATTTCTAAGAGAAAAATGTATGTCACTGGACTGAACCCTTTTCAAAATATGACCCGGCGGCAGCAGCAAAAGAGTAAGGGGCCAAGGACGGAGCCCGGGGGGACACGACAGGTCAAAAGGGTCTCCAAGGAGGAGGCATTAGCCGTGGCTGTTGAGAAAATAAGTCCTGTTTCATAAGTAAGATTTTTTTTTTTTTGGCATATTAATGTATGTGAGGTCTAATAACTGTTCAACAGTTTTACAAAAAGGTCAATTTTTAAAAATGACTATTTTCTATAAAATACCAAATTTGTCCATAAAATAATTCTAGAAATTTGTTTGTTTTTTTTTCTGTTAAAAAAGATGTTTTTCCAAATGATTTGTAATTTTATGGTGAAGATTTAGAGTGTCTAAGATATTAAATCAATAAATGCCCCCAAAGAAATAAAATATGCATCAGAAATAATTATTCCATTCATGAAGACATCGAAGGGGTTAAGTGACACATTTAAAAAATTCATTTTTTATTTTCGTAGAGATCAGGCTGTTGTGAGAATTTTGCAGGAGAATGCTCTCATGTTGCTCTCAAACGATCGTCCCACTCAAGTCTTCAGCCGGGCCCCAGTAACAGAAAAAACAGTCCCCGGACCTCAAGGTACCACCTGGTGTCTTTGGTGTCGGCTTGTTTGCTTTAGGGTTAGGGTTTTTTTTCCACTTATTTTTCTTCTTCGCTACACATTTATCAATTTGTTCATCTATATGTTTGTTTGTCTGACTGATGTGAATCATTGGGTCGGGGGTTTTGGACTTGGGATGGATCATATTAACTGAATTGTGCTGAAAAACATTATTATGTATATGTGCACACGATCAATATGGGATTTAAAAAAAAGTGTGATTATAAATGACGAAGACTCAACTGATGTTTTTCGGTATCTACCCAAAACTCTATTTATCATTTTGTTGGCCAGCTGCCAGAACGTTATTACCTCTCGAGCAAGATTTAAGAGTTAAGAAGGTAATAATATTCGACCTATGATATTCATAAATTTTTCTATAACAGCTTATCCTTCTCGGTGTCCCTGAGGGGGCGGGAGTCTATCCCAGCAGACATTGGGACGAGTAGACGGGTCACCAGCCCCCCTAAGTAATTTTGAGAGGAGGGCCCGAAATAGTTATTCAAAAGGTCCGTTTTGTAATGACGACTATAAACCTCCCCTGAAGGCTCCAAACGGTGGCCTGAAAATAACCCAAATCCCCCCTATGTGAGGCTCCTTCTTGCAACATGACAGCTGGATCGTTACTCTGGACAACTCCGCAGCTCATCTGTCATACTTTGTCAGAACATCAAGGACGTGAAGGGTGATGGCCGTTTTTGCCCGGGGCCATTCGGAGTCTTCTGAGTCTTCACTGAGTTATGTTGATGAGATGTTGCCATCCTGGACAGACTGACTGCCAAAGTCATACCAACAGTTATAAAAAACTTTAGGCAGAACAGGTTTGGCTAAACAACAGTTCAGACAGTCCTTCTGTCCTTCTGTCTCTTCAGATTGAGTTTTAGTCCTTGGGTTGGTTGGTTGATCGTTTGGTAGATTGTACACGTAGCCGTTTGTAGATTGGTTGGTCAGATGGTTGGTTGGTTGGTTGGTTGATATGTTGTTTGGTTGATTGGTTGGCCTGTGGGTGGGTTGATCCGCCAGTTGATGGTTGGGTCAATTAGTTGGTTGGTCGATATGTTGGTTTTTTGGTTGGTGGATTGGTCAGTTAGTTGGTTTGTTGATTGGTTGGTAGACTGTTCTTATGGCTGCATTGTTAGTTGGTTGGTTGGTTGGCTGGTTGGCTAATTGGTTGGTTGGTCAAAGAGTTAGTTGGCTTGTCATTCGATTAATTTGTTGGTTGGTTGGTTGGTCGGTTGTTAGACTGTCCCGATGGTTCGAATAAAGGATGGTTGGTTAGGCGATTAGTGGTTTGGTTGGTCAATTAGTTGGTTGGTTGGTCAGATGGTTGGTCGATTGGTTGGTTGATCGATAGGTTGTTTGGTTTATTGGTTTCTCAGTGGTTGGGTTGATCAGATAGTTGATGGATGCGTCAGTTAGTTGATTGGTTGTTGATTGGTTGTTAGATAGATTGGTTTGATGATTGGTGTATAGGTTGGTTAGTTGGTTCGTAGGTTGATTGTTTGACTGGTAGGCTGTCCTGATGGCAGGATTATTGGTTGGTTAGGTAATTGGTGTACTGGTCAATGAGATGGTTGGTCAGTTGATTAATGTTGTTGTTTGGTTGTTGACTGGTAGACTGTCCTGATGGATTTCCTTACTGTTGTCCAGTAGGACATGTTTTTACCATCTTCTTAATCTCTCAGCAAATAATCAACAAATATTTCTCAAGATCTTCATTAGTGATAAAAAAAACTACTGAACCGATCTCCAGGAAACTTTATTCAGCCCGGCATTTTGAAACAGAGCATTTTTTAACCCTTTTCTTTACGTCTCATTAATTACAACATAAATGCAAAGAGGAAATGTTATTCAAAGTATAGCTTCTGTAATTGTAATTTAATCAATATACGTCATTAAAAGTTCAAACAAAAGATAAGTTATGTTATTTTTCATCCCTAGTCCTTATGACATGTTTTGATTAACCACAATAAACAATTTACTTGTTTTCAATCTTTTTTTTTCAGATCGTCGAGCCTGAGCCGAGCTCGGCCCTCCAGCGAGGGACATTCTAGTTCAATCTTGCATTTAAGCCCTATCCATGAAGTATAACATGTACATTTAAATAAATAGACTCAATCAAATTCTCAGAATCTACGGTTAGAGGTGGCCCGAATACTACTACACATATATTAAAGCACTAAAAGTATGATTTAACAGAAGCGATATTTTGTTTCCAGGTGGTCTAATTAAATCAGCGGTACCCTGAGGTTAAAATCTTTTATTCTATCACAAATTAATGAGAGATATTATTTCTGTCCAGAGTGAAAATGACCAACAGATGGAAGTGTGGTTATGACATAAAACTATAAAATATCGCCATCTAGTGACCGAAATGGTGAAAATATAAAATTTCTATCTAAAAGATAGAATGTCTTTTTATCATCTCTAACCTATAATCATTTTATCTGACCTATGTATTTTTTTTTATCATTACATTATAGTTTGAAACTATTTTTGTTCAATGAATTGTTCTATTGAGTATTTATTGTTTCAGTTGTATTCTTTCTTCTTTTTTTTGTGATTGCTTTTGATTTTTAATATTATGATGTAAAGCTATTTGTGCTACAATCTAAGCCTGAAATGTTTTACACAATTAGATATTTTATTATTGTTATTAGCAGTAGTAGTAGTAGTAGAATTAATAGAAATAACGGTTATGATAATAGTTATGTGGAATAAAGTGCATTATAAATTAAATTTATTATTATTATTATTATTATTATCCCAAATGAGGAGAAGGGGTCCGACTGCAGGATCACACATTTATGCAGTATATATACGTTTGTTGGATGGTCATATTCTTCTGCATCCTCTCTCTTTGATGAAAAAGTGATTTAATGTTCTCAGCAAGAAAAAAAAAAAAAAAGCTATGGAAAAATGATAAATTTGGGGCATTTATTAAATTAATAGACACTCTCAATTCACCATGAAATGAGAAATTATTTACTCGGACTCTTAAAACCATTTGACAGTGATGAAATTTTGTATTTCAAAGAAAGTAGTCTATTTCAATTAGCTTAGCTCAAAGCATGCTACTAGAAAAACGATTAGATCTTTATAGACTTTTCTTTTTTTTTTTAATTGAGTCAAGTTTAATAATTCCTTTTCAACAGGTTCCCACATGATTAAATATGCCCCCCAAATGAATCCTTCTTATCGAAGAAGACTTTCTCCACAGCCATTTTTGCTGCCTCTTCCTCAGTGGCAACTGTGATCCGTGGCGTTCTCCAGGGCTCCATCCTTAGCCCCTTACTCTTTAGCATCTGAAGAAGTAGTGACTCCAAATTTGCTCAACCAAACCGCCGAGCAGGAAGTAAGAAGACATTTGGCAGGATGAATAACTACGGCGAAAAAAAAATGAAATGGGGGTGAACCTGTTAGATCAAAAGGAAAGGAAGATGAAATGATCTTTAAAAAGGAAATATTAATAAACCCAGACTTTAAACCAACCTCAACAGATCCAGTCTTCGACACATGGGCTAGAATGGAACTGATGAGATTCTGGCAAATGTTGACAGGAAAGAAGGAAAGACTCTTTTGAAAATATTTCAAATTACTTTGTAAGCAGATAAACAATTTTCAGAATATTCATCCCCTCTTGAAATATACAACTACTACCCTTTCAGATTATGTAAAATAACAGATTGAGTTGTAGGCAGATTCTCCGTTGGAACCTCATCTGGCTGCATTCCTGCGATGTCACCTTCACCCCTATGAAGATGTCTGTCAGCAGTTCATGCACACCGCCTGAGGGACTCCATCGGGCCGGAGACGGTTCATCGGCAGGTCCGCCTTAATTGTGCTGCAAAAGGGTGTTTCGGTCTTCGTTTCAAATTCCAGCCCATCCTCATCTCGGTCTTGACTCCTCATTATATCCCTCAGAGGGATGGGAGCAGAGGCAGACGCACCTGAACGTGTCTCCATGGGCGGAATTAAGAGCAGTTTTTGTTGTAATTAACCAGGACCGCCTTAGGGGATCTTACTTGTTCTGCTGGTTGAAACTGTTGCAAACCGGATGATGGATGACTTTATTCGATTACATGACATACACTTATCAGCCATAACATTATAACTACTGCCAGGTGAGGTCAGAATGGAATTGAATATCTTATTTTCCATGATACCTCTCGGGAAGCTGAAGTATTGGAAGCAGGGAAAATTTGATGAAGGCCATTGATAATTAGCCTGCTGGAACAATTATTCATTTTGTTGGTTTATGACTTTCTATGTCATTTTCACTCCTTCACTGGCCCAACCACCGGAGGTCTGCATAGAATTAGAAATGGTCTATTCAGTAAGATTGATTCTCTTTAATAACAAAAGGAAAAAAAGGTTACTCATGTGTGTGGAGCACTGACATGGAAACACTGGTCAAATGCCAAAATCGTAAAAGGAATCAGGAAATCTCTGAAGAATTTAAAAAATTTGATATTAACATTTTTATTCGGTAGATTATTAAATTATGAATTTTTGTCAACCACTAACATCACCATTAAATAAATAATTTAACAAATCAAAGCCTCAGGTGTCCACTAGTTAGTTAATCTAAACCTCTTCCAGTCACTAACTGGTACTTGGTAAAAATGACATTTTTGAGAAGTGATAAAATCATGTAAATTGTGTGCATTAGGCAGAAATTGAGATTCGTAAACGTGATTGAAGACAACTCTGGAACATATTTCAAGCTATGTTTATTTCTATGCGTATCTTATTTACTGAAATTTATGGAACCCCTGAAGGCCTTGAGTTTAAAAAAAATAATTATAATAATATGTGACAAGTTAATACCTTGTGTGCACAAGACAATTATATTGCACTAACTATTAATCCATATGCGAATCTTGATAGAAAAAGCCACCATATAACATTTAATGAGCTGACCAGGGCTTGCAAAGTTTTCCTTTCACTTAAAATGCCATACAGTTATGTAACACCGCGCGGAGTACAAAGCGTACGTTAATTTCGACCAATACTATTTCCGTTATGATCCTTCGAAATAATAGCATTTAAAATACATGAAGCAGCGAACGGAAACTGAACCATGTGAATATTACCTTAAACAGAAAAAATTGGTCAGAGAATCATATTCTAACAGCTTTTGCTCAGAATCATGTACTGTACATAGTAAAAAACAACATGTAGCAGCTACACTTGTGGTTTTCAAAAAACAGGCCCTACCTTTGCGATGCTGAATTTATCTTCTTATTTATCGCACAAGATACGTGCAGCATTTTTTCGAGGGACTTCAGGTGCTCCGTAGAAATTCAGTCCATAGCTGGGAGATTAAATTGTTGTGTTCAGGGACTCATAAACGTATGATCGCCTGCGAGTGTTACTTTTCTGAAGAGAAATACTATATTCAACCAATTATAGAAATAAAAAGAATAAAAATGGGGTAAAGGTGTTGTGGTTTTTTTGTTACTTTGAGGGAAAAAAATCCCCAAGAAATTGATTAAATCAATTAGAAAAGTCTTTATTGCTCAAGTAAGCTTGCACCTACACGTATTTTGTCTGGGTATCCTAGTAAATAAGAATTACATTTATACATGTATTAAGAATAGTATATACTTTTGGCAAGTAATAATCACAGTAAGGTACTGTAAACGAAGCGTAAGTCAATAATAATCAACGGATAACCGTAAAATAGAAACATTTACAGTGATAAAAGACATAAAAGTAAAATATGAAGTGTTGAAAGGCAAGAGGCTCTTCGGTCTGTTTATTAATCTCCATAAAGAATATCATAAATGACCATGAAATGTGCATGTGATCTCAGCAGATCACATTGTTCACGTTTGGTAAATGCTAATACTATTGTATAAAATAATATTATAACATGTGGATATTTTTAAAGCAGTATTTTTTAGCAGTTTTGTTTTATATCATGTTACTACTATTATAACGTTAGCCTGCGTGCTGGTTTTCATATTTACGACAGCGCCTGAATGCAGCATCTATTACAATCTAGGGTGTCATGGCGCAGAGGAGGCCGAACATATTCGCGACACCAAACTTTAATTTCAGCTGTTTTCTACCGTTTTAACGCCTTGTCCTCCTTAAAACCGATAACAGCAAGCTAAGGAAAAACCTGGTAAGTTGATTCAACTTAAGTTGTTCTATTTTTAGACGGCCTTTTTTCTCCTAGCGGAGTGCACAGACAGTAACGGTACCGACAACGATTGTCCGTTAAGAAAATTACGTAGCGACTCGCGTGATAAAATTACATTACTTTATGTTTTCGAGTTGTAAAACCCACATTTTAAACGTACATACTTTAATCAATGTTAATTAAATGGCTTACGTAGCAATTAAATGTCATTTTTGTATTATAGTCGTAACGTTTTTCGGAAAGTTGACCTAGCTAAACAAAAGTTGCTGATGTTGCCGTGTAATAAACATAAATATTATTCAACACTATTAGTATAATGATGCTAATAACTCAGCAAAGGATTACCTAATAGAGACCAATTTAATTTCGACATTTTGATATTATCATGAGCTAATCATGGCTCTGAAAACAGTTGAAATAACAATTTGGGGTTGGGAGACCTATTATATTCCATCAAAATGATTAAACCCCCTGTTTTATTGCGTGTAATTACATGTCCATATGTGAATTTAAATTGGGATGTGTGTAAGTAGTTATATTAAAACCGAAGAACTTAATCTGTCATCATATGAGTAAGTATACAGCGGAATTGCAATCTCCCAGTGGTGCAGAAAAGAAAAGAAACATCAATATTTACTAGGAGCAGCAGTCAGAGAGCAAAAATCTACCCTAATGTACACCAATACCCAAGGTAAACATTATCATGATCACAATCAGCTAGATGGCCTTATTTATTCAAATTTCGTGCAGATTTCTCCATTAGTGTATGAGCTATTGCCAGCCTCTTAATCTGTCGACAACTCCAACTAACGCTATTAGTATCTCTCAAATACCGTTGTAGCCTTCGGTCTTTTGAGCCTTCCACTTCAGTGTCTCTGTTTAGCCCCCAGCTCTAGTTCATCTCCCAGCTGGTTCTTTGTGTCTTATTTTTCTTTGGTGCCTTCCAGAGGGCAGAGGCATAAACAGATGATGAAATCGGTCTTTCAGGATGTTTAATGCTCCTTCAAACTGCGAGTGATGTGGATGTCAGCTGGAGCGGGAGGCTGATTGTTGATCATTTTTTAGCACCCTTAATTATGTTCTGTAAAGTTTTTCTTGTCAAAAGATGTGCAGCTACAGTACCACACAGTAATATCATAGGTTAGCACACTCTCTATCATTTGTTAGATATGTTTATCTTTTTTCAGATAAAGAACATTGGTTTCTTTACCCTCACAGTCACTGATTTTGGATGCCAAGGTGATTTAAAGATGATCTGTGGATCGAGATAATCTCTCCACTGGCTCACTGTTGATTATGCGTGGCATTTTTGGATGTTTCCAAGATCTTCTGACGTCCAAGAAGATTTCTTGTGTTGGGGTCCAGTTTGTCTGAGGTGTACCACTCACTAATACTCTGGACCTCTTCTCTGTATACCATTTCAACATTGTTCTTTAATAGTCAGATGACGGCTGTGACCTCTGCAAATTTTATAATTGCACTGATTTTGTGGGAAGCAGTGCTGTCTTGGTGTAGAGGGTTGAGCATGCACCCATGTTCAGAACAACTTCTGATGGAGGGAGTGGAGCTTCACTGGTTGGTGCTGGTTTGACATGAACTCCAAAATCCACATGCAGGTGGAAGTCTCTATACTGATGAACTATAGTGCTGTACAGAGTACTTTGGCATTTAATGTAAGATCGATTATGATGATACACACATTGATGCTCATCCATCATTGGGGGAAGACAGGACTTGAAATGCTTCGAAACAAGTTTCTCAAAAAACTTCTCTACAATGGGAGTTAGTGCACCTGGTTTGTAATAATTTAAATACACTTAAAGACATTATTTGCACATCCCAAACTTCCCTCTCATACATCATTCTCTGATTGGAGATGTTCTATATTTATGTTTATATGCCTAGATATCGTTATCTTTGCACAGGAAAACCAGGCCAAACTCATTGTGGGTGTAACTCACTTGGCAAAATACTATTTTCTGATAGTGAAGAACAGTTTAAACCGTAAGATTGCAAACCCATTTGTCTTGTAAGGAAAATTATTAGAGACATAAAACGACCAAATCAACCAAAACATGGAATACATCTAGTTTCATTGTCAGAGATTCTGACATCTTTAATGTTGCATATACTGTATATTTACATATGTTCTTTATGCAGCTAGGTTTTATTGTTTACCTTATGAACAGATTTTCTTTTCTAAACTAGTAATTCCACATAATATATCAAAATTGTATCTTTGCTGGATTTTCCTATCTTTGCTCAAAATATATGTTCATAACAGGGTAAATGTAATACAGGAAATGTAAGTAAAGGTATTAGAATTGGTAAATGGTTGAATGTTAACTACTACTAAGTAAAAGGGTGTCCTAAACAATATTAGGCAAGTGGTTCCAATGTTATGGCTTATTGGGTTACTGACAACACAGTATTTTGTGTTCAGTGATTTCTGGACACACTACAAGTTTGACACCGACCATCCATTCATGTCAATTGGTATGACGTCGTTGATGATGAAGGTCAATCTACGTTACGGAAGCATGCTCTTTTAAATCCCTGTCCTTCAATGAAACATTGAAATTGTAGAGGTATTGTTGTCACATTTCAGCTAGCCTTTCTTCTTTTATAGTTGTTCCACCTAGAACCGGTGACAGTCAAGAGTCTACTTGCCTCCATTGTTGTTTTCAGTCTGTCATCCAATTGATCAACTTCAGATGAGGCCGAGAGCGATGTGAAAATAATTCTGACATGCTAAACTTGGATTTGACAATGCCTGAAGAAGATCTCTGTTGGACCGAAACGTTGCTTCCTTAAAATTGTTGGGAGCTATCCAATGCAGTGTGCGGATCCTGTTTTCTTTTTATTTTCCTTCAGCATGCTAGACATTCCCGACTGGTTTCTTGGAACGTCCCAGATGACACATTGCTTAGTTGAATATATTAAACTTAAAGACCCGATCGTCGTACATCTCCATGGCCGGGCCTGATAGAAAGAATTTGTTGGCAAAGACCAGATCGTTTTAAAATCAGGCTACAATTGTGTAGTCTGAGCAAGGCACAAGAGCTCTATTTTCCAAACACCAATATATAACACCGGTGTTGACTTTTGCATAATCATTGTTATTTCATCAATATTTCAACATATTGGTGGTGTCACTGTTGGTCATTAATGATGTCATCTGGATGCACTTATTCTGCTATGACAGAAGAATTAAGTTATCGTTTAGCACCTCCAACTTTTCATCTCTGGAGGAGCTGAAACTTTTCACTGAGCAGCTCTAGAGCATCATTCAGTAGAAGAGACAAACACCACAGCATCACTGTTGCCACAACTTGGTTTTAAGCCAAATTAATGAAAAGAGCGTCCAGTATCTTGGTGGGGAAAGTATGTCAAATTTGCAGCAAAAACATGGTTTAAGAAAATGTCCTAGATAATTCAAGAGCCTGTCGCAGTTATCAGACTTAAACCATGGCAAATCTCTCATGGAATTCTCAAGGTTTTTGTAGTACGTAATACCAGGAATATTACAGAAGTGGAGGCCTTTTCTGGGAAAGATTCCTCATAAATGCTGCCAGAAGCTTGTGAAGGCAATGCATCATGTCTGCAGCAGGTCATAGCAGCACAGGGGCCTCTACAAACTATGTTGCTGCTTTTCATTAAGTAACATTTATATTTGATAATTGGGACGAAAATTGTAAAACCTGTTATATTTGGTTAATTAAAATGCTTCTGTTGGGTTTGGTTGTTGCGAACAGTGAAAAAGTTCCAATAAATCTTAACATACAATGGTGGTTGAATATATTTGCTTCGAACTGTATAGCTGCATGAATCAAATGATGTTTAATGCAAATTCCAAGTCTTGTTAAGAGGTGCAGGATTTAAAAGAATACAGTGTAAATGAAGGAGCCAACCAAAACGCTTGCTATTTTAAATTATTTCCTGGTGCTAATACAATTATTTTCTTTAATTACTCAGCGGTGGCCAGACCCAGCAGGTGGGAGAGGTTCACTTACTCTGTCAAGGACCCTTCAGTAGGGCACCTGTTCAGCCTTCTTCTTCTTTTGGGTGTTCCTTTTAGGAGAAACCAAAGCGGATCGTCTGTTTCCATCTTGCCCTATCCTCTGCCTCTTCTTGTCTCACCATGTTACCTCTCTCTCAATCTTCCTATTTTGTCTGGCAACATTTCCAGAGTTTCTGCCGATACCCTGCTGGTTAGCAATGCCAGTGTTAGTTGTTGTTATCCCCGGCCCCAACAGATATTGTTTTGAAAATCGGTTTTGTGATCTGCATATTGATTTGACATGGGTTTTACGTAGGATGCCCTTCTTGAAACAATCCCTCCCCATTTATCTGGGTTTTGGATCCGCACTAGAAGTACACTAGCCTGGGACCCCTTTGTGGCTAGGTTTTCTGTACTCATCTTGCCAAAAGAACTTTTACATTACTTAGGTAAAGTACTTTGTTACAATCCACTAATGGCAAGGCGGATGTTTACTGAAACCCTGCTTGATTTAAGTAGTCGCGTCCCTCAGATAATTTCTTGCTATCTTGTTGGTGAATATTAGATTCTACAACTGAAAGTGATTTTTTCTAGATGAAACTCTGTTGTCAGTATATTATGAATATATCCATTTTAACACCGTCCCTTGTCTGAGTGTTGCTGCTGCTGTGAGCCCTGTGCTGGCCCTCCTCCATGCAGCGTGAGGTGAGTGCTGTATGGTTGCCTTTTTATGGCCAGGCTCAGCTGTGGGGAGTCAGGGGTTTATGTCACCCTGCTCTGATGGTTGTCTGCTCTAGCAGCCTGGAGCAACCGCATGGAGAACAGCTGTTAGTCTACCAGGTGCTGTTTTAGACCATTTCAAATTCAAACTCTGTTGCAGTGTGGATCATTCTGTGAATCATCTCATGTATTTAAGACAAAACGGCTTCCCTGTTATATTATTTTTTACATAATCCCTGGAATGTATTCACTGCTTTGATATTCAAAGAAGCGAACGCTTGAAACTGGTTTGCGACAGCACTAAATGTGGCTAGCCAACTTTCAGCAAGGTCATTCTGCAGATAGTAGAGCTGTTCAACTGCAGCATCACTGATGCTGAGTTGATAAAAATGCAAAAGGGTACTGAAGCCTGTATGCAAATTGCCTATGGTCGTAATAACTAAATAGCTCCAACAAGGGGCAACCCTAGCTTTCATACCAAGAGACAGAAAATCAGTAAATACAGACATGTGTTTGATTTACCCTGTTCCCGTGGAAATAACAGTCCTATGAGCTAGATAGTTTTATGAAGCTATGGAACAAAGTTTGGCGTTCCAGGGAACAAATCAAACCAAACTTTTTATAGATTTAATTATACAAGATGATGCTCTGGTTTCGTTCTTTTATGTTTCTCCCCGGGAATGTGGAACTCATGCCGTCAGTTGGTCAGCCCACAACTTTCTTCAGATTAAAATGTCTCGATAACAATTGGGTGGGTTGCTGTGATGCTTTGAACACTTCCAGACACAAATACAGACTTGTGGAAAAGCTTCAATGAGGGATCCCTTCCTTTGCTGGACCAGTGGCTGGTCTGTCAGAGTTCAGTGAATCCGGTTGGCTGGTGGCTCCATAGACCCTTAGAAACGTGGTTTCAGCAGTGAAAATCACCTTTCAACTACAAAAATAGCTAATTAAGTCCTCCAAGATATCTGGCTTTCTGTTCCCTCTTGAACCAAAATTTTGCGCCCAGTGACATTTGAATTTGTTACTAAATAATCCATGATATTGCCCTGAAGATTAATTTAATCCTACATTCAAAGCGGAGTAAGAGAATCATGACAACGTCATTAATAATTAGAGGTGGTCGATCAATCCGCATCTGGCCGACTTTGATGAACTCAGCTATCGGCCGAACAGCCAGCAACATGTAATGGAAAGAACGAGGCGTACAAAGCTTTGTGTTCGGTTGTCGGTGATTGGTCAAGAAAATTGCAATCGGTGTACCTCTATTAATAATAAAAAGAAAAAATATAAACTTTTTTATCCTGAGGGGAATTCAGATTTTCTGCATTTCACCCATCATTCAGGGAGCAGTGGGCTGCTCCTTTAAAGATCCCGTGGAGCATATTGGGTTCAGGGTCTCGCTCAAGGACGCTACGACCTGTGGACTTGTTAGGGCTCGAACCAGCTACGTTCCACTCTTCCAATTGGGAGAAAGAATCCCCACCCACTGAGCTACAGTCAGCCAATAACACCAGTCAAACCTCCAACAGTGGAAAAATCGACTTTAAATGGTAAAGAAAGATGACGTTTTTCTTACATCATATTGTTTTATACAAATGAGACAATTATCACGATTATGAAAATAATTGCAATTATTTCAAAGAATTGGGTTTACATGATTATTTAATAATTGTGACTTCGGGGTTTAGTGATCCGGATATTGGCATATGTTAAAATGCTAAACTGAGATGGATAGCAGACATCAATATGTTAAAGTTCTCAATGCCAGCATGATGGCCTGCTGACATAACCATTTAGCCTAAATCACCTCTGCCCAAGTAGGGTCTCACAGAGTTGCGGTGTGTCATTAGGATTATTCATGGATGGTTTAACTATGATTCATGAGGCGCTTTTATCCAGTGTCTTACTTTCAAAGTAACTGGATATAAAATAGTTCGAGTTTACAACAACCCCTTCTATAGTTCTATGACACAGAAATGGGACATCTCTTCAACCATTTTAAGTCATAGCAAATAATATGAACCAACAATCCTCGAGAGATTCATTCAGCACTTTATTATTCAGGGCTTATTTTTGATGTCCTTTGACCACTTCTCTCCCCACCTTTGTGGTAATCGTCATTTTGGCATAAGTTAGAGAAATGGTGAAAAAAGCCTTGTCTTTTAAGTGTTGAAAATATATCCTGAGTTAACCCCTTTATCAGGATCTTCTCCAAAGTTCTTCTTGGTCACCTGGCCAACAATTTCATGAAGTTCAATCAACATCCCACTGGTGGATAATACATAAAATACAGAGAGGAAGAACATTCAATTTATTTGTGTTTTAAGAAAATGATTTTAAAAAGAAAATCCAGAGTCTACCCCTTTGTCTGGAACCATTATACATTTTAATTAGCTCTACCCGAGTCTCACTACTAGTTTTATGAGAATCCCTCTGGAAAGTTTTTGTGTGTTTTTTCTTCTTACAATCATATCAACTAAACGGATCCCTGATCAAACTGGACCGGGGGGAATGCAATCAGACCGAAACAAAGCTTGGTACTAAAGTGTTGTACTTTTAGACAGCCTAACCTAATTCACTCCTCTGGACGTTAAGCACAATCTGTGCACAACTATTAACTGGAGTGCGTTACTACAAAACACTGGAAAGCATCTATCCCTGAACTACATGCTGCATGTATTCATGCTGTCTCTACCTACACCAGAAAAATGCATGAAGTTCATAGACTTAAACAGAACAGCTACAAAACAACCCAAACGTATTATACAGGACACCATCTTCACTTTCGTAGGGTTTTGGTCCTGAGTGTTACTGGAGCTGCACACTCAGAGAGGCTCGCACTGTCACGGTTCGCGATGAAAGAGGGCATAGAGTTCCTTTAACCTGTACAACGGGGTGTGTAGGTCATACACCAGCTGTTACAGTGGATCCTCTGTACTCTTCAGTCACAGCCACAGCGGGGAGATTGTTCTCACCTCCACTGTTCCCTCACCGCTCACCTCCTCACTCCCCATTCCTTTGAGATATAAATTTCTGTCAACTATTTTTAGAACCGGTTGGTAAACACACTGATTTTCCGTTGCTCAATACTTTGTTGTTGGAGTTTTAAGCTCAAGTCTACTGGAGGATTTTGTCGGAATCATGAATATGTTGTCCTTTGTGATCATGAATAGTAAAAAATAAATGAAAAACATAGATTCAATAGTTAAATAATTTTAAAGATTTTAACAGTGAGAAGAAGGAATCAAGCCCACCGCATCCCTTTATCCCCTCTCACATAAAGACCATCATTAGCACATAGGTGTTGTGATGGCCGGTCCGTCCTTCAGGAGAACAGATTGATGCCTCACAGAGCTACATGCTCCGCTACATTGTTGAACCCATGTGTGGAATGTTTGCTAAGTCCTCTGCCAGAGCCTTGATTACAACCTTTAAACAAATCTCCTGTAAGAAGATACCTGTTTATTTTGGGAAAGAATGATCATCTCCAAATATTTACAGGATTCCTCGATGGCCCTTTCTACTACGTCAACATTAACTCATGATTTTAAATGTTCTACGGATTTTCACCCCAGCCAAGTGAATAACTGACCTGAACTCCAACGTTTTAATTAAAGCCATTCATTATTCCCAGGATTGTACACTGTACTACAAAAGCAATATTTTAGGAGCTGTGGTTTTAAAATCTTTTGTAGGGTCAGGATTCAACAGATTATCATGGGGTGATTAATTAATTGGACAAGAATAGGAATTTTTAAAAAACATTTAGTTACAATTCTCATCTTATTTTTATTATTCAAAAGGTATTTTTCTTTTTTGGTAATTGGAAGGATTACTTTCTTAATTAGCTGTTTTTTCAGAATATCTAGATGATGTGATAAATAAACGTTTTTTTGCATCACCAACAGTCCAAAACTCAAGATATTCTGCCACGACTATGTGAATAATATAATCTTTCTTAATTTACAGTTTGTCTTAAATTATAAAATATATAAAGAGTGGGATTTCCACCCACCCATCATCGTATGGGTTGTTGTTTTTGGTTTTATTTTTGTCCCAAAACTTCATAATACTCAACTTGTAATGCTAAAAGTAGAGAAAAAAAGAAAGACGGTGATAATTAATCCAGTTGTGTTGAGATGTTTCGTTTTGTCGATGTCCTGGCTGACGCTTTGAAATATGAGATCCCAAAAATGTAGAAGAAACTGGATTTCTTCCCTGAATGTTTTCTTGAATCTCATTGTCGACCGTACGCGTAACAAATACAAGACTTTAATTGTTTAATTTCTTGCTGATTGAAGCCTCCATCCTGATGATCAGCTGTGATCGGAGCAGGACTTTGGTCGTTTCCTTGTGTTTTGGTCTGTTGCTGTGCTGATTGCAGCGAGGAGGCCAGGGCTCAGCCGGCTCATCTACATTCTCATGCTGACCGACCACAAAGACATACCAGTGGACGGAAGGGGGGTTTCTTACTCTCCCCACAGTGGCAGCCCACAGCTTGTTAGGTGTTCTCCCTGAATCTCCCCCTCCACCCTTGCCTGGAAACGGACACTCCTGGTGTATTTATAGACCCTGAGCTCAAGCGAACGCTCTTTCTTAAACACGAGCAGCGAGCTGGGCATATTCACCAGAGTCGTGCGGAGCTTTGCAGTCGTACATTCTAGACTGTTCTATATGTCAATTTACTTACTTCTATCCGGAAAAGCCAGTCAGGTAGGGAACTGTTTGGTTATTTCTTTAAAATATATATATCGTTCATTTGGGTCAATGACCTGTTCCTTATTTAACATCTGGCTGTATATTTTCTAAAACAGTGACATTGACGGTTGGACATTTATTTGCTTTACGGTAAAGTTGTGAAATCTTATTCTTAACAATAGTCTTTTCTCAACCTCTTCGCCATCACAGACCACTAGAGATGTTACGACTTCAGATTTTGGTGTCATTATTATTGTCAGAGTAAATAATCACGTTTTGAAGATTATCGAGACTATAGAAGGAAGCACTAAGCAAAAAGTACACAAAGTTGTGTCTGTTGTTTGATGCGTGCGTGTCAGAGCTGTCATAATGTTACCTTTTACATCCAGAGGTGTGTTCAGGTATGCAGACTTATGTTTGTTACATACAAACCAATCCACCATATATATATATAAAACCACCGGCCTAATTAATGTGAAGGCACCAGCACAGCTCTGCCATGTCACACTGCGTGTTCTGAAAACTAACTATCAGAACCACTATAAACTTTTTTAGCAGTGCAGCAGTTGCTAAACATGTATACAAGCGGCACAGCGAGGGGGCAGGGACATAACACAATTCAAAACTTGCCAAAACTCATTTAAATTTGTCAGGAAAGTCACTGGCGGAGGGGGTGGTTTAAGACCAGGTTAGTATATTTAGCAAATTTCATTTTTTACCTAGACTTCGGCATACAGGGTTGAATGATTATTCTGAAGGTCTAGGGGCGTATAATACCTGCCTTTAGCAGCAACTTTACAATGGAGGGCTTTGCAGATTGGATATTAATCATCTACCACAACCCCCCTGGTCATTATGTAGGTATACAAAATGGTCCCACACTGCCAACTTGATACATTTCTCCGGTGAATAAACTCTGGAGTTTCCTCGAGCCTCACGCATAAAGCTGTCTTGTGCGAAACCGTAGTTTATAGAAGACTTACGATTATCACACTGTGATGTAATTAATTTCGATTAATTTCAAAAATCCTATCCAGCAAACATTCCCTTGCACCACTTTTGGTTTTCATTATCTTGAGTGATTGACTGAAAACAGTGATTGACTGTTTTTGGGTTGTGAAGTGTCTTTTTGTCAAATCATGCACTTAAAAGATATCTACCCTGGCTTTAGGAGACTTTGATGGATATGTGTTACAATCTTTTTTTGCAATTTACATTTTATAATTCAATTTTTACATTTGAAGTTTTTGAAACCACTCTACTCAATTTTGATTCCACTGATGAAGAATGGTCTATAGCTACCAGTTGCACACCCTATATGCCTGTTACATAAATGTACGTTGGAATTTGATGTATGTTTCTGTTGCCGCTGTGTTGCAGATGAAAACGGCACTCTGAGCAAACCCACACTGAACCGAGGAACCCAGAAAGAGGAGAGATGGAAAAGCCAGTCCTGCAAACACAGCCTTCCACCCTGCCTTTTTTCGACACTGCCCACGCCTTCAACCTGCTGCGGGGAATTCATGAACTGCGTGCTGAGCGAAAGTTTTTCGATGTGACCCTTTGTGCGGAGGGACGCGAGTTCCACTGTCACCGCACGGTGCTGGCGGCTGCGAGTACCTACTTCCGGGCAATGTTTGCAGGAACTCTGAGGGAGAGTGTTATGGACAGAGTGGTTCTACATGAGGTGTCGGCGGAGCTTTTAGGTCTACTAGTGGACTTCTGCTACACAGGACGGGTCACGGTCACTCAGGATAACGTGGACGTCCTTCTGAAGACCGCTGATCTGTTTCAGTTCCCCTCTGTCAAAGAGGCCTGCTGTGCCTTCCTGGAACAACGACTGGATGTTTCAAACTGCTTAGAGATCCAGGACTTTGCAGAGGCCTTTGCCTGCAGAGGCCTAGCAGCCAGTGCTCGCCGCTTCGTCCTAAAGAACATAATGGAGCTGGCAAAAGCTACAGACTTTGAGCGGTTGTCATGGAAGCGCCTCCTTGAGTTTGTGTCAGATGACGAGCTTTGCGTGGACAAAGAGGAGACAGTTTATCAAATCGCAGTGCGCTGGGTGAAGGCTGATCTCAAGAGGAGACTGCACTACTGGCCCGAACTCCTCCAGCAGGTTCGGCTCCCGTTTGTCAGGAGATTCTTCCTGTTGGCCCGTGTGGAGAGCGACCCACTCGTCTATCTGTCACCCACTTGCCTTCGCATGGTGAACGAAGCTCGTAGCTTCCAGTCATGTGAGTACGACCGCCATGACAGGCCCTGCCACCGGATGCGGCCACGGCCCTCCACGGGATTAGCAGAAATCCTGGTGGTGATTGGAGGCTGTGACCAGGACTGTGACGAGCTGGTCACAGTGGACTGTTACAATCCCCAAACCGGACAGTGGCGTTACTTGGCCGAATTCCCGGACCACCTAGGAGGAGGCTACAGCATAGCTGCCCTCGGAAACGATATGTACGTCTCAGGTGAGTTATAAAACAACTTTTTTTATCAGAAGGCCGTTTTTTGTATTCAAACTAAATATTCAGCTTGTAAAGAACTTCAACTTTTTGTTCATGAAACTTTGTTGAGAGCAAATCAATACTAATGAGGAAAATTTGTAGAACAGAGATTAACATGGTAACATGTAGAGGACGGAGTCAACCGTATATTCAGCTTAAGTTAAGGTTCTTGAAGTTTACTTTTATCTGATGTCCCACAGACGCTGTGACAGTAATAGTGTGAAAGCCCCACTCAGTAGATTTCCATTCGTATAAAATGGCGGTCAGGCTGTGTTTATAAATAAGCTGTAGGCTTTTTGGTAAGTCGCTCAATGTGTGAACGAGGAAGAGAGAAGTAGGACGTGGTTTGCTGCCCGTACAGCGGTGGTTTTATCTTCACCATCATCGTCCTATAAATTGTTATGAGGGGGTTTCATCAGGCGTTTTCTCAGAACGGGCGTCTCCTGCAAGTGCAAGTGATTGCATAATGTTATCAGGTTTAGTTGTTTAACCATGGTTACAGGGTTGAAATAACATTTGAGATATTTATAGTCTGGTGAAAGGTGTATACAAGAAATAACGTGAAAATGTAGTTAAAACTCTAGAACCCTTAAGAGTCTTTAAAAGTTTAAATTAATGCTTCGACCCATTAAATCCCATCAATTGTGATGTAACGCCTTACGGTCATTAGAATTTGAAGAATGGTTGCAAGATTTTATCAAAAATATTTCATTGTTCTGACCTCTGCAGGACAACCTAAAATATGAAATCACTGATCATTTCTTCATATTGAGTTTCATCAGATAAAAAATTTGTCCTAGGAAGTTACGTTTTTGCCAGCATCAATTTGTCTGTCTGATTAAGATTGTTCGAAGAGTTATCAACAGATTTAATGGAGCAGTAAGCCGTGATGTTGATTTTCAATGTATTGAGTCCTTGTGACCCACAGGTAGTAACTTGAGCGGGCCCCTTGGAAATTCAATGGGTCCCCCATGTATCTAAAATGAAACGAATAAAAAAATTCAATATCTGAAGTTTAATACAGGACATATGTCACAGCAGCAGGAAATCTAAAACTTAAATAAAACAGTAATTTTGTATCCAAATTGAAATGAAAACAAAATAGTGTCTTGGTAACAAAATGGGGAGTGCTGCTAGTGCATTTGTGTGATTTGTGCATAGATGTGCCTGTTTTGTTGTTTATTAGTGCTAATTTCACAGTAAATGAAAATTTCATCTGAAAAGCGCAGCCATTTATTTGTATGTGTTGAGCCAATGCTTTAGGAAAGTTTTTTTTTTTGAGATGAATAAGCAGAGGTTGGAGGCTCTTCTTTTGCAGTGGGCTCGTCAAGTTTAGCAGAGGAAGAGGCAGAAGAAGGCAATACTGAGTTACTCTCGGTAGGCTGATGGGAGTCAGGGAGGGGTGCAGCGTTAGAAAACAGAAAATGCAGCTGCAATATTCTGCTGACATTCTGCAACATTCCACCTTTCTCGCATGCGGCTTTTTTAAGTTTTCCTTTTCCTGTCCTTTTTCTGCTTACTTGAAGAAGAAAAAAAATGGATCGTGTCAGGAGCGGGATGTATGTGCAGAAGCCGTCTAAACATACCTGCAAACAGTCTGCCAAGTATTTTTTTTATCACACTTAGCGGAGTATGTTTTTTCTCTCCTTCCATTACAGTACATCCCATAGACGCCATTTACTACTATGAAGTTTATATCCTTAATTGTTGAAATGAAATCAGTGGTGACCGGCTAGTTGTTGTGTTAGTGGCTAAACTAGCATTTCCCGAAATTATGTTCACAGGATTTTGTCTCTGTTGAGTAGATGCACAGAGAGTTGAGACAGCGCTTGCCTGGTCTCCTGACCATAAGGTTTCTTGTGCTGGTTACTGGGTTTAGATTTCTGGTCTTAACATGTTGTTTTACTCGGTATCTGTAAAGCAAGATCCAGATCATCATTTAGATCCAGGTTCAAGGGTTCCCAAGGCTCATAGCTATGCATGTGGAGCAATGTTGGACCAGCCCGCAGACAAGCTACCGTACAAAACTGCTTAAAAGGTTGATCGTACTTCTGGTAGAAATGTGGCATAACATACAGTGACATCACAGCGTTGTAATGGTAGTAAAATGGTATCTACACAGTAGGCATTTGCAATTCATCACAAAATGTTTTCGATCTCGATTGAGGCAGGCATACAATCTCGTTTCTGAAATACAATAATTCAGCAGCATTTAAATTCATAAGCTGCAACAAAGCCGGCGAGTTTTGTTGATACTAGCCCCTGTGACACTAACCCTTTATGAAGGTGGCTTCATGGGTAATGTGTATCTGTGACTTGTGGGATTATGGGAGTTGTAGGTTGTTGTAACTTGCGTCGCGCAAGAGAGCATACTAGAGAAGTTCCTACCTGTGAGAAGTGTGTTTTTGTTGTCAATTGGAACCACTCATGAGTAAGGCTGTGTATTTATCCTGGCTTTTAAACATAAAATTCCAACTCTTATTTCAGAGTTGGTCCAGAGCTAAGATAAGCAAGTTAGCCTAATATGGCTGAGAAGCCGGAGAGCACGAAGCACAGACAGAAATATGAATAATAGTCGGGAATTATCAATCGGGAATTCCTTCTTCAACTTATATTTTTTCACTTTGTGCCAATTTATTACTCTGTAGTTGCATGGAGGCTACTCATCTCTCTCTCCCGTGGACATTACGCAGTTGAGCTGCTGGGAGTTAACCCTTTAGTACCCACTTGCATCTATCTAAGTTACACAATGAAAGCACATGGTGCTTTTTTATTTCTTATATCCATAGGAAAGTGTAAAAGAATTTTATGTAAACTGAATTGTAAAATTATGGAGAGAATCTTGATTTCAATTTGAAGCAAAAATAATTGCATTCTCATTTTAGCCAGAATTGCCCAGTCCTAGTACACAATATTAGGCAGATGGTTTTAATGTTATGGTTGATCTGTAAATTTATTATTTTGCAAAGTAGATATGAATAATTATCCGTGGTTATTCATTCATTTTCCTCCAGGTGGCTCTGATGGCTCTCGCCTCTACGACAGCGTGTGGCGATACAACTCCAGCGTCAACGAGTGGACAGAGGTGTCGCCCATGCTGAAGGCCCGTGAGTACCACAGTTCCTGCGTGCTGAAAGGTCAGCTCTACGTGGTGGCGTCAGACAGCACCGAACGCTACGACCACCCTCTAGACTGCTGGGAGGCCTTATCGCCTATGCTGCACCCCATGGACAACTGCTCCACCACTATGTGCAACGGACGCCTGTACGCAATCGGCTCTCTGACCGGGGAGGACACCATGGCAATCCAGAGGTACGACCCTGACACCAACCGCTGGGCAATGGTCAGCTGTGGGCAGTTGCCGCCGTGGTCCTTCACGCCAAAAACTGTGACCCTCAAAGGCCTCATCTACTTTATCAGGTGAGTAATAAACTGCATCTTTAAATACTTTAAATAAGCCTTGGTAAATGGCTGGACTGATTTAGTCGTTTCTCTCATTTGCCACAATAAAAAGTAAAAGTAGACTGTTGGTCATTGAATCTGTTACTGCAGTCAGGAGCAGCTGCACCTCATCGTGTTCTGCTGTATAGCAGCGGGCAATTTATTATAGAAGTTAGATATCTCTAGCGGGCTGGATGTAATTGTTCCGTCATAAAATTTGATAAAAAGTGAACGTACTTGAGAATAATTGTTTATTCATTCAGGATATGATTACAAATAATGGATTTTAAGTGCGATTAGATTCAAAGCAGCAGTACTTTTGGCTAGGGCTTGATTCAGATGTGTTTCTGTTTGTAGGGATGACTCCGCTGAGGTTGACGTTTTTAACCCTCAAAAGAACGAGTGGGACAAGATCAGTCCGATGACCCAGGTTCGTATTTCATATTGATTGACTGATTTAAAGCTAGCTTAATCAGAAATTATTTCTGTGTCTTAGCTGTTGGATCCCTAATGTTTAAAACACTGCAGACAAACCGGAGAAGAGCTACTTTCTATAATCCTGCTGCTTCTCAGAAGTTGGTTTTAACTTTTTCTTTATCTCCTTTCTTTTATCCAGGTCCATGTTGGAGGCAGTGTGTCTGTACTGGGCGGTAAATTATACGTCTCTGGTGGTTACGACAACACATTTGAATTGTCGGATGTGGTGGAAGCCTACGACCCGATCACTCGCACGTGGTCCCGAACAGGACGTCTACCTCAGCCGACCTTTTGGCACGGCAGTGTCAGCATATTCCGCCAGTTCATGCCTCAGGTGTCCAACGCTTTCGAATCTGCTGACATTCCCGAGTTACACGCCATTCACCTGCACCGGCATCAGCGCCACCAGGCACTTCACAATCTGAACAACAATATCAACCAGGATTTGAACGCCGCGCACTGAGTCTGGGTCAAGAAGAAGAGATTTGAAGTGTATGCCACCTCATGGAGGCAAGAGTTGTTTACTTTTACTACATCACAATGCTGGAGTCATTAAAGGCAGAGAAGAAGACTGAGCATCAACCAGACTGCCAAGCTGTCATAATACAAATTTCCTCGAGTCTGTTGAACGGATGAATTATAAAACTACCTGGTGTCTCTCAGCTCCAGAGTCTCTCAGTGTGTGGGAGGCGGCCCCAGATGGATCTCATGCAGGAGTTTTGGGAAGCGACTGATTTGTACAATCTTCATCAACAGTGGGGAGGTTGTAAACGTTAGGATAACGGCACACACTTTCGGAAAAACATGAAAAACGACGGAAATCTTTGTATAATGAATGAAAAAGGGAGCTGGAGGGGGAGACGTTAACACCCTGGCTCATGTCTGCACAGCTGGCGTGATGTTGGTGTGAATGTCAGCTTGTTTTGAGAAGTCGCAGTAGTTGCCAGAGGCGATAGCAGAAACGAGAGATTTATGCTTTGGGGCTGATTCCAAACGGCAATTTTGGTTGACACAAGAGAAAAGACAGACGCTTCCCTCAGCTTTGCTACGAGACCATCTGGGGCTGAGTTCCACACAGTGCAAGAATCAGCTTCAAACGCTCCCGGATGTTTTGGTTAATGGAGATGTCTGTGTGAGCAGAGAGTAACAGGGAGTCAGTTTGACTACAGAAACCATAAATTAGAGGTGCTAAGAAGAAAACCTCACCAAATTTAAACGTCCGGCTGTTAACAGGTCTCACGGTGATCCTATATAATCTGTGAAAAATTCCCGAGGTGCGAAATGGAATGAATTGTCCCCAGTGGTGTTTGTGTTCATGGGTAATGTAGGAATCAATACAACATCTGGTCTGTGCATCGGTTTCTAATCCATTTCAAAAAATACTGCAGTGAATCACTTTGTGTTAAAACGGTGGAGCGCCCTTTGACTAATGTGTAGAACACAGGTAATGTGATTACATTCCAAAATCATAATCATAATCCATACTTAAAACGACTTTGCTGGAATATCTTCCACTCAAATTTCTGCTGAGTAATGCTCTGTCATCGTGGATGTTGCATGTGATGTTCTTTTGTGTTGGGTTGAAACCAGAGGTGACCCATGTTGACGGGAAATTATCTCTCTATTCTTTGCTGAGAAAGATATTTCTATATCCTTCAAAATTTCTTCATAAAAGCATTTTAGCTCGCTCCAGTCAATAGGATATTAACATGTTTGTGGAGAATATGACGTATTTATTAACTTAAAACTGAAGCATTCAAGAAAAAGCCATGCCTTTCGTGGTTATAGGGTTTACGTCTCGCCATCTGTTTTCTTGTCATCACCAAAGTTTGCCACGTGTGTTTTTGTGTTGGCAGTAGGGATGGGCAATTCAATCAAGATAGCATCAACCCCCGAGAAAAGGTGACCGGCCACATGTTTTTCAGCTTCATGTCACCTTTACTTTGCCAGGTGATTCTTGAAATATTGCTGATGTCACATATGATTTGGCTGTAAGTTTGTCAACAAAGCTTTAATCAGACTTAATTCATCAACTCTTATGTGCGGTACCATCATCGAGTTTCTGACGTGTCGCAGTAATCGTTTTTCTGGAACTCGCTGTAAGCTCCTACTTCATCAAAATTAAAAAACCCAAACTTCATCAAAGCTGACGGGAAGCATGTTTATGGTCCCCGGCTTTGCACAAATCCATTTATCTTTATTCTGTGTCCATGTATCCATTCATCCTCCATTTATCTTTTTTAAAGGCTCTTTCTATTCAGTCCAGACCGAGTCAGAGAAACTAGTGACAAAGCCCGGCCTAAACCCGGCAGGTCACTTGCCATATGTCCGATCCCGACCCAGTTGCAACACATGTAATACTAGTTGAATTACCGAGTTTTTCCACTGTTACACCGTTGTCTTTGTGGTCATCAGCAGCTATAAACAAACATTACACACGGTCATCAGCAGCTATAAACACAAACATTACACACTGTGATCAGCAGCTATAAACACAAACAGTACACACTGTGATCAGCAGCTATAAACACAAACATTACACACTGTGATCAGCAGCTATAAACACAAACATTACACACATCAGAAGCTATAAACACAAACATTACACACTGTAATCCGCAGCTATAAACACAAACATTACACACACACTGTCACCAGCAGCTATAAGCACAAACACTACACACGGTTGTCAGCAGCTATAAACACAAACATTACACACTGTCACCAGCAGCTATAAATACACATATTACATACTGTTGTCAGCAGCTATAAACACAAACATTACACACTTTCATCAGCGACCCAAACCCAAACAGAACTCTATTTATGACATGCCTGAGCCCAAGTTGAATGTGAACATAATTTGGAAATGTTTCTTCGGCCCTTTCTTAAGTCCGAGAGACAAGTGAAAGCTGGTAGGCCAGTTTTTATTTACCAACCAAACCTGACCAGTTGGGTTCCGACGGGACCAGTCGGGTATCCAGACTATTGCACAGAGCAATGAACGCATGACAGAATATTAGTTCTCCATGAAGCATATTTTTTCCAATTTTTAGTGAATATATGAAAATGATTGCCCCTCCCTAGCTGGTAGCTTAGCTCGTTCATATCTTTCGTGTTCAGCTGACTCCGTGAAGCGCTTCATATTCATCATTTTCTGCGTGCTAGTTTTGGTCGGAGAGGACTGAACAAGTTGGCTGCAGCGGGGATGGCGAGAATATCTGTGTCACTAGTTTGTTGCCTGATGGTGGGTTTTTTTTTTAAGGTAACTTTTGCGGTGAGCCGTCACATGCTGTGCACCCCAGAAGGATATCCTAAGGATTTGTAGACTAACAGCGTGTGATTCTTTTTTTTTTTTTTTTTTTTTTGCAATAATGGTTGCGCTTACGTTGTTCAAACAACCAGTAGACGATACGTATCACAAACCGGTCCATGACTAATGATCCAATAGTGTTCTCTTCGTGTTGCTCCGGAACCCTTAACTGGGCCTTTAGAACCACCGGTCATATGTGCATGAAGAATTTCCTTTGATTTTTGTATTTATGGATGCTTTGTATGTTTATTTATGGATATGTTTGTGCTGTGGTTGCTTAAGATGTTCTTATAACACCGGAACATTACACAACTGGAAGTGCAAAAGAATCTCAATTTATACGAATCAAAAATGATGATTTCTTTTTTTTTTTTGCTTCAACGCTGATAGTTCTGTTTTTGGGTGTTACTACGTTACGGTGTTTTCATACAAGAGTGTGATGTTGAATCTATACGTAAACTTTTACTGTTTTTGCATCATGTTTACAGTGCGGTGGCTGTAAATGAAACGGCAGGCCGGTATGAGAGTTTCTTCTGTCTGCGGCGTGCTGAACAGAAACAACGCAGTGAAGTTTTGAGTTTTGAGTGTGAAAAATAAAAAGCGCATTAAGTTTTATATTCATAGAAAGAGAAATATATATGTGTTCCTTTATAAAGCTGAATATTTTAACATAAAAACGTCCAACCTGTGTTGTGTCTTATTTCCACGAAAGGACATTCTAATGTCTATTAAATGAATCCCGTGAAATATTCACGATGTCATGTGAAGTTGTCTTGTTAATTAAACAAGATAGAAATTGTGTAAAAACAGATTTTCTGAAATTCTTACTGTGAAAAATAACAACAAAAGTGAATATTTATATCCATGCTGTTAACCAACTTAGTGACCAGAAAATAACTTCTCCATAGTTTGACTTGATAAAAAAACACTGAATCAAAGCCTTTACAAAGAAAGAAATCAACACTACTCTTATCAGCCATAACATTATAACCACTGGCCGGTCAGAATCATTTCAGTGTCAGCTGTTAGTGGGTTGGATATATTTTGCATAACATTGGCTCTTAAGAAGGTTTGGTGTGTTTGTTAGGGTGGCAGAGGGATGATGGAGAAACCACTAAAAACCAAAGGAGATAATTATTAAGTTTCTGGATAAATATTTTCTGTATCAGACAACTCAAATAAAATCCATCTTTCTTCTTTGGGCTGTTCCCTTTAGGTGTCACCACATTGGATCAACTGTTTCCATCTTCCCCTGTCCTCTGCATCTACTCTGTCACATCAACCAGCTGCATTTCCCCCCCTCACCACATTCAGAAACATCTTTGGTCTTCACCTTTCTCTCCCGCCGGGCTGCAGCCTACCAATAGATCCACTATCCCTCCCCTTCACTGACCTACTCTTCAGTCACAGATAACTCCTCACACTCTCGGAACCACACCATTAATGTTGTCAACATTTCATTAGCATGCAAAAGCAGCTAGCTACTTCTAATAATATGAGATATTCACTGTGCTACATGTCTTTGGTAAACAGTTTTATAGAATAAATTACAAAACACAATTTGACAAAGTTAGGCTTCCTTACAGTTTTTGTGCAAAGTTTTATTGAAATGGACAGTTGTGTGAGGGGGAGTAAACCTCCCAATGCAACACCAGAGAGAAGAAGCACATTTGCAGAAGATGAAAAAGTGATTCTTGTAATACAAATTCTTGTTATACTTTCAGTAACAACGCTGACCAGCATTTGCAGCAGGTACGTGAAAAGAAACTTAATAAAACCGGCTAAAAAAATATATTCCACAATCATGCAGCTCACTTTGTGAAGCCTTAGAAGCATTTCAATTGCTCAGTTTATTTGTATTTATTTCTTTATATTCTGATCTGCGTTCAAACTGAGCGTAAAACAGATTTTGTCCATGGTGTGATTTTAAACAAATTTAATGTGAACCATCAAAGAAGATGTAAATTCAGATTTTTAGCTCTGCAATGTAAAGCTCAATAATGCTCATGCCTTCCGTCCATCCTCCGCATTTAATTCATCTATATTTGTTCAGGTCTTAGGGTCGTGGCTGGGATTGGAGTGTGAGGCAATTTTGCTCATAATCCAAGTAAAACCCAACAAGTGGCTGCGAACACAATGAAAAAGAAAATAGAAAGTAACGACCGTTCAAATATGGCCATAGATTCATTAATCTCACAGAGGACTCGATTATGGCGATGGTTTTCTGATGTTAATGAGAAAACAAAAGGTTTTGGACTGTTATTTTTCTTAAAGTTCATCAGAGAGCAGGAGTCTCACGATCAAGAAGTTTCCGTTATTGATGAACGCTTTGAACTGTGATGTGATGAACTCATCACAGCGATGTGGTCATGTTGCCATGGCCGCACCGGAAGTCGATAAGCGTGATGATGCAAGAGAGTTTTCTTCAGCGAACACAACACACCTTGTTTACTGTAGCTTTGTGTACCGTATACGCAAAGGTCATTATTAGTTTTAATTTGTGGTTTTAATGCACCGTTTCTACCCGTATTTTTGACACTTTCTTAATTTCAGGGTCTTGTGGTCATGTGACTCAACATGAACAACAAATGAAGCATAATAATGACCCTGACGCACACGGAATACCCATCGCTGCAGTAAACAAGGTGTATTGTTTGTTGTTTGTTGTACTCCTCACTGCCCTCTAGTGGCTGTGTGGATATCCGTTCATAAGAAGTATGGAAGCATGTCAAAGCTAGAAATAACAGGTTGAGCAATGGGCATATTTCTGTACACATATGGAGGATAAATTAACTTTTTCTTGAAGAAGTGATGCAGGCAATGGTGAAAACTGTGTGTTGTGTTTGATGTGAACATCCCATAAGGCCTCATCATCCCTTAATGGCTGCTTCAGACTACACAATGTTTTCTTCTCTTCAATGATAGTCTTCCATGGACCCTATCAGATCGGAATCCATGCCGTGTCTTTGTCAAAAGTCTGGCAACGCTAGAAGTTTGCTCTCAGTTCTTGTTCTCTGACATGTCCTCAATGATTCCCTCCATGTCCATCGGGGAGTCGTAGACCTCAGCTACCAGCTGGGTTTCCTGCAAGACCTCCGGTACAGACAAGCTCTCAGCCGGCTCCACAATGGACGCCACCTCGTCCATCGCCGCGTCACTCGACTCGATCACCACCTTCACTATGCAGCTAGAACTTAGGTCCACCCCGGAATCTGGGATGCCGGGCTCCTGGAGGTTGGTGGTCTCTAAGACGTAATCTGTGTCCCCGTCAATCAGCGGGACCTCCGCGTCTTCGGGTGCTTCGTTCTCGCCGGGACTTCCGTCCACATCCTGCACTATGACGTTCCTCAGTTTTCTCTGCCGGGGGTTGTAGTTCTCAGTGCGTTTGTGGATGAGAATGTGTCGCCGCAGGTGGGCCTGTGAAGGGGGGGCATGTGGAGATGTGAGCGTGATGAGTTTGCAGGATAAAAAATTCACTTAGACTTCATTGAGCTTCAGGAGATTTTAAATAATAAAAATAATAATGAGAGTTTGAGCTTGGGTCTATCCGAACCTGCAAAGCCACTTGACACGTTGTAGTAAAAAGATAGGCCCGTTATATTTAAGGCTTTCCTGCATTATGAGCGCATAACTTTCTCCTTCGATCTGGTGCCTTTGACACCCAGTGAGGAAGGTCTTCTTATCTGTCTTTATAAGGCCCTGCTGAATGTCCTACTGGAGTTATCGGGTTCTAATTTGGTCATTTTATTCATTCGTATGCACAAAAATCTGCCCTTTCTCTGAGGGATCAAAGGGGTGGGAGTTTATCCGTGCTGTCGATGGCTGGACACGCAGAGAAACAAACATTCATGAACTCATTCTCTCCCACTGGTAACGTACAGTCACCAGTTCACCCTTATCGCATCGCAAGTTTGTGGACTGTGGGAGGAAACTGGAGCGCCCGACCAACAGTGTCCATGATTGGAACCCAAAACATTCTTTCTGCGAGGTGAAAGCGTTCACCGTTGCACGACTACGTCTTATCACCCGTAAACTAAGAGCCAGATTAAGAGACAATGTGAATAACGGTTGGTTGCGGTTCTGCCGGTGAGCCTACCTGACGAGTGAACTTGTAGCCGCAGTCTGTGCACTCGAACTTCCTCATGCCCTTATGGCGGCGCAGATGAACACGGTGCTGCTCTTTAGCTGGCGACAAGAAAGACAAGAAGGATGACATAAGTGTGTCTGTGCCTCCGTTCTGATCAGGAGGCGACGGATGATGTCATCGTTGGTGACGAGAGTGGGCGGGGCTGAATGGGACGGCTCACCTTTGAAGGTTTTGCCACATATCTGACAGCAGTGAGGACGGCCTTCCTCGTGTTTGCTGGCCTTGTGGCGGAGGAGGGCGCCTTTCTCCGTGAAGCGCTGCTCACAAACGTCACAGCCGAAAGGACGCTCGCCGGTGTGCGTCCGGTTGTGTTTATCCAGACTGGCTGGATTGAGAAAGACAGCGAATAAAACACATGAACTCTTGAGTGAAAGCTACTACGTTTACTTTAATCGCTGACTGTGAGAAGGTTTCAAAACTTCTCTAGCAACTTTTCTTTTTAAGATTTCTCGATTCCAAAGAACATTTGGAGTAGAGAGGAAGTTTGCAGGATGAAGTTGTCATCACTTTTAGCACCTGTGATGTAAACTGAATGGGCCTCTGCGTAAACAGCATATAATGTAATAGTCTGGGAATAGGCGGTAAAATGCAGCCAAAATCCCCCTCGGGGGCCAAAATCATATTTTTGGCACATTTTGGGTCCATCCAACTGGTCCAACTGGAGAGTGGTTCTGGTTCTATCCCACCCAAACTGTGTAGAATAACATGAACTTTGTGGCATTCCAATCAGAGTGTATGCAGAGGTTATCTGAGAGTTCCTGAACTAATTCATCGATTGTTTTCGCTTCATGGTGTTACTGTAGATGGAAAGTGACGATGACGATGGCAGCAGAGCCAAGGGAGAGCCGTTACCTTGCGTCCTGAAGGTTTTGCCACAGAGGTGACACTGGAAGGGCCTCTCGCCGCTGTGTATGCGCAGGTGCATGTTCAAGTTGTTCTTCTGGGAGAATGCGTGGCCGCACAGGTTGCACACGAAAGGGCGCTCGTTTCTGTGGAGCGGAACGGAGAGGAAACAGTCTGCATAAAAAACGACCACAGCTTGTCCGAGGAGGGAACTTTAACGCTACGTTTGGAGCTTCGAACATCCTCAAACACAAAGGGAGACCTGTGGATGGCTTTGATGTGCATCTGCAGGCCGTTTCGGCTGGAGGCGCGATGCCCACACTCCTCGCACACAAACGGCTTTTCTCCGCGGTGTTTGGCGGCTTCGTGAACCCGCAGCTCGGTCCGGGTCAGGAAGGTTTTGGGGCACTCTGGGCACTAAATATTAAAACAAAGTTGTAAAAAGAATCCAAAATGAGGCGCTGTTTGTAAAGTCTGATTTTAACAGTACAGTAATCAACTTTTTATTTCTTTTTAAATCAGATTTACAAGAATATTCATGAACTTAGTCAAACTTTTCTTCATGTGAAATATGTGTTATATAAAAGGTCTATTGAATAGAAATATAATTCAACGTCTACATGCTAAGTCTAAATGTAAATGTAAAATCCAAATATCAAATGTTTAGCACAAAAACGAGTGAATGCAAATGTACACTGACGTCAGCGGAAGTAACGAAGTAAAAGTATGATGAAGAAAAAAACACTTCTGAGGAAATGTTGCGGTTACCTCAACAACCAATAAGCAGCGTTGAACAACAAACCTTTGTATAGGAATCGTCCAATATGTATCGTGTATCGACAAATGACTCGCTTTTTGGTTCTTCAGGTAGACGCAACGTTTGCTCACTTAGGCTTCTAAAACGTGGCTGACAGAAACTTTTGGCTTGCTAAAAAAAAGTGATTTTAAAAAATAGTGCACTGCTCTTTAAATGTTGTTTGTAGCTCAAATGTGGCAACGAGTTTCTGTTAAAACCAGCATGTGCTACTTTACAAACGGCGCCCAATGAAATCCAGCACAGTTGAAAAATAGTTTACTGCGTGCGGGTGGGTCAGCAGAGAGTGAGGAGAACTTACTGCGTGTGGTTTGGGGTAACCGTGGACCTTCATCATGTGAATCGTCAAGTTTTTCTTGTACATAAACTGATCGGGACAAGTTGTACACTGAAAAAGGAAAAAGATACAGACGCTGTTAGCAGGATTAACGGATTTTCACAAACCTTGGGGGAAGGGTGGGAGAACATGGAGGGAGAATCCAGATATATTTTTATAAATTTCCTTTAAGTTGCGGGATTATAGAATCTTTCCAAAATAACACAAAAAAAAAAAATTCAGAATTTCCCCAAAACTTGGTGGAGGAGCAGCAGCCAAATAAACCAAACAGATATGTGTACGGATCCACTCTACCGAAAAACATTCTACTTCACTCTATGCTGCAGAGCTGTGAGAAATATATTGGATCCTCCTATTTCTATGTGAGCGGAAACACAAAACTGTATCGGCTCTTCAAACTTGATTCTACAGAAAACAATTGGAGGAAACGCAAAAATACGATCTTCAAATGATCATTTTGAAGTGATCCTAGCACTAAATTCCTTCCTGAAAGATCCTTCATCCTGCTGTTGGAGGGATTTTGGAACTTCTCTTCGGGTTCACTGTTCGAAGTCCTCTTCATTTGTAGATAATGTGTCTGACTTTGGATCTGTGGAGTCCCAGAACCTTAGAAACAGCTTTGGAAACTTTCCCAGACTGATGGCTTTCAATCACATTCTTCCTCATCTCTTGTGGAACTTCTTTTGATTTTGGCATACTGTGCTACTGGTGAGACAACTTCCTGCTACTGCAACTGGTCTATGGAGGCGCTGATGTGATTGAACAGGGCCGGTAGCGATAGTCCAATCCATCTGGAACCAGTTATTAATGCTATTTGGTACAATTGAGGTATTCAGCTTCTTAAGGGGGCGGAGCCTCTTTCAAGTAGACCCGGTTGGTTTTTAGGTCAACAATACAATTTTCATTTAAACTTGTATTCGATGTTTACTCTGGTTATGTTTACTTTAAATTTCGCTTGAAGATCCGACACAGTTTCGTCTGGGAGGCACAGAAAAACCGAGAACACAAGGAAGGGGAGCCGATTCTTTTTTAACAGCAGTGTATTTCTACTTTCACGAGGGCGGAGGCTGTACCTTGTAGGGCATATCTCCCGTGTGGGAGACGGCGTGCAAAAGCAGCTCTTCTCTTCCGTTAAACGTTGCGGAGCACGTCAGACAGGTGTGCGTCTGTAAATTGAACACTGGCGGTTAAAGTCGGCGGCGCTGGAGGCAGATTGAACTCCTTGAACTCCTGGCTTCTCACTGACCTGAGCTTTGGAGCAGTCTCTGATCTCATGAATCATGAAATTCTCCTTCCTGAAGTACCTCTTTCCACATTTGAGGCAACCGAACGGTTTCTCTCCGGTGTGCCGCCTGTGGATGACACGCATTAGTGGCGTTTTTTTCTCGCAGCTTTCGAGTCCGGCAGGAAACGAGCGGAGGACACGCACCTGTTGTGGACCTTCAGGTAGTATTTGCTCTTGAAGGATTTCTCACAGACGGGACATTGCACAGAGTTCTTCTTGGCGTCTCCTTCCGCGACCTCACCGTTCTCGTTTTTCCCCGTTTTGCTCGGGGCCTTGCGTTTGGGTGCTGCTGATGTTGACGGGGATGAGGAGCCGGGCACGTACTCCTCGTCGGTGTCCTCAGTGATCGGCTCAAAATCCCCCACATCTTCTCCTGCTTTCTCGGTCACCCGGCTCGCGTTATGGCGGCGTACTTCGGTGGGCACCTGAGGCACCTGCAGGCGGCATGAGACAGATGTCAGATATTCACCACATGATCACTTTATAATCACTATTACCTGTGTTTTTGTGGCAGTTAGTGTTCAAAACATTTCAATTATAGTTTGTAGAGGAGGACCAAGAATAAAAAAGACAAAGTCCTAACAAAGGAAAAGTTGTATTTTAGTTCATTTTTGTATTCAAAATGTGAAATACGACTAAATATGTCCATTATTTGTCACTATAATGTCTTTGCAGTTGTCATATTTTGTTTTGGTCCATCCGTCCATCCCTCTAGTCTCCTCCTGCTCCCCTTCCTTCCTTTCTTAGTTCTGTTCTTGATCAAGGAGGTTGTGTCTTTATTAGCTGGATGGTTGATTAGTTCATTGGTTAGTCATTTGGTAGGTGGGTTGGTTGGTGGGTGGGTTGGTATTTTGTTGCTTGGTTAGTTGGTATATTGGTTGGTGGGTGGGTGGGTTGGTATTTTGTTTTTTGGTTAGTTGGTATATTGGTTGGTAGGTGGGTTTGTTGGTGGGTGGGTGGGTGGATTGGTATTTTGTTGCTTGGTTAGTTGGTATATTGGTTGGTGGGTGGGTGGGTTGGTATTTTGTTTTTTGGTTAGTTGGTATATTGGTTGGTAGGTGGGTTTGTTGGTGGGTGGGTGGGTGGATTGGTATTTTGTTGCTTGGTTAGTTGGTATATTGGTTGGTCGGTGGGTTTGTTGGTGGGTGGGTGGGTGGATTGGTGTTTTGTTGCTTGGTTAGTTGGTATATTGGTTGGTCGGTTGGTTGGTTCTTTTATTGTGTGGTGGGTCGGGGAGATTGGATGCACATCGGTTTGTTTTAGTCAGCAGGATTATGCAAAGCTGATGGTTTGGAAAATTAAAAGAATCCATTAAAGTTTGCCGCGGATGTGGGAAAAGGAATGGATTCTAGAAATTTGCATTTTGAAAAATCTCTCTAATGTTTCTATGGATGACTTGTTTTTGGACATTTTTCATCATTAGGTAAAAACTACTGAACCTATTTCCACAGAACTTTCTGTGGGAACTGAACACTTGTGTGTGTGAGAGTGGAATGTGGATCAAATGTGTCTTAGATTGCCCATTTTGTTCAAGGTATGTGCACTCAAAAGAGAGTTAGTCCAACTATAGATAAAACCGGTACTGTGGAAGACTTCCCGTCTGGTACCTGTACCAAAGACTACATATCATAGGTAGCGCAACCACTCCAGACCTGAGGTCTTGACCTCCCACCTGACGAAAACCATGGAGAAGGTTCTTCTCAAGCACCTTCGACCCCTGGTAAATTCCCAGACGGATCCACTCCAGTTTGCTTATGAGCCGGGCATCGGAGTGGATAACGCTTTAATTTACCTGCTGCACCGATCCCCCTCTCATCCGGGGAACCCTGGAAAAACTGTGAGGGTCATGTTTTTATGACTTCTTCAGTGCTTTCAACACCAACCAGCCTTCACTGCTGAGAGGGAAGCTGGATGGGGCAGGTGTTCACGGCCGCCTGGCTTCATGGAACAACTACCTCACTGACAGACGAGAGAATGTCAGGCTGAGGAACTGTGTGTCTGATGTGGTGGCCTGCTGCACCGGAGCTCCACAGGGAACAGTGCTCTTCCCGTTTCTGTTTACCCTCTATACTTCGGACACGACACAGATCAGCCCCACCTCCAGCAGTTCTTTGGCGATTCAGCCGGTGTTGGAAATATTTCAAAGGGGAACGATCAAGAGTACAGGAACACCATCAAGAACTTTGAGGGCTGGTGTGAGGTCAACCAACATCGGATTAACTCCAGCTAGATGAAGGAGCTGGTGACTGACTGCTGCGGGAGGTCCTCACACATCACACCGGGGAAGATCGAGGGTTTAGACATGGAACAGATGAACGCATAAGAAATACCTGGGTGCTTAGCACCACAATGAGCTGGACTGGTGGGACGACACAGTACAAGAAAGGCCAAAGACATCCTCACATGCTGAGGACACCGAGATCCTTCGGAGTGTGCGGTACTGCAGTCAGAATCTATAACAGCTCACTGGGAAACTGTGTTGTGTCTTAAAAACCGGAATAAAAAAACTTTGTTTTCTATTGTCACTTGGCAACGTTGGAGCTGTTGTAATGCCCAAATTTCCCCATGGGGATTAATTAAGTTCATTCTATTCTATTCTATTCTAAACTTAGACTTCAGTGAGATAAGGAATAGTGGAATAAGAAGACGTAAATGCCTGCGATTATTGTTTCTTGTTTGATAATTAATTGTGTTTGTTTACAGTCTCTGAGTCTCCTTTTAGTTTCATTAGTTTGTTTGTTTATACATTTGCAGGATAACACAAAAAAAACACAACCAATATCAACGAGGTGGAACGAATGTGCCGAAAGAGACCAAATAAAACATTTCTTCTGATTTCACCCCACAGTTCCATGCAGTACCGATTATATTCTTCCTACAGAGGATTGTGTTTTCTACCTCAAAGTCAACGGGTGGCTGGTCTGCATTTGGGTTCTCCTCAACGGCGTCATCACCGTCTCTCTCTGCAGGAATACATGGAGGATTCTTGCTGGGTTTTTCAGGACCTGTCAAATCAGTGGTGGCGGTCTCGTCGGCCATCAGTCGCCTGGGGCCCTTCACAACACGACCAGAGCGGGTGGTGGTGGTGGTGGTGGTGGTGGTGGTAGAGGCGGTCACACTAGTAATGGTTGTGTTCGTATCAGCAGACTCATCTTTTGAGTCTAGAGGTGGGTTTTCATCCCTGACTGCAGGAAGGTTAGTATCTGATGATGACTTTCTAGGCCGTCCTCTTTTACGCCTGAAAGGCGCCGGATCCTCAGAAGCTTCCTTGAACTGCTGACAAAGGACAAGTGCTTCTGGTACGCACAAGCTGGCTGCTGCATACTGCACTTTGTCCAAGTTGTCAGGATCTAAATTCAGCTCACCGGTGTAGACAAAGTTGAGGAGCAGCTCCAGGCCGTCGCTGGGACACTCCTGAAGGCACAACTCCATGCAAGGTGCAGTGGGAACATTGGACTGTTGGAAAAGTTCACTGAAACAGGCGAGGATGCTGCGGTGGGCCAAGAAGACAACCCCACTTCCCAGATTCAACACTGCATCACAGAAACTCCCTACTGCCCTCTGCTGGTTCAGGGTGGACAGGATACGCTGTGCGTGGTTCTTCCCCGCAGACATCCCTATGGTTTGTTTCTGCTGCGGCATTGAATAAATCGAAATGTTATTCCATTAAAGACATCACAAAATTTGATAGGATTTGATTCTTTTTATGAAACCTTACCTTACACTCGCTTGTGATCCAGTCACATAGGTTGTCACAAGACAGTCTGCTTCTAGTGCCGGTCCCAGGCCCAGATAAACGGGTAGGGTTGTGTCAGGGAGGACTTCCAATGTAAAAGCTACACCCAAATCAATATGCAGAACAAGATGATCCGCTGTGGGGACCCCTCGGGGGTGCAGCCGCTACAAGAAGAAAAAAATATATTTATATATATATATATATATTTATATATATATATATATATATATATATATATATATATATATATATATATATATATATATATATATTTATATATATATTTATATATATATATATATATATATATATATTGTTCAATATTAATGTTATTAAATGTAAATATAGATCATGTTAATCATATGCATATATAGATATATATAGAAAATATACAAATAAGAAATCATTTAAATAATCAAAATAATAAATAATGACAATTGCACATAAATAATAATTAATATAACATTTACATGTAAATAATAATATTCAAATATAAATATTACAAATGATACTTATAATACTAAAGTAAGTAATGATAATAGTAAATACATGAATATAAAAAATGTAAAACAGTAATTTATACGTCTTTTAATAAAATGTTAATATTGCAATCATAAATAATGCATATATTATATTGGATACATAAATATTAATATTAGAAATATGACGAGAATAGAAGTGATGATAACAAGTAATATAAATAATAAGTGAATAATAAGAAATATAAATATAAGTGTCCATAATATGCAAATAATTGGAATTTAAGTGCATGAAATGTGATTAATAATAAACTGTATAAGAATAAATAATGTTAATAAAATAAATATTCAGAAAAATAATTATTATAAATACTGCAAATATAAAATACCAATAATGTAAATAACAATATACGTTTATAATACATACAAATAATAAGTGTATGAGTACTATCACTTATCATTATTAATAATATATTAATATTTTTTACTAAATTCGCTAAAACAATCAGTCCTCCACTGATAATATATTTTCTTTTTAAGTTACTGTAAACCCCTTGCTATCTCTCTTAGCTTCTCCACGTTTATGTCCTAGCACACATTTTAAGACGCTCCCTTAGCATATTAGGAACGCACCCGAAAGCTGCGTTTTGAGACTCACGTCTGCACAATCGATGAAAAATGAAAATCTACCGATGGTTCTGATGTTGTAGAAAACCTTCTGATGCAATGAAAATAAATTTACAAGGAGGTTACATGTACCTTCTTTGCCTTTCTTGTAGGCCCCTAAAAATCAAAGGAGGAAGAGGATGTGACGTCGGCAGCTGACAAAACTCCGGGATATATTTTTGGTGTTCCTTTAAAAACACCATCAAATACAACGGTAATAATTTATTACATCCAAATATTATCATTATTTGGTAAGACGTATATTAAGGTTATTGTTTTCTTTAGTTGAATCAATTTCAAACGTGCATTAGTATCGTTAAATAGTTTAGTCGTAAATAATACCACTCCGAGTAATATTTTAGTCGACCATCTTCAAGGGGCGTCTGTTTGTGGATCACACATGTAAGCTAGCCTGCTAGCATTGTTGTAGTAACAGTTGTTTAGCTCCCTTGAGTCTTTTTAGCCAAATAAACCCTTTCACTTTGGTAACATCTTCAAGGATCATCTTAATAGTTCTGCTTCATTCTCTCGGATACTGAGGGTACGTTTTCTCAAGCCGAACGAATAAATATTAGCCAGCAGCTAGCCGTTAGTTGTTACAAAGCTGTCATTGGTTTCGTTAGCCCAGGTATCTTGATATATATTTTCTATATTTACTGTTGATTCCCCCCTGAATTGAATCTCCGTATATATTTATTCGAGAAAAAAATAGACGGCTCCAGGCTAACATTTAACACATCAAAGACGATAGTTTTCTAGCTTTCAATTGTGATGTAAACACAAGCTAACTACTGCCAGCATGTGTTGATAATAGACATTTTGATCGATGAATTTGTTGTCATCCTGACCAGGTACTGACGACTCTTGTGGCTCTGATGCCCACACAAGACATTATTACCATGATAAATTGTTGTATAAACGGTATTTTTTTTAATTGAAACGGATTGCAATCATACTATTAATATAGCTGATATTATGGTTGATCGTGTCCGTGTTCCTTGCCCACCTCTCTTCCTCTTTAACTCACTCTGACCCTCACTCACTCTCTCACACTGTCCTCGTCCTCTCACTCTTTTGTTTTCTTCCTGCCTCATTCTTTTCCCACCCTCTCACACTCACTCTGTACCTGTCATACTCTAGCTCTTTCACACTCTTGCTCCCCCTTTCTTCTTCTCTTGCCTGGACTCAATGTCAATTTCGAATTTCAAATGGCTTTATTGACATAGAAAACTAATTTTAGTATTGCCAAAGCAAGTTTAAAAAAAAAAGGGATGACACTCCTCCTTCACTCACTCTCTCGCTCTACTCAACCGGTTAAAGCAGAGGCCAAGGTGTCTGCACGTTAAAGGCCCGTTTTTTCCCACCCGTCTTCATGTTCTTGCTCATAAGGGGAATTCTTGTGTCTCTGTAGAATAAATAGTCAATCTACACCTGCACTTTTTTGGGTAGTCCCTTGAGATAACATTTGTTGTGATTCGGTGCTGTATATATAAAAGTGATTGACTGAACCTCTGTCAACAGATGGTGAGACCTTTCAGTGCCAACTGTCTTGCATCTCTCTCTGCAGGTCCCCGTTGTTTGTAATAGTCAGAACCATGAAAGTAAAGAAACCCTCGCAGGCTAAGAGCCAAGCTAAATCTCAAAAGTGGAAGGATGTTAGAGGAAAATGGTGCCGCCCTCCCATCACTTCCTCAGAGCTCAACTCCAGTCCTGTCCTGGCCAGGGTGATTAAGGAGCACCAGGTGTCTGTGAAGAAAAAACCCACCGTGAAGAGGTTGAAGAAAAAGGCTAAATCCGTCCCTGACTCCAAGAGTAGCACTGAGCCGTCTGGAATAAAGGAACCTCCCACTCAGACGAATGGAGGTTCAGTGTTTACCATGGACAATGATATAGAAGACTTAGAGGAGTGGAAGAACTATTCCCAATCCATCTATGGGAACGGATTAGAGACTTCAGGTGACACGGAGGATGTGAGGCCAGGTAGACTGGAGGGAGAGTCTCTTCATCATTGTGCAGAGAGGGATGATCGACAAAACCATGCCGTGCTGGTTATGCAGAAGGATCAGGTAGGCTTCAGGATATCTTGTTTAAGAATCTTTGATAAATCCATGTCTCAACTAACTGTTGCATGTCTCTTTCAGACTCTGTGTTTCCGTGGGAAGTGCTTTTTGACCTGCCTGTATGGCAGGGTAGATGTGATGGGGTTCACCATTGATGAAGGCCAGGAGTCGTATCCACTCTTCTCCCCAGCCTCACACTGTCCTCTCACCATTAGAGCTCTGGAAACCTGTGAACACACCACTAACGCCAGCGCAGAAGCGTCCCGCATCCTCCAAAAGTATCTGCCACCAGGTAAACGCCTAATGACCTAGGTTGTAAGAAATGAATGTTATAATGCATAGTTGAGGTTTTACTGTTATCGAGATTATATTTTTCCTGCCTTTAAAACACATTTGAATTTGCCTCTCAAAGCATCTAGGAAGAAGATACTAAAAAGGATTATGTCAGACTCGGCTATCATCCTCCTGGAACCAATGGAGACGCCCCTGACACAGTTTCTGTCGAGCTTCTCAGATCTCAGTGAACTGTTCAGCCCCCCAATAGTAAGTTCCCTGATATTTGTCCACATAGCCACTCTCAATATTCACCACATCATAAAAGCAACACTGAATTTGGATTATCAACTGGTGTTTTACTTGTCTTTTCCACCATGCTTGTTCGTAGAGTGAACTCATGTCAGCAGTTCTTGACACCCCACTCAACGGTCTGGGCATGATTCCCCTCGTTGGCACTGTCACAGGCCTGAACCTGTCAGACAGCTACAGAGATGCTCTCAACATGGTGGTCAGCGCCTGCAGAGGTGAGCTCCTTTTTAGATACGTGACTCCTGAGTGATCATTAGGTTTGACGATACCTAATAATATGAAGATTTTTCCATTTTGGTTTTGTGATAAATGCAGAGGGATACTTGAAACTCATCAAGTAACCTGTTTTAGATCACTGTGACGCATTTATTAGAAAGCATTTGATCCATTAGTAATTCAATTTGAGTCCTGATTGATCATTTTGGTACCTAAATCAGTGTCTTCTGCTATTAATTGTTTAATAGAATCATGGATAACTTTGTTATTTTGTAAACTAGCAACGTTTCACAGTCCTTTTAATTGACTTATCCTTTCAACACAGTGAATCCTGAAATAATGAGACAAAGTCCGACCAGTATTGGACTCAGGACGAACTGTCCTTTGGTTTAAAAAGGACTTGTCAGGCAGATCTCAGTGTATTCAAACAGAAGGTCTTACCTTTAGCTCCAGCTCCCTTTGTATATCAAAGGGCGTGTCCCAGGGATCAGTCCTCGGACCCTTCCTTTTCATCATATATATGATAAACTGCCTAGATCAAAATGTTCCAAATGCATTCTTTCCCCTTTATGTGGACACAACTGTGATATTTCGCTCTGCTTCCACGTGAAGCCATGCCCTCAGCAATCAATCAGCTTTTAATACAGTAAAAATGTAATTTACTTGATGATTTAAAACTTGTTTTAAATGCTGATAACACTAAACAAACTTAAAACTGAAGCGCTGGACCTTCCAGTCATCCCCATCCTTCAGCGCTCTGAGACTGAATCAGTATCTCAAAAATCTACTGGGGGTTACTGTCTTCTGACTGTTCCTAAAGTCCTTACTGAGCATGGAATAAAGTAATTTAATTTTGCTGCTTCCTCCGCCGGGAATCAGTTGCAGAATGAATAGAACCACACAGAGCTGGTCTCACTGAACGCTTTCAAAACCAACCCATAAGACTTGGAGGAAGAGACATCTGGCTATAGATGTTTTGGTAGATACAGATGTCTTTGACAAACATAGCTGTTAAATTTTAATTTATGATGTCAGATTTCTTCTTTGTCTGTGTGCTACTGCCTATCTTAGCCAGAACGCTCTTGGAAAAAAGATTTTTAGTCTTTATGGGACTTTACTGGTATAATAAAGGATAAATAAGATCCCAGAGGGGCCAATAGTTGTCTATAAAACAACAACAAAACAGACGGTAACGATAAATTAACATCCGGATATCAGGAAAACAATGCAACAGAAGAAGCAATAATAAAACAGATGGCGGATAAAAATATGAAGAATAGTTGCAGAAGGATATGAAAATAATAAACATTTTCATAAAAGTGTAGCCCATGTTTCACGGAATAATTAAATATTATTAAATGATGAAAGTGATTTTTGTCCCTTGTAGGGACTTTTTGTTGCATCTCCGTTAGAGGTGCACCCAGTGCAATTTTCTTAGCCGTTCACCGATTTTTGTAAAGTCTGACCGGCAGTTACCGGTTTAGTGCCAATATCTATTAAGGATTATAGTGGAAGTAAGGCTGATCGGCATTGTGTATGTATTCTGACCTGTTGAAATGAATGGACCCTTCGTCCTCCCCGCCGTGCGTTTCTTAAACCGATTCAATGACATTTCCAAGTGAAAATAAAACTTTGTAATCCTCGTCGAGTCCGTTATATATTATATGTTGGCTTTGTTCAGGGATTTCAGGGCTCTCGGCTGGCTATGTGCTGTTGCTAGCTTTAGCCGTTCTGCCAAACTTAGCTTTTTGAAACTTCCTCGGGGGGGATTAGCTCATACTTGGTGTGGGCGTGTAACCGACACCGAACCAGCTGAGTGGGGCTCCTCGGCCAATTCTTGATTTCATCAAACTAAACCTCCTGGCGCATCAATTCTCCAGTGTTTTCTGTCATCTATCCATCACAATCTGCTGATAAACTTGAGAAATGTCTATTAAACGTTATTGGGAGATTCATTCGGAGTGGGCGAAGGTTCCCAAGGCATTTATTGTGTCGTTGATAAAATCCATCAGTTGGCTCCCATTTTCACACAGATCTTCAACAGATTACTGGAGCTGCCCAAAGTCCCATCCTGCTTTGCTGTAAACGCTCTACCATCACCCCTATCCCCAAGAAACCCTCCATCACAGGATTAATTGACTACAGGCCTGATGTCCTGACATCTTTGGTCATGAATTCCTTCGGGAGTCCTTTGTTGACCATCTGAAGGACACAACAGAACCTGTGCTGGAGTCCCATATTGATTGATACAGTCAATATGAGACTTAGATACATCCTGCAACACCTCCACTCCCCAGGGACTTATGCAAGGATCGTCTTCTTGGACTTCAGTTCGGCTTTCAATACAATTATCACATAAATTCTCGCTCAAAATTCTCACAGCTCGCTATGCCCGCCTCAACATGTCAGTGGTCAACTCAGCTCCGGATGTCTAACCTGCCCCCGGATCTGCTGATACAATTTTAGACGGCGACAATCGAGTCTGTCCTCCATAACTGTTTGGTTTGGATCTTCCACCAAACTAGACAGGAAGAGACTCCAGAGTACCATCAGGACAGCAGAGAACATCATCGGAGCCAACCTGCAATCCGTCCAGGACCAGGAAATGGGCCAGAAGTACTGCTGCTGACCCATCACAACCTGGAAAACGGACTGTTCTAATTTTTTCCCTCCGGCAGGCGCTCCACATCTCTGCACACAAGGACTAATCGCCATGTCAACACAGTGTCTCCCCACAGGCCCTCACACTGATGAATAATTCAAAGTCACATAGAGTCAACAAACCAGGACACAATAAACCTAATCACTTCCTGCCCTACTGACTAAAACCAACGCACAATTAATCATGTTTACATAAGACACTGACACTCTCATGGTCTTCATGGCCATTTACTTTCTGCACTTTAGAAACACTGGTCTAATCTTTGCACCATCTTCACTAAAACCCCCAATGCTTGACATGAATATAGAGGAGAATGTATGCGGTTGTCACTCCCATGTTTCTCCTCTAAGCTTCTTTTGAACATGGAAAGCCACAGTCAAATTCCTTGTATGATTGTCAACACATACTTGGCCATTCGAGCCGATTCGTATTCCCTTACAGAACGAGAGAAAAAACGAAAGTTCCATCTGTTCATCATTCAACTTCCTAACTCATCGCTTCTCTCGATCGGTCACACGGCTTCCCCTTTTGTGCAGCAGGTGCCAAACATGTTGGAAGCATTGTGGCTGTTTCCGCGAAAAATCCTTTCATGTCTGAATAAGTGCTTTACAAGCATGAAGTAATGAGAAACCAATGTCTGAATAACAAAGAGCCTTTATTTTAACAGCTGGAGGAAAATGTTCTATCCTCACACGGATCCATCACTTCATCCCTCTGCCACCACAAAGTGGGTGTTTGTGTGTCCGAGTGTGTGCATCACCCTTTAAACTGATCAACGTTCCCCCTCAATCGTCAAAGATGAGCAAATTAAATTTTAATGGAGAGATTTATGACGCTCTGTAATAGACTGCGCTAAAAAGCTGCTGCCAAAAAACTATTTTTACTGGAGTCAAGGCCTTTGATTGAAGCTCTGCACCAACTATCCTTCATCTAAACAAGTTTTTCTCAAAAACAGAAAAAAGAAGAATTACATTTTGTGGAAAGCTTGATTAAAAATTATACTACCGGTCTAAAAAGCACTAAATGGTTTTGGACCAAATGAAAGATCTGATTTACGGGTTCGCTCAGCGCTCCCAGAATCCCTCCATGTTGAGGGAGTTTCTACGCTGCTCTACTGTGGAGGTCCGCTGTCATAGGTCACTTAAAGCTGGTCTTAAAATCAAGCCTAACGTTTAGTTAGGCCAAGCCTAACCCTCATTGTTTACAGCAGCTTTCTGTAATCTTCAAAAAAGAATACAGTAACAAGATGAAATAATAAAATGTATCATATCAACTACAAATCAATAAAACTATGGATGTTAGAACAAAAAGTGTGAGAATGTGACATGTATGACTGTAATAACCCGGACCCTAATCATTATGATAATAATACATGAGTGAAAACAATAACTATATATATATATATATATATATATATATATATATATATATATATATTAGAACAAAGTCAACGGTGGATGGTGAAGGTCGGTCAGGACGCAGCAGTAAAATTCTCTCAAGACTCTTTTCTAACATTTTATGTAGTTGCTGCTTTATTTCCTTAGACGACAGAAAACATTCCATCATTTGGTAGTTCTTAATTTAAACAACATTTCTAATGTTTTATTTCTATTGAATGTTTTATATTTTGTTCATCCCATTCCTCCAGAAGCATTATGAATCGTCGGTTGAGTGTAAAGATTAACCAGAAGTATCACTTTAAAATGTCTCTTTTCATTACTAACGTGTTCTCGTTAGAGCCTAGCGTCATACGACGGGCGACTTTAACCACTCTGTCTTCCTCTTCTGCTCGTCATTCTTTCGCAGGAGACATGGATGGTTGTGCCGTTATCTTCGTATGTGGAATCAAGAACGTGGGCAAGTCCACGTTCATCCGCACCCTCATCAATACCTTACTAAATCAGTAAGTTTTCACCCACACGAACATTTAACATAGAGATTATTGGAACTATTTTGACTTTTATGTGGACATCAAGTATACAAGAGTAAATGTGACAGAGGGGGGTGGAAGCAGACGATCCGCTGTGGCGACCCCTGAAGGGAGCAGCTGTGAGAAGAAGATTTTTTACCTTGTTATTGTTTTTGTGTGCGGCGTCATTTGCTGTTCCACTTCCATGCGTTTCTTTAAATGTTGCAGCCTGTTGGAATAGGTTGAATTCACTCATTGGTATAGTGGACTTAAGAGGTTGAGATGGGGAGACTGATTTTGTATATTTGTTTGTGTCTGTAGCACAACCAGCGTTGATTATTTGGAAGGTGACCTCGGTCAGACAGAGTTCACCCCCGCTGGTTGCCTTTCCTTGTCGACAGTCACGGAACCTCTACTGGGTGAGTCGCCCTCCCATCACTGCATGTTTCACTGGATGGATGGATGGATGGATAATAGATAGATAACATCACATCTTCGCTTCTACATGTTAATGAAGTATGTTAATGTACTCGGTGTCATCTGGCAGAGTCCCTCAAGCAAAAACAAAAGTCTGTAAAATGTCCAGTAAGTCCTGTCCAAGGATGTTCCCTAAGTATTTGAAAGTCGGTATGGACTCCATCGTTGCACATTCAGAGAAAGAATTTCCCGCCGGCAGAGTCTCTCAATCACAGTCTGTAACAACGTTCAGTAGGACGGACAGAGCAGCACAGACACGGACAGCCATCAATCGCTGTCATGTGACCTCCACCTCTTAACCTTCTTTGGGCATGAGCAGGGACGAACCGGGTGAAGTCTCCGTTCAGGGTCAAGCCACTGCCAACCAGCCGGGACTGATCCTTCAGGTGCTTATGAACGCTCCTGTTCCCACGGTTGGCCCACACCATCACGTCATAACCAATCAGCTCTCCCACGGCTTACAGCGCTCGCGGTTGGGTGGAACCGGGCCCTGGGACAATTCTCACGCCGTGTTCTTCAGGCAGGGGCTGCGCTGTCACAAAGGCCGCCATCTGGAAACATGACTATTTAAAAAAGAAAAGCATAAAAATAAATTCAAAAAAAAGGTTAGAAATCAGGTTAAAATAATAAAACAGTCTAGCGACTGAGAGAGAGGGAGTGAGACGTGGTTCCCGGACGAGCAGACATATTATTTAGTGGTTTACTGTTAATTCAAATAACACATCCAATGCGATATATTCAAAGAAACATCACGGCACGACTTAACGCGGCTAAAAACTGTTCTTCCCCGCCAGTCACATGAACCACATTCTAGATACAGAGATACAGTTAAAAAAAGATACGATAGATAGATGTTGACTTTTAACACAACTTTATTACACTCTGCACTATAATAAATATCTCACAAACTATTCCTTTAAGGTTCCTATTTAATCCTCTTCTGTATGTGTATGTCGGGATTAGTGGATTTATGTTGAATGGTTTTTCCAGGTCCTCCTTTCACACATCAGCGCACACCAGAGCACATGATCTACTACGGCCAGTCGTCATGCGAGTCGGACTTGGACCGCTACCTGGAATCCCTTAAGTCCCTGTGGCGCAGACGCTCCCAGACCATAGAGACTCCTGTGATCATCAACACCATGGGCTGGGTCAAAGGTCAGCTCCGGCGACACTCTGTGTCGGCAGTTAAACCGGGTGAAGAACTTAATATAAACTGTTAAATGTGTCTGAACGTGTGCTGGTCTGCACCCTCCTCAGGTTTTGGATTTCAGCTCCTGGTGGACATGATCCGCTTCTTCCCGGTCTCGCACGTCGTCCAGCTCGGTCACAGCGGCATCAACCAGTGTCCAACCCTCACCCCAGACTTTCTGAGGACGGCGCACGGCTACCAGACGCACCCGCCTGCCCAGACGGCTCTGGACGAGTTCACGGAGAACCACAGTCCCCCCAGAAGTTACACCCACCTGGCAGTACAGTCTGAGTTCCAGGGCGTGGGGCGCCAGGGAACAGCGTAAGCACACCGCCCTCAACTGCTGGTACCGAGGGATGAAATGATGAATGATTACATCACTGTCCGTCTTAATGCTTGACAGGAAGCACCAGCGCAGTAATGAGCACAGGGAGCTGTCACTGCTGGCCTACCTGAGCCAGCTGCAGTCTCCAGACCCCGGACCAGTGGCACCGTTACACAGCCTCACCCCCTACCAGGTACTGGTGCTGCACCATACATCTGGAGTTCTGGTATATGTTGGTTTGATGCTGTGAGTGAATGCATATTGTTTTATGTTTGACAAATTCCTGGAACTAATGGAAGAGTTTGGTTACAATCGGAAACTTTTGTATTTGCCACAGAACTCATGTTTCCGTGACTCCCAGTAACGAACCGTTCTCCCTCTGGCCCGTAGGTGCCCCACACGGCGGTGGCTTTAGGTGTCATCCATTGTGAGGTGGTACCCAGTCACATATTTTACGCTGCCAATGCCAGTCTGGTGGCGCTCTGCTGCCTGGCAGAGAAGGTGACCAGCAGGGGGGGTCCAGTCGTGCTGTCACAGGCACCCATCTGCCCCTGTGTGGGTTTCGGTACGTAACAGAGTCACAGTCAGAAGCAGGTTGATGTTCTGACTGTTGCTGATTTTGACTTATTGCCTTGTTGTTTTGTAACAACAAGGTAATAAGTGTTTTGGTCCATGTGTAAATCTAATAACTACCAGATTAAATGATTGCTTTCCTTTTCCTACTTTACTTCATGTATGTATATATATATATATATATATATATATATATATATATATATATATATACATATATATATATATATACATATATAGATTGCCATCTTAATACGAACTATATTTGGCGAAAAAGTTTTTGAGAGTTCAAAAAGGGAAAAAAAAGACATTTTTCCTTCCCTGTGGAACCCCTGGACATCGATCCATCCCTGCTGAACATCTCCACGTTCTCCGGAGTACAAAGTCCACCTGATCTTAAAATTGAACAAGCCGACATCGCTGATAATGACTTCTGGGCCTTTTTCTCCTGCCTGACGGCTCTATCTCCAGCGTCCCTCCACCAGTAGATCCACTGTCCCTCCTTCTCGTCTCACCAGAGAGTCGGTTCGCTGGAATCGCTTTGCTTTTTGACAGAAGGCATAATAATAAAATCAATGATGTTTAATAAGTTTCAAAGAATTTGCTCCAGTCTTGACGTATCAAGGTGATAATAGTTCAAATTGTCCTGTGAAGATTTGGGTTGAGTTGAGAACAGAGTTTTTACATGTGGATGTACTGCAGGTGTGCTGCGAGGTGTGGACATGGAGCGGGGGCTCTACCTCCTGCTGACGCCTGTCGACCCCTCCGTCCTGCGTAAGGTCAACTGTCTCCTCTTGGGGGCGATATCGCTTCCTTCCACCATCCTCACAACACAGGTCAGCAGATGGATCAGTTCAGTCATGCACAACACACTTCAAATGTTAATTTCCTCTTTCTAGCATTTACACCAAATCAGCCATAACATTAAAACCATATGCTTAAGTCCTCGTCTTTGCTCCCAAAAGAGCTCTGCTAGGTACTGTGTGTTCTGAGACCACCCCTCAGAAACAGCATTGCCTTTTTCAGCAACTTGTGCTACTGTTGCACTTCTGTGGGGTCAGACTAAAACGGGCTAGTCTTAGGCACCCAGGACCCTTAAGTGATCCAGCCAACGCACTCGTCAGTGTCAGTCGGATCCTTACCCTTCCACATTTGTCCTGCTTCCAATACATGGATACTGTGGAAGAAATGTTGAATGCTAATATGTCCCACCTGCTGTCGGATGCCATCGTAACCATAGTTACTTGGTAAGGTAGTCCTCTTTGTGCATAAGGCATCGAAGAGCTGCCTCCAATGCCAATTGCTGTAGGAAATGCACAGAATGTTGATGACATAACTGATGACATCAACGCGTTATTACAGTCTCACGCCAAACTCTCACTGTCCTCTACAGTTGCAACGACAAAATCCCCGTCCTCCACTTCACTGACTTCACCTGTCAGTGGTTATAATGTTATGGCTGATCGTGTACAATCAGACTTGATCATCTCTTCAAAGCTCAGTTTCACCATGACTTGTGCCGCCTTTTCTGTTTCAGCCTGGCTTTGAGGGAGAGATGCCGTACGTGACTAAGGACTACAGTTTTGATCTGACGGGTGCAGGAAAGCTCCGCGTCTTCAAGGGACTGATGAGGCCGAGCCACATGGGGGTCTGAAGCCCCGCTACGCCGCCTCGGCTTATTGCCCTTTACTCTCCAAGACTGGCGTCTCGGGCCGAACCAGTCAGTATTGGCATTTTGAATGTGCAGGAGCCAGAGGGAGCCGGGCAGTTTTTTTAAATTTCAGGAGCAGCCCGGTATCACAGACTCCGCAGGAGGAGACGGCCGGACTTCCTGTTCCTGGACCGCCTATCTGAGAAAAAACAACCTTCTCACCCCGCCTCCCAGCCTCCTGCTCTACTACGCACATTTGATGCAGCCATGAAGGAGTTTGGACAATAATCTCACTTTGTATGATAATAAGCTCTTGTTTTCGGTGTCTCATCTTTGGTCCGTGGCGTTCCAACGCCGCAAAAAACAAAAAACAGAAACAAAGACCTGCCAGATTATTAAAAGACAATTCTTTCGTCAGATTCTGTCCTTTTTCTTGCTCTCGGGTGTTTCTTAGAACGACGTTTATCTGTTTACCACCCAGATATACGTCCGTCTGGGTTTCAAAGCCCTCGTATTGTTGGATATTCTGCCAACACTTAGAGTTGTAGGGACCCGTCATGTGATCCGTTTGCTCGTTTATCAGTTCTGTGTTTTTTTCTCTGGCGGTGGTCTGACTCCATTTTTAACTCTTGATGGGTTTATTACTTTTTATGCTTTTGCGGGGTGTAAAAGACAAAAGATTTGTTACTTTTTCGACCTCTAGAGGGCAGCAGATGTTTGAGAGCTCTAAAACTAAAACTAAACTCTACCAGATGTTCCCTAAATAAAACCTGAAGGGCAGAAGTAAGGCTGTTAAAACCTTCCGAGGCGCCGGCGTGTTATACTGAAAAACTTCCATTTTTCATCCTGCACCAACATCGACACTTCATTTAAGAAAAGGCTGACGGCGTTTGGACTGTCCTTCAAATGATCTGACAGGAGGAGCGGCTGGTAAACAATCACGCAGTCAAGAATTGCTAATTTGTTAAGTTGCCTGCGTCGACATCCCCTCTCCTCTCTGCCCCCTCGCTCCTCTTTGTTCGCCGCTCCCCCGCCTCTACATCGAGCGAGGCCGGGAGCAGACAAACAACACGGACACATTCTGGCAGAGTCATTGTTTTGGATTCGTCGGCTCAGATGTTTTCCCCCCACAGTCCTCGTGCGAACCAGAGAGAGAGATCCCTCCTCGGAGCTGCGTCAGAAGCCCCTCCACGAACCCCACGATCCAAATAACCACACGGCAGTGAAACGCACTTCATGTTCCTTCTTTTATAAACCAGCAAGCAACTAAAAAACTAAACATGCCGGATAAAAACAAGCACTTCCTTCACTTTTGGGGGGTTTATTTGATACTTTTTAAATAGTTGAGTATGTTTACCTGTATTCATGGGGGGGAAAAACACTTAGAATTAACTTTAAAAACAATGAAAGGGTTTCCACTAGTAAGGAATCATGTTGGTCTAAATGAAGGAACTGTGTTTGGGTCAACATTCATAAGCATTGCTTCAACTTCGTTATTTGATGCATTTTTAACTTCATTTATTTGGGTTGTTATAATTATTATTATTATCAAAACATAATGAACTCCTTCCCTTAACATAGGAACTTGTTCCCACAAGGTAACTTCATCAGGATCACGTTTCCGATTCATCAATTTAGTGACTTATTCGCGCGCACTAGATTATTATATTGTTCCCTCAAAATAATTGCTCCCAAAAGATAATTATTTTCTTTGCTCCAGTTCATTATCTTGTTCCCTCGAGATAGTAACTTGTGCTGACTAGATAATGACCGGGTTGCACAAAATCATTATCTTGTTCCCTCGAGCTGGTGACTTATTCCCATAAGATAATTAATAATGTTCTTTTTCCATCGAGATGATAACTTTAGCCCGATATATTTATAATGTTTCGTTAAGATATTAACTTGTTCCCACAAGAGAGTAACTTGTACTTTTGCACACGATATATTTATTCTGTTCCCTTAGGATATTAACTTGTTCCCACAACACAGTAATTTGTGCATATTTTTAATTTCCAAAGACAAGTTGCTCCCACAAGATAATAACCTGCATACTCAAGATAATTAGTTTTTCCACAAGATAGTAACTTGAACATGCAACATAATTATCTTGTTCCCCGGAGATAACTTGTGCACACAATTTTGCTGTTCCCACAAGATGATAATTTATGTCCCCAAGATCATTATGCTGTTCCAATCAGTCAGTAAGTTGTTCCGATCAGATTTTAGCTGTGCAAACATGATGATGATTGTGTTCCCTCAAGACAAATTATCTCAGGATCCCTGTAAAGTTCGATTTCAATCTTGTACTTTAAATTTAAAATTTTGGCAGGAAGGCAGACAGACAGATAGACAGTTAAAAGATAGATAGATAGAGAGACAGACAGTTAGGTAATAGATAGATAGACCGACAAATATATAGACAGACAGTTAGATACAGACAGATAGACAGACAGACAGATAAAAAATAGAGAGACAGATAGATAGAAAGACAGACAGATAGAAGATAGAAAGTTAGAAGATAGACAGACAGACAGTTAGAAGATAGACAGACAGTTAGAAGATAGACAGACAGTTAGAAGATAGACAGACAGTTAGATAGACAGACAGACAGTTAGAAGATAGACAGACTGGTAGATAGATAGATATTTAGGGCATTAGATGAAAATATAGAAGATACACTTGCATATTAGGAATTTTAAAGACATAAACATGATAAATACATTGGAAACTAAAAAAAATAAGCAAATGAAAGTGAAAATTTCACGCAAATGAAAAAGTAGAGATACATTTTTTTTTAAAGTCCCTCTGTGTGACTTTCGGGTCTTCGTAGACACGTGAAGGTTCTTTGGACCCAGGAACCGCCTCTGCCCTTCTGGCTCTGCGGATCTGCGTGTTTTGGTTCGTGGCGCCTCTAGCGGAGACGCTGCGTCACTGCGGCAGACACTGCGTGGAGTCTTTGTGGGTCCAGGTCGCGTGAATGAATGGAGAGCAGCTGAGGGCGGTGAGACAAAGCAGAGGACGGTGTGTTCGGAACTGCAGCAGCTGTCTGAAATAAAGTTGATAGAAGGGAGAAAACCGGCAGAACTTCTGCATCGGACGAACCTAGAAGCCTTTTCCTCTTCAACCGCCGACCGAACGAAACCGACACACCGATTTTATTTTTACCGCACACCGCGGAGATCTCTTCATGTGTGTGACCAGCAACAGGTCATGTGAAGCTCTGGCGAGGGCAGGTTCTTAGATCGACACCAACTTTTCTCCGTTGGAACCTCATGGATGCGTTTTTAAAGCTCTTTTCCGCAGGATCAGCTTTGAGACCCGAACCGAACCGATCCTGCAGACTGAGAATGTCTGCTAATTAAACGCCGCTTCGAACCGAACCTACCGTTCAGACACCGACCCAAGGGGAAAACTGCTGTTGGCGCATAAAGGTTCTTCTCCGGGGATTGCATGCATCGATGGTGCCGAACAAGTGGACCATGAACTCCGTTCTGCACAAATCTCCACCGAGGAGCTGGCTGGGTCTCAGGCTGCGTCTCAGTAAGTACAGAACTGCATGTGGTTCTCATTCGGAACCTTTGGACACCTGAATGTTCACGTTGTGGAGTCCGTGCGCGGATACAGAACATCTGAGGAGGTCCATACTTTCTTTCATGCTTTTTTTTCTCCTCCTCCTGTCTTCAAAGTTTTCATATTTGGAATTTGGCAAACGAGCTGCGCAATTATCCCTGCAGGAGGTAGGAGTATTTTAGTCGGAGAGGACAGTACACTCCGATCCGAGCTCTTCCACATGATGAAGGGCTCGCCTTCATCTCACATACACTCAGATGATGGATATTACCTCCTGTAGATCTCCAGCCAGAACCATCTCCCTCCCTCCCTCCCAACTAAACTCAGATATCTCGGTCTCCAAAGCAGAATTTGGATAAAGATTGAGAATAATTAGAATGATCCATCTTCAACATGTAGGAAGTTGGATTCAGTCCTGATCATAACTGTTCCTTTATTTTCCGGATTTTGACCCTTTAAATACCATTTTGTTTACATCAGAACACATAGTGGTTAAATATCATTCAATGCATCGTGTGTGTATCACTTTTATTCACCTCGACATCCATTCAAGTTCTTTAATTAATACATTTTTATCTGAGATTGTGTTGAGAATGATGATGATGAGGAGGAAAATTATCCATATTCACATGTAGGAAGTTGGAATGTTTTCATTTTTACCCTGTAAAGCCACGTGGGTTAAATCCAAAGCGACTGGACTTCGGTTTTGGCTCGACGACGTCTTCAAGGTGGTTTTCAAGGTACTTTGGATTCAATCCACGTGGATTATCATGACCTGGATGAACGCAGATCCACACACAGACACACTCAATAATATATATATATATATATATATATATATTTTTTTTTTTGTTGACTCAGTTATTCTTACTGGAAAATGTGAGCCACTCCACTGAACCTGTTTATAATATGAGCCAGTGGCAGCATGTTCAGTCTATGCTAAAGAGTAAGGGGCCGAGACTGGAGCCCTGAGGAATACCACAGAGGAGGCATTTCCATGAAATACATTTCATCAGGGAGTCAGATTATTTATTTATTTTTTAATATATACATACTTGTTTCTCCAAACGATTTGTCATTTTATGGTAAATTTAGATGGTTTACGATATTAAATTCATAATTAATAAGAACTTATACGTACCGATAAATCAATTTTTTTTCCTTGTTGAGATTAAAGGGTTAAAAAGTTCATCTAACCATTTTACTTTCTTTCGTCAAGCTTTACTCACATCCTATTTGCTTAAACGACATCCGTTCAAGTTCATCCAATGTGCTTCAAAATTAAAATTTCACCCTTTCATGTCCTCACCGTGAAAAAGAAAACTATGGCAAAATGATTTCCTCGCATATTTTACGTTTTATGGGGTCGTACAGTTTGAGCACTCACGTCGTACTGGTGGTTCTGATCGTACAGTTTGAGCACTCACGTCGTACTGGTGGTTCTGATCGTACAGTTTGAGCCCTCACGTCGTACTGGTGGTTCTGATCGTACAGTTTGAGCACTCACGTCGTACTGGTGGGTCTGATGGTACAGTTTGAGCACTCACGTCGTACTGGTGGTTCTGATCGTACAGTTTGAGCACTCACGTCGTACTGGTGGTTCTGATCCTACAGTTTGAGCACTCACGTCGTACTGGTGGTTCTGATCGTACAGTTTGAGTTGAAATTGAATGGCGACAACTCAAAGTCATACATCGTAAGCCCATTTTAACATAATCAAGTTCTTCCAAAATGCTTCAAAAGCACATTGGACGACACAAACCCAAATGCCTGTTCACTCACAATTTGATGAACAAGTTCATTTCCTTTGCGAGTAACCTGGACTCTGAGGGACCTTCATCTGAAGACTCTTATCTCCATTGTGGAGGTGGAAATAATCTTAAAGTCTTATTTCTAGTCGTTTCTTAAACGTCTTAAATTGATCTCGCTGAACCTGCAGAAGTGAGATCGGGTTCGCGGCTCGGGCTCGGAGGCCGTATGTGTGTGATGTCTGCGGTTTCACGGATTCATAGAGTAAGTATGGAGTTAAAGTTGAGCAGCTCTAATTGGTTGAGTCTGGAAGCCTTCAGTGTTCCAGGCCAGCGGAGTCTTAATCCTGTCTTAAACACGCTGGTCTAATCTGGGAACAGATGGCTTGTCTCGTCTCTATCAACCACAGAAAAAAACAACAACAACAACAACAACAACAACTACCAGGATTAGACATCTCCGCCCTTTCTATACATTGATTAGCCATAATATTATAACCGTTGACTGACAATGTGGGTCACATTGGCCATCTTGTTCTCACCTCTCAGTGGGTGTCAGTGGGTGTCGGTGGGTGTCAGTGGGTGTCGGTGGGTGTCGGTGGGTGTCAGTGGGTGTCAGTGGGTGAGATGTGTTAAGAAAACAGTGAACATTTTGTCCTGAAGTGTTGGAAACAAGGCAAAATGGGTCAATTTAAAGATCCGAGAGTCTTTGGGTCAGATGGTGGTTGATAGTCCACTGGGTCCCGGTCTGTAGTGGTTCGTGTCTACCAGAGGGTTGTAAGGAAGGACGACGGGGTCATGGGTACCGAAGGCTCACTGGTGCAGAAGGGGAGTGAAAGGGATCCACTCTCGCTGGATCTGAGTGCATCACTTATAAGGAGGATGTTTTGGCTGATATTATTTGGATGGATCTTGTATATGCCACAGACCTAACATTGGTCCAGTTTTGCTGTCTAAGCTATGATCTATGATTCTTCTCCTCTTGGCTTTTCCCTCTTGGGTACGTCCCAGTGGATCATAAGTTTCACCAGTACCCTGCTGCTAACGTCACCGCTCATGGCATTTCTTAACTTGAGCCCCAGAAGATCCGGTTTGGAAATCGATTTTGTGCTCAAACATATTGATTTGGCGCAGGTTTAACACCGAATGCCCTTCCTGACGCAACCCTCCCCATTTACCGGGTCTTGGGCCCAGTCCTAGAAGTAGACTGGCTTGTTTACTCCCTTTGTGATTCTGATGCTCAAAGATGGATTTAAAGATGGTTCTGCTCAACAAAAAGCCGATTTCTGCTTTAGATTGTGACACCAGGTGGATTTCTGAACCCAACAGAAGAGTTCCTGTAACACAAACGTTGACTGTCTCACAGAGCTAGGTGGTTTTAATGTTATGGCTGATCCGTATATATCATGAGCTCCTACTCAGTCTTACTGAGGAAGGACACACAAAGGCTCCACGATGCTGACTGAGTGAACCGATGAAGGTGTTTAAGACCAGCTGGTTTATCTTTGTCACTCGATCCAATGATGTCTTTTTGTTGGAATATTATTGGATGTCACGTCGTAATAGCCTGACTTCAGATTACTGTCGTCACGTAACGGGCAGAGCTGTAGCACTTTATTTCCCCCCCCGAGGTTCATTCAGTAGCTCTTCTGGAGCGTTCGCTGTTCCTGATGTGCAGTTTCCTCCTGTCGCCGAGAAGCAGATGCAAACATTTGCAAATTTTCCGAGCGCTCAGAGGATTTCTTGGCCGTGTTGGCTTTGAAGGTAAGATGCAAAGTAGAATTGGGCGTAAACAAAAGAGAGGTCGTAGCATGTAAATGACAGAGTGGGTTATTTTCTGGCTGCCATTTTTTTTTTTCCTGTGCGTGACCGCCGTCTTGACATAAATACAACACGACGCTTTCCTACGCAAGTCTTTCATGCAAACTCTCAAAGATTTAACATTATTGGATACCCCGTTAGTAAGGCATGAATAACTTTACACAGGAAGTGTAAGGGAAAACAATCAAAGCCGGGGATAGAGCGACACCTTGAACAATTTAAAAACTGATGGAAAACTTTGAAGATGCCTGTTAATAGACTTAATCCACCAAATTCACGCATAATTATGATGTCACGCCAGAATCCAGCGCCGCCTTTCAGTATGTGAACGCCGTTCCACTCTTTCGTTCGGTGCAAACGGACACATGCGTCTTAGAGAAGGACCATAAAACTGTATAAAACAGGCTTTTGCTTACAACATATGAACATTTTCTCAAACCTATTTTTCAGACGGTGGTCATGAGACATAACGCCACTCCAACGCCTTAAATATAAATAAGATTGACTTGTTCTGTCCTGAAATTACCTTACTTGACAAGAATTTCAACACAAGGCCCAGTTAATAAGTGCAGTCGGGTAGATTTGATCGTATCACAAGTGCGTGCGAGAGCATTTCTTCTTTTTTTTTTTATCAGCGCGAAGGATTTCTTGTAAAAGTAGGTGTTAAAGATGCAGATGCAGCTTTTTCAGGAAATCATTTCACAACATGGTAACCATCTAGCGGAGATGCTAGGTCATCTTTTGCACATGTAAGTCACATTTCTTGTGAACCCAGCATAGTTGCATCCAAGTAGAATGTTTAGCAATATAATCCCACACTTATATATTAGCATGCACTGTCAGAATTCACTAGTTGTGTCGGTCATTTAGGCTATTTCAATGTAATAACAGTGTAATAAGCGTTACTGTTGAATATTTTCTATTCTCTGGGCTGACATAAATGGAGTCTACTGCTTTAAGGAGAGATGAAGGGGAGCGTTCCCGCTGTAACACTCCGGCGAGAGGCAGAGTCAAGGAAAAGCCATCACTCCATGGAAAGAGGAAAAACGCACACCCGATAGCAATCACCCTGACAAAACATTCAGTAGAGCGTGAGTCATAGAGGAAAACGGGAGATCCTGCAAATGAAGGAGCCCACAGAAGAGCAAGAAGCAAACTACGGCCAGCATTTAAAACCACCACTTGTTTGTTTGTTTTTCAAATAATGTGCTTTAATACCAATAACTAAATTAGCCGCAGAGCCCGGTAGAAAGCTCATGTTAGATCAACGGCGCTCAGCTAATCATCCCCCGGTACGAAAGTGTTGACTTCACGGAATGAATTCCCCTATCTTGTGCATTTTCATGTGATTCCGTAGCGACAGACGTCTCAGGAGCTGCAGGTGAGACTCACTGAGGTGATGTTATGACATATCATCCGTGGACGCTGTCGCCTGATGCATTATGAGAATCAGGAAGGAAATAAAATTCAGCTCCTGCTTGTCAGACATTTCCTTCATGTTGGTGTTCCATAATATAAATAAAGATTGCTCCCTAGAGTCGGGCCTCTTAAACCATTCAGGGCGAATCTCATCCCGTGTCTCAGGTCTCTGTTTGCTCGGCTTTGAAGAGCCAAAAAAGTGATGTTTTCACCTGTATGTTTGTTGGTTTTCAGCTGTATTAGGCCAAAACTAGCCAAGAAATTACCATAAAAAGTGTGTGGATGATTGGTGTTTGGCCAGAAAAGACCGCATTAAATCTCGGTGTGGATCCACTTAAAGGGGCGGATCCACCAGTTTTTTGTTTTTTTTTCCTCTCTTTTTTTTAACATCGGTAAAAATTATGTTTTTCTACATTCACATATATTCTCAAGGAATAATTCATCGATCATAACTTAAAGAATTCAGGCAAATTTAGGACGTTTGTGAAATTGTGTGAATCCAAACCAAAGTTCTGGGCCAACGGATTTAGATATGGTTTTGGGTCGTCTACAGTTTCAACCCTGCTTAAAGTCCTGGTTTCGGGGAAGTCAGATATCAGCAAGATAAAAAGAAAGTGTTGTTGTTTATTTGCAGCTGAAAAAGGTTGAACACAAAAAAAAGGTCAAACGGATGCAGTAAACAAAGAATGGGGCTGCAGGCTGTGCCTTATCATAACTTTAAAACAAATGACCTACTGATAACAAGAAATGGTGAAATGACACAGATCAGCCATTTAGCTCAACATTCGGATAAAACATGTTTTTAAAAAAAGTATTTGATTGTAATTAGATCAAGTTATTTAATTCTGTTTAGTAAGTCCTTACATGCTTTAATATGCTACAAAATCATTCGTATCAAAAATAACTTTCTCAGTAGTCGTTGATGCCTACTCTTTAGTTACTACCCCTTTGACGTGTGGTGTCTCCCAGGGCTTCATCCTTGGCCCCTTACTCTTTAGCATATACATGCTGCCATTGGGTCATTTTATGAAACGGTTCAGTCACATTTTTCAAAAACATATAGAAACTTCACCTCTCAGTGGTTATTATGTTATGGCTGATCAGTGTCACATTATATGACGATGAGTTTTGATCTGGATGCTTGATTGAAGGCCCTTGGTGGAGTAATGTGCTCCACTGACCACCATTTTTGTGGCTGGTTAGCTCAGCAGGTGCGAGGTCCACCGAGTGTTCTGGAATGTCTGATCCCACCCCCCCCCCCTAAAATGATGGAAACTTGAGCATCTGCTGGTCCATAACAACTTCACAGTTCTGCTGATGAAGCACATGAGTCACAATTATCGAGCTCTAGACGGGTCGTCAGTGGACCGTGTGGTGAGATGGTTCTGTTCAGGAGAGTTTTGGGACTTTCAATCTGAAAAAGCTGCAAAGCTATGTGAGTTTTCCTGAGTAGACTGGTGCTATCTGGGCGCATGTGCCACTGTTTGTGTGTGTGTGTGGGTGTGAGAGAGTGTGTATGTGTGTGTGCGGGTGTGTATGTGTGTGTGTGGGTGTGAGAGAGTGTGTATGTGTGTGTGCGGGTGTGTATGTGTGTGTGTGGGTGTGAGAGAGTGTGTCCGTGTGTGTGTGTGAGAGTGTGTATTTGTGTGTGTGGGTGTGAGAGAGTGTGTCCGTGTGTGTGCGTGTGTGAGAGACTGTGTATTTGTGTGTGAGAGACTGTGTATTTGTGTGTGAGACTGTGTGTGTGCGGGTGTGAGAGAGTGTGTAAGTGTGTGTGCGGGTGTGTGTGAGAGAGCGTGTATGTGTGTGTGTGGGTGTGAGAAAGTGTGTCCGTGTGTGTGTGAGAGTGTGTATGTGTATGTGCGGGTGTGAGAGAGTGTGTATGTGTGTGTGATTTCTGCCTGGCTCAGGGTTTGTTTCATTTCAGACTTCCTTCTTCAGACTCTCTTTCCATTGTTCCCCTTTTTTTGTCGGCAGTAATTTCCTTTCTCTTTTCCACTCTTTGCACTTCTGCCTTTCCTGATGTGCCGCTCCGGGTCACAATTTGCTCTGTTTTTATTTTTTCTCTCTCGTCTCCATCCGATCAGATTAAATGATCGCAGCCTTGTGTGCGATGTCGCAACTCATCTGAGCTTTTTGTGCACGACATCTGAACTTCACGTGTTTCACGGAGCCTCTGCTCGGCGAACACAAACCTCACATGTAACTAATGTCCCAGAATCCGAAGTCCTCTTTCATGCCGTTCCGTTAGTCGTCATTCTTCCACTGCAGGCGGACCTTTCCTTGTAATATTGATCAGCTTGTTTGGTCTTTGCTTGAATGTGATCTGTGACCAGAGTTGAACTTGAACCACGGATGCGGTGACTCTGATCCTCTTCCTCGTGTTAAACACAAAAACCATTTCAAACAGTCCGTGCTGACTCAACTTAACCATTTCTATGAGGTCAGCAATCTGCTCTGAGATCAGATCCCATGTTGACTTAATAATGAAGATAAATACAGTTAAGTAGTTTTTCTGAGCTCAGTAATAAAATTAGGTGTATAATAATCTAATATATATAATATAACATAGGAGCTTAATTTAGACACAATTGGAACTTTACAGATGAGAAACTGATTTCAATAAGAAGCTGATGAGTAAATTATGAACTATTGTAGTGAAATAATATATAAATGTATATATCAATATATATATTAGATAGATCTTCTCCTAGATTCATATGAGCCAATTTGGTGATAATCAAGACATATATATAAAATTATGTTTTTGACAAAGTGTCCTCTCCTTTAGGGTGAAATATGAACCATTACAGTAAAATATAAAAAGTATTTCATATGAGCTCAAATTTGACCAAAATATGATAAATACAAGATGAATCCCTTTGATCTGAATCAAAAAAACAACGTTTGAGAGATTATGGCCACGAAAACTCCCCTTAGTGGAAAAAATATGGAACTCCCCTTTACCAAAATCCACCATGTTCTTCCTAGCGCTGAGGTCTATGTGGCTATAGAATTTGAAAATGATCCACGAAACAGGTTTTGAGTTATCGCGTTAACACGAAGGATCTGCGGCGGATAACGTTGGCGGCGATGATGATTCCATGATATACCCGACTTGTCGGGGGTATGAAGCGTAACTTGTTAATACTAACGCTGCGACACAGTTTGACCTTCCGTCTGACCCTTGCTATTTTCTTCCAGTACTGTAAACTAATAAACCCGATGTCTGGCTTCCTTCTGAACAAACCGATTGAACTGGTCTCAATCCTCGCGTCTGACTGAGTCACGTACATGACGTCATGAACAGGCTCAGAACTGCTGGAGGCCAACTATGAGAACCTCTTCTATCCTGTCTCATTTCCCATCATCCCTTTCTCTCGGGTCTCCTAGAACAACTTCTGACATGATAGAAAACAGAAGCCGGCACTGTTCTTCTCCGCCTCAGACCTCGGCTCCTATTACCCTCGTTCTCAGCTCTTTGTGTAGCCGTTATTCTCATTTGGTGGAACGCTGCTTCTCAGCGGTGGAAATGTTTTCTCGGCTTTGGATTTCAGACGATACTCGGCTTTCTTCCCCGAGGGGCCGGCGCTGCCCTGCTCTGCTGCCTTGCATCATCAGACGGAGAACAATCTGCCGGGCTCCGGCTCGCGTTGTCGTTAAAGTTGCACGTTTTTTAACTTCAGTGCAGATTTTAATATTTGGTTCCACTTTTAAAACGACCTTCGTCGGGCTTTGGGCCCCCAGTTGTCAAACAGGCCAACAATGAGCTGCTCGTCTTCCTACTGTGCAGCGGGTAATTAGAGGGGCTATGTGAAGGTCACACACACACCTACTTTAACCCCAGTAACACACTTACAAATGTTTATCTCTGAGCGTGTCCTCCACATTTATAACCTCCACCCTTGCTAAATGACTGTTTACGCTCATTGCTGCCTTCCACTTGACAATAACTGTACTTTCAGGGAATAAGTGTTTTTGATTCCCGCTGACTCTGTTATTGGCCTCTCAGCGCCGACCCCCCCACCATAATTTTAACCAGATTGTTTCAATTACAGGATTATTCATATCAAGAAGCAGGAGAAGAAGAGTGATGGTTTGTCGCCGTCAACAGCTAGTTGAAGGACGGTCGATAAATGACACGAGGTCTCATAGCGATGGACTCTGAGGAAGGTCCTGCTCCTCTTGCAAAAAGTTCCGACGGCTGATTTATCGGCGCATTTGGAATGCATCTGTCTTACGAACTGTTAATTGTTTTACTTTTATATAACCCGTAAGTCTTGTTGAGTTAAAAATCCTCTTTCACAAGAAAGACCTGACTGAGGTAGCAGCCAATCATACGCGAGAAAATGTGTCAAATACAACGTGGAATACAAAAACAAATACATTAAAGAGCTTTTCATACATAGTGACCTCACAAGAACGATAAGTATAGGTTTCAATCGCCACAATATTTGCGATGGTTTTTTATTTATCAATTGATACAACTGCAATTTTAGGTCATTTTTAAATAGTTCCGAGCCCGTGGTTCAGTAAGTAGGAAAAAGCAGTTTTTCCCCGCATCAGTCAAAACATGGGGAGTTCATTGGACTTCGCATTCATAATGAAACGTAGAGATGAGAGGTTCACTAAAGCAAGTTTACATTACATGGATGAGGTTGCATGCAAGAACAAGATGTCAGCGTAATCAACTACAGGCAGAGAGGAAACTTCCACAAGTCTTCTCTTAGTGCTGAAAATAAACAAGATATATTCTAAAATCAAAGCCAATCTTCGTTTTGAGTTTTCCGACTAGGTTTACAGCAAATTAAAGCTCGTCATCCAAACATTTACCCAAGTACAATGGGCTTGCCATCGGTAGGGAAAAATACTATAATCATTGAGTAATTGTGAGCGAGTTTTTGACAAGACCAGAAACTTTTAAAACCACCTTCAAATTCCGTCGAGCAGCTTGTAATAGCCGGAATGCAGTGTGAAACTCTAAAACTGCCTGAGCTATGTAGGAGCATTTGTTTATATCACTGTGTCATCTGCATAGAAATGCGTTTTTTGCTTTAAAATCTTTACCCAGATCATTCATAAAGATTGGAAACAAAAGGAGGTCCCAAAATGGAGCACTGGGGAACACCTTTGATTCTGTTAGAACCATTTTAAAGCCCCTGGACTGAAACAAGCATCCCTTAGTTCGTTCAACAGCCGTATGTGGTTCCCTGAATCAACAACGAACACGGCGAACAAAGTTGTTTTCTGTCGGAGGCGTCAGTGATATGTTTTGTCACTGGATTTTTCTAAAACCAGACCAAAAACCTCTTTAAATATAGTTGGATAATGAGGTTGTATTTAATAGTTAGGTCTGGTTTATGATTCCTGTTTGTTGTGGTTTTGCTGAAATCTTCAAACAACTAATGCAATGACTTTAAAGATTTTGTTTTTAGACATTTAGATTGGATCCCAGGATAAACTGTCGTAGCCTGTTGGATCTACTGAACTCTTTTCAACTCAACTCTAGCCGCGTGTCTCAGCTCTGCAGAGACTTTGTATGTAATCGTTACACACTATGCTGCAGACGCTGCACATATGCATTTTTTACTTTGCTTTTTTACAGTGTTTTGGTCGTTAGCCATGCATGGTAGCATCTACACATAAGGGCGTCGTTCTGTGACATAGACATGCACGCTCTTGCAGACGCGTTGAGGAACCAGGATGCGGAGCTGAAAAACAATGTTTTTGTCATCGGTACCAAGAGTTTGCTTTTTTTGGTCAGGTTTTAGGAATCAGAGGTTGGATCTTTCACAATTCTCATCCTTTTAAAAAACCACTGTGCAAGTAGACAATGGTAAATGCAGGTGTCACCCATGATGCATTTGGGATAAGATGGCAACTTTTTTTTTTCTGCCTTTTTTCCTCTCTCCTCTGTCTCCCTGTTTCCTGTTTCTCTCCAGCTGTCCAAAAAGAGGGAAAAAAAAGGCTAAAGAAACAGACCAACTGGATTACACACTGTCTGATTTTCCATTTGGGTCACTGTATTGCAAATTATGTGTTTGGTCTCTCTTACCTGCCAAGCTGCAGATGTTTGTGAACAACTGGCTGTTTGAGCTGATCTCACCACCGAACTAGAAACCGCAATATCCTCCGAGTTATGGAGTCAGGAGAACTTGAGGAGAAACTTAACTAAATGGCTACAGCAAATCCTAAATCATTCATGCCTCTTTGTAATTCAGCATCAGTTGCATTAGAGAAAGTGTTTTTTTATCACTCTACTGGACCGTCTACTACGGGCCTAAACAGCGTCTTACAAGCCACCATTTAGCAATTTTTCAAAAGAACTGTTTCATCAGATTCACCATTTTAAACCAATAATAAAGAGGACTACGTAAGACGTCATTGATCCCAAGAGGAAATAACGGTGTTTCGGCTGCAAACACGTCAAGACAAAATTTTATTTATTGTAACAGACACAATTAACCGTTCGGGCGACACTGTGAAAAGTCACCAGACTCTAGGCCTGCACAAATAATGGGAATTTTCATTTTTTGATTTTGGCTCCACTGCAAAGAAAAGTAAATGTCCCCTGAACCGCTACCTGACCGATCAGGTCATGTAGTTATTTAGGGAGTGCTTGATTTACTTTGCAGCTGTTACCTGTCTGGGGCAACTGGGGTTGTCGGAGGGAGCGTTAACCTGCAACTTGAACGAATGTACTCCAGATAGCAGAAGGAGAAGAGCTTATTCCTCGAAGCCGGTCATCATCTGTTGTGTGATTTATGTATTTTGACATGCACCACCTGCTCAAAGATTACCTCAGACTGAGAGCACCCCCTTTAAAGATGCAGTGTTCCCTAATGGCAGTGGCCCCCTTCAGAAGGATACTTCTCCCTGTTACACTGCAGAAATGGTTCGGGAATGGTTTGAGGAACACGACAACAACTTCAAGGTGTTGACTTGGTCTCCACATACCCCACATTTTGTGTTGGACAGACAAGTTCTATCCATGGAGGCCCAACGTTGCAACTTACTGGACTTTTAAGCATCTGCTGCTCACATCTGAGTGCCAGATACCACAGTATACATTCCGAGGTGTGCTGCGTACAGATCTCACCCATGGGTCAGGGCTCTATTGATGGCAAAATGGGTTCCTCTACGCAATATGAGGCAGGTGGCTACAATGTTTTGTCTGACTGGTGTCTGTCAACGCCAGGTGTGAAATTATTCACTCAGGCATTTGTGACCGGGTCACTGAGGACGCGTGTTGATGCCAGGTATTAGTCCTTTAGTCGGGTTAGGAGGAAGGTCTTACTTATGCAGTTGAACAAATCTGACCATCTGAGACGGATACAATCGGGCTGGAAGAAGATGTTACAGCGAGCCTTCAATGAAAAAGAAATCAAACAGTCTTTTTGCCTTTTCTCCTTTCAGAGGATTCGCACAGAGGAGTTTGTAACTGGTCCTGGACTAAGGTTGCCGGTGAGGGGTTAACCTTGGCCCGTTTGATGGGCCACCTTGCTAAATATAACCCAAAACCTCCTCCACATGGGCACGCATAAGCCTTCAACTGCACTCCCTCTGTCAACACTCTGGCTCACCCACTCTTTTTTCTCTCCGCAGCACTAAAACTCCAACAGGCTCGCTTACAGTCTGGCTGAACTGCAGCCACTCACACACTCATTTCTCAGCACGCCATTAATACTTTAGTGAGAAGCCAGTTCATTCATGCTCGTCACCCACGGAGGAGGTCTCGCATGCTATTTCTGTGCCGGTCTCAAGCTAATTACAGGTGGTTTAGTCAACATTAGCTCTCCTCATAATTACGCTCAGTGTGAATGAAATGACTTTGTAATGGAGGTCTCAGATGGTTAACCGGTTTGCAGGCAAACATCTGCTGCATTAAAAGAGGAGTTGATGTAGGGTTGGATAAGAATATTACTACGGTCAGGCCTGTCCCATGATATTAGCTACAGCCAGGAGATGTTAGCTTAGGTTAGCATAAAGACAGGAAGCGGAGGGAAAAGTGTTAGTCCGGCTGTGTCCAAAGGCTACCGGTGCCCCAAAAACGTTTCATCAGTCTATACAATAACTGAAATGTAAAAATGACTGTTGCGGTTTTGAGGTTTTTGTCAAGTGCAGCGCAATCCCATTTTTAAGATAGAACACGTTCAATTTACTAAAAAATCACTCAGAAAGCACAAACCTCAGCAGAGAAACGATACAGTACAATAGGTTTAGAAAAAATTAATGTGTATATCTTCATTAAACTCTGAGTTATGTCAACCTCTGTCCTCCGAGCATCTCTCAAATACTCTGTAGCTGCTCGTCTCCTGCACTTTCCACTTCAGTGTTTCTGCTCAGCCCACTGAGCCTCCAGCTCCATCCCCGAAGGAACATCAAAGGAACTCTTGAGGTGCTCAAGCTGGGAACTCAAGCTGGGAGGCTCTATAGCTCAGGCACTGGAGCACTGGTCTTGTAAACCAGAAACCATGAGCTCTCATCTTGGCTGACTAGCACAGCCACTGTTGATGCACAGTTCAAATGAATTCATTGAACTAAACTTATAAATTTTGTCCCCATCATCCAGGTCTGCTCCCATGAATATCTTTGGGTCTATAATGACAACACTCTATGCTGGAATGTGCATGTTAAAACTCTTTGCGCTAAGCTCCAACAGCGTATGTACTTTCACGCAGACTCAAGGTCAACAGAGTGGAGCAGGACGTCCCGCTTCTGTTCTACTAGGCTGTGGTGGAGAGCGTCATTAGATACGGTGTCACAGCTTGGAACGGCAGTTTGAAAGTATCTGTGAGGTCATAGGTTCCTCGTCTGGGGCAGAATGCCATCATCATCATCAGGGTCATGGGTGTTAAGACCCACCAATCCCTCCAGGAAATCTACGAGCAGTCTCTTATCAGACAGGCTAGAAAATCATGTCCGACCCAACTCACATTTTTCTCCACCCATAATTCCATAACATCTGCATTAAGTTATTATTTGCTACACACTATTGCTTGTGTTATAGTGCATGGTGTAAGTGTATTTCTTGGGGGGGGGGGAGTAAGGGGGTCGCATCAGCCGGTTGTACCGAGTAAATAAGACATAGGTGTGAGATTGAGTCTGAGATCATAGAATTAAACATTCAAACAGCAAAAACAAGTATCAACAAAAAAAAACCCCACATGCAGAGTCACTCTGACACACATCCAAAGACACAGAACAAAACAACATAAAAGCTCCCACAAAGAATGCTCTTAAATATAATATACAGCCCAGACCTGATTAATGACAAGGAAAACTTAGTTGTGGTGCTTTTAGTTGGATGGAGTCCAGAACCATTTTCCCCATTTGAGGGACAATAAAAGTATATCTTATCTAATCGCAATCCAATCCGAAGCCTGGATAAATGAGAACGGACAGGAAGGGCATCCGGTGTAAAAGTTCAACAATGCAGAGAAGATGAGGTCTTGCTTGTGAAGGACTTTAAAAATGTGTAAATTGTGATGCATTATGGGAAATTTTGGAGCCAGCTTTTTTTGGGTATTGCTTCTCCTGTATAAGGTGTATGACTTTTTCGAAAAAAGTACAAAACTAAATTGCTGGACATCCTCTTTTTACACATTCAGTTCTCGGAGACCTTAGCTCTCCGACGGATGATCGCACCTAACGCATGTGTCCCAGCCCACAGCTACCAGAGTCCCTCAATGAGGAAACGCTATGCGTTGGTGTTTTCATTGGGTCCGTTTCTGGACTAGAAAAAGCAATCAGTGAAAAGCTCTATAGAAGACCCAATGTTCAAGGAAATCAAAGTCTCATGTCATCAAGACATCAAAGTCATCAAATGTCTCTATTATCCATGGAAATCCTCAAGGTGGGTCCTTTCTCGCAATGTTCAGCAAAGTGAAACCAGATTGCTGGCTTTGCTCCTCTATGCCGATCCCTTCCAAAGGGTTTGGGGGGTTCCTCTTTGTCCTCCGCCCAACCGTTACTACCGCCTTTCACGCAAACAGACGAATGCAGACCTAAACCAGCATTAGATAAAAATGGGTTTGAATGTCAGAACCTATGACATAATGGCGGCAGACTTGTTATGATGTCTAAAACCGCTAACCTTTTGCAAACGGTTATTAAAAGAATAAGGAAAGTAAGGGCGTCTAACACCTTCCCTGCTTCCCTCTTTGTTTCTGCATTAGGTGGAAATGGGCCCTTGTACTTGTAGCACTCCCCTCATACTGCACGTCTGCTCTGTTCATTAAAAGGGAAGCCGCGTGCTCAAAGCTGCTGCAGATTATTACCATATGTCTGCAAAGCCCAGAGCTGAGCAGCGAACCGGCTCCCATCCTACCCTCTAATTTCTTATCCCAAAATTGGACATGTGGGTCGTTCTGTGTGACAACGTCCCTCCCTTCCCCCGGCCGGTGCAGAACATTCTCACAGTATTTTTTTTCCTCCCTTTTTAGATGCATAATAGCAGTGCATCAGTCTATAAGCGACGGCAGCGGAAAATATTACGCCTCAACTGGAGATATCCGACCGCACGTTGTTTTGCTCCTGCGAGCTGTATTAAAGAAGTGGAGCGCATTGTCTCAGCGAAACATTTTACAATCCGACTCCCATCTCGGAGAGGCTGATGTGTGCATTGTACCTCCACAGAAATAACTGAGCTCAGTGGCCACAGAGCTGGTGCTTTCATGAAGGGGAATAAATCCCTCAGGAGACATAAAGGGCGCGGGCGCTAATTAATGCGGAGAAATGTCAGGCTTTTACAGTTTGCGCAAAACATAACGAAAGACAACTCTGGATGTAGGAGGAGATCTAAAAGAGGTCTTTGTGTCACCCAGTCCAAAAGCCATTGGCCCAGATTGCCTGTCCCAGCATGCAACTCACCTCTGTATGAATACAACACTTGTCTGATGGAGTGGGCAGTAAACCCCCCCATCACCCTACACAGGGATTTAACATGAGCAGCTCGGCTCACACACAACTTTTGCACAGTTTGAGGAACTTTGCCATGGATAAAGCCGTGGATCAGGGAGGAAAGGCGACAGCTAAGGACACTTTACTCGCCGGGGGAGATAAGTTTGCAACATCTTTGGCAGCCTGGCGTCTGTAATTAAGTCAGGAATAGCTCTGGTAAATGGATTACAAGAGGGCAGCATTTGGTGCTTGACAGCACTTGGTGGCTGGCGTGATTAGTGGGGAACCAAAATGTCTTAAGAAACAAGAGTGAGGGGCGTCAGAATAAATGTGTAGAGACACGCGCTGGTCTTTATCTGCTTTGTGGGAAGAAGTGGGGTCAGTCTTAGCAACCTTTACCGTCCTGGATGGCAGCAGTCAAGCTTGTCTCAGGTCTAGAGTCAATAATAAGGTCCTTGGCTGGAGATGTATTGGATTGGACGTGAGGGAAGTCTCTTCTTACTTGTGGACTGGCATTGATGTAGAAGGAAACTCGGACAGATGGGTCAAAGCAAAGTTTTGGGAGGGATTAGCGGGATGAGGTAATGGTTCAGGATCTGGTTCAGGATCAGTTGGCAGGTTAGACAAGGTTTATTTAAGAAAGGTCGTTAATGACGAGGCTTTAATTGATAGAATGCGTAACTTCAGATGATGCCATGATTTAACTACTGTAAGATAGACTGTGGGATGAGTTCAGATTTAGGGCAGTAAGATTCTGTATTAAAGACCTTATAGTAGGTGAAAGACGCCATCATGTTCATGTACTGGAAGAAGCGCGGAGCGTACGAGCTGGAGGCACTGCCCTCCTCTCTCGGCCAAGTGGGAATGGAGCGCTACTCCTGGAGTTCATCTCTGGATGTCATCCATGATCTTTGTGGTAAGCTGGGGAGGGTGGAGGATAACCTGACTGAAGCTGGACATACGTCGTATACGATTTGGGCCCGTTTTTGGCCCGATCGTGAGCGTCACGATTCTCGGGCTGAATTTGTAGCCTGTTGGGAGTCCTTTGTGGTGAACAGTATGTGGGTTCGCGAGGTCTGAGCCGCAGCTACTGGACCACCATTGGATGATTAGGTAGATTTCTGACATGACCCACCAAGATTTCTGACATGTCAGAGATCTTGGTGAGTCGCCGTCAGGTTTTTCTCAAAGTTGAAGGAGAGCCGATTCCCTGAAATCAGTGTGTTTTCTCACTGCTGTGTGCAAAGTGGCGACAATAATAAATGTAGTAATTTAGCTCGTAGCAACTGGATAGTAAGTAAGAAAAAGGAACATAATTAGCTGTCAGCATGGTGCTAGCCAGGAAGTTAACACTCTATACAGTCAAATGTAGATTACTTCCAATTCTCACTGCAAAACGGACCAGCCATACTTTCCACGGCGTCCTCGCCACTTGTGAGTCCACATAGGCCGGTGCCTCCTTTGACACACAGAGTGGCCAAAACGATCTTGGCAGTTGGTTAGCATGTTGCTAGTAAACAAACTTCTTCCTGCCTCAGAGCTTTTGTATGAACCGGTTTGGACAGTTGTCACCAGCCAGAATCGGCTGCAGGGCCAACGGGCCGTTTAGTGTGAGAACTCGAGTCCTGATCTTCTTTCTAGGCGATTTATTTATTCCGTGTGAGTTAGACTCAGACAACAACAAATCTTAAATCGTACATCGTGTACCCAGCCTAAGTCAAACATCTTGCGTGTGTGCATACGTGTGTGTGAGAGAGAGTGTGTCAAAAAATGCACATTTTTATTAATAAAGGGTATTTATTAATTTAAAATCTTAGACACTATAATGTTAAATGGCAAATTCTTTGATGTCAAGCATTATTTTAAACGGTAAATAACAATCAGGGTTTTTAAAAGTTCATAGTGTAATTAAGTATTACATTGAACAAGAGTAAAATTTAATTAGATTAGCTCAACGTGTTAATAAATTATCTCTTGGATTTACTGAGTTCTTCGTAGTGTTCTATTATCGCACGACTGTTAAAGCTACCACAACGCAGAACAAATAATAATATCCCTTGTTTTACCTGTAAGCTTTGACTTATAGTTTTACACAGTGCATCATTTTGACAACGGAAGGCCACTGTAGATTCTTGGATAGGGATAGGTGAGCTACCATCTAGAACTTTGCGGCCAGATGCACCTTTAAGCCTAAAATTCACTAACTGTTGTTATGAATAGGTACATTAGCTGTCTGTGAAGTTTGACTTAGAGATGACTTTTGGTGAGGCTTTCTCAAACGACCAATGAAGAAACAGTGTTTGTGGCACTTTGTAACAGTTTGTTCCTTTTGGCCTGATTGCTTTGGCTACATTCAGAGAAAATCAAGCCTTTTCTGTACAAACGCCAGTACTGCCAGACATTTTGGCGAAGTCTAGCCGCGTAAACCACGAAATTTCCAGAAAAATATTGCAGTATCCCTGTGGCAAAACATTGAAGCAGCTCAACTTTAGTAGGAACGAATCTTGACGTAACGCAACGGTGGCCAACCCGATGTTCCCACCGGCTGGTCAGCCATCGTTTTGTGTTGATGAAGCTGTTAAAAGGTTTCTCCGAGTTTTTCATTATGTTGCCTGGTGCTTCAAACAACACTGTGCTGCCAGGAGACCGCACCAGTGATGGAGGAGAAACACTCTCCGAACTGCTCATGGATGGAGAAGGCGCCTCTGGAGGAGCTGTTGTTGCCAAACCAGGAGCCGGAAGCTGGATGTTATTCTGGCAGGGTTTAATAGGAACCAATGGAACGATCCCACACTGCGGCACAACCCCGCGCTAATGGCCACAGCTCCTGCTTTGGTGTGAAAGAGGCTTTCCTACTGTACCATCTCACATGGATCCGACATCTCTTAATAACATTGTAGTGCGGGACGTTTCCTCAAGCGGACCATCTGATCCGGTTCAGTTGCACCTTTTGGGCGAAGGAATTAAGCGGCATCATGGAAAGGCTGTTTTTCCATTGCTCTGTTCTTCCGTGCAAAGCACTCAGTGACCTGGCATGAAGACAACCTCACATGACACATAAGAGACGGAAAGAACGGATGAGAGCAGCTCCACAGATGAAATATTTACCGCTGAAGAAGTGCATAGCTGAGCTGAAATGCTTCCCTGTCTCCTCTCAGGGCTTTTTTTGACATGGCACAGGGGCACTTGCTTTCCGCTGTGCCGCCCGATTTATGCCATTAGTGAAAGGGAAGTGATAACACAGGGACGGGGAGGAATGCTCTTCATTTTCTCCCCCCTGCCAGCCACAATATTGGAAATCCGGTTCCTCCGTGGTCCGCTTAAGGACGGTGTCTGCTGAGGCAGATCTATTTGGCAGGGACCAAAAAGAGAAATGCCACTGAGGGAAAACTGTGGCTTCCATGCTTTCCTTCTCACTATCTCTGTTATTCTACTGAAAACATTTCTCATCTCAGCTGGAGCTTCAGGATATTTTTCTATTGTTTTCTCCAGAACAGAACAGAACAGTTCTCTCATTGTATCACTCGCAAGTCCATAACACCACTCTTCAATGCTGGAAGTAAACTAAATACCCAAAATTATTCCGTTAAACAATGAATCACTTTGTTGATCAACAGATATTTTTGCCTGAAAACTGTCTTTTTATGATTGATCAGTCAGATAATATGGTGATTCCTATACCTTTTAACCTTCCAGGTTCTGAAATGACAGGCTTCTTCTTCTTTGTGTTATATGATAATTTGTAGCATTATTTGAACGTTAGTCTGAGGCTCCTTCCAAATAAAATCAGCCAAGTGTTTTTAAACACAAGAAAATATGACTATGAGATTATAAATGTTTTCTCCCCATTTATCATTATAGATCAGAATACCAATGATCAGCTCCGTACACTGTCCCCTTTCAGTGGGTTGGATTTATTAAGCAGCAAGTGATTATTTCTGTCTTGAATATTATAGGTTGGAAATGGAAAAAAAACACGTGGAAATGTTAGGATTTAAGCAGCTTTAACGAGGCCCAAGTCGTCGTGGCTGGATGACTGGGTCAAGGCATCTCCAAAACCGCAGGTTTTGTTGAGTGGTCCCGGTCTCCAGAGGTTCATGCCGACCAAAATGGTTTAAGGAAGGGAAACTGGTGAACTGGTGTCGGGGTCTTGGGTGACCAAGACTCACTGATGCACATGGAGGATCCTAGCCTCTGTTGCTGTTTGGATAAAAAGGTGTCAGAAGAAATAGTTCGTCACAGAGCTGCAGCTTAATAAGGTGGCTTAATGTCTGATTGGTTTACGTCATAGACCTTAAAGTGGTGCACCTTTACGACTCAAACTATCGTCCCATGATTCATCCCATGAAATTGATGCTTAAAGATACTTGTGGGGAAAAAATGGCACTAGGCAATTATACATTTTAGGCTTTTATAATGAGACCAGGAGTGGAAGTTAAATTGGTTTGGTTGTGGTAGTTCAAGCTAAAATGTGTATTTCGTCCAATAGTCCATGTGCTTATGGAGTTTTGAGGGCTCATAAGTGCTGGAAAAATATAAAAAGCAAATGTTTTGACCCAATACCAAGCACTTTAAAAGCTTTTCACTATTATCATTGATAGTTTAAAGGTAACATCTTTCTTGAATATTTGTGTCATTACATGTACTAATGTTATTTATAAAAAAATAATAATAATAATTTGGAGTTCATCATCTGGGATATATCACCAAATATCAATGCCATGATTGTTCTATACAGTATGAACTCTGATCGTGAAAAAACCCTTTACGTGTACCAATCCATAACTTACTACAAGGACTCACTAACGACTAGGAGTCTGCACGACGCCTTGAGACTGGAGGCGCCATGACTGGTCGGCGTTTTTCTGAGTAGCTACTCTTCGAAGAATGTGAAGAAAGCTAAGTTGTTGGGTGTGTCCTTAATTGGGTTGTTGTAGAATTTCCGATAATGACTTTCTAACCTCCTGCCTAGTACTCTGCGTTCACTAGGCCGGTCCAAAACATCAGTGTACGAGCACAAGCCGACATTCCTCAGGTCATAGTCATCCATGGGTTCCAGTAACAGCAGAACATACCTCTATCTTGCCAGGAGTTTGAGGCCATTAAATGAATCGTCGGACCTGAAAAGGCCACTCTGTTACATAACAATCGACTCAGAATCCAGCCATTACTGTACTTTATGACACAAATGCCCCAAAGAATCCAAACTATGTACTAATCCTCTTAAATACGGTGACATGGTATGGAGTGTTCAGCTTATACTCCACCTTAATGAACATAACGGTTCTCAGATACTGTATGCATGGAGAGACTTGAGATAACTCCACTGTCACGGCCATTAGTTAACGAGGCTTCAAAATATAGTCCTTGTTTGATTTCTCCTTGGTTTTAAGTGGCGTATTTCTGACTACTCCTCCGGCGCTCCCTGTAACAGTTGACACTTGTTTTCAGTTGGGGACCTCGGGTTTGGCTCAGATGTGGTGGAGGGAAGGGAGGGGGTGTGCACATGTGTGTGATTTAACCACTATGGGGGTAAAACAACATCAAGCAGGAGATCCGCGTCCTGCCCCCGCCACCACTGAACCCTCAGCATTAGAACCAGATGCAACCTGTTCATGTTCGGCGCATGAGGCCCGGACTCAGAGCAAATGCCTCCGTACAAAATAAAGAAGAGTTAAGACAAGGAAGGGGAAAAATTAAACCGTCGTCCAGATGTGATGATGCATTTAATGACCTCACGGACAACCTCCAAGTACATCGTTGCTTCCGCTCTGGCCGCCTTCTCTTTACTACACTGTAATAACAAATCCATATAATTCACAGTAAAATACTGGCGGCTTCGTCAGAATTCCAAAATTTCACTGTAAAAGATATTGTGACCACGTACAAGGCATTACGGTACATTACTGCAAAAGAATTCTGTCAGCCACAACTGCCGGTATTTTACCGTAAAATCCTAAGGAATCTTTTTTACAGTGTAAGTACACGACCACGGAGTCCTGCTCCATGACGTCTTTATTGTCCAAACATCTTGCGCCTCATTGCCACCTCGGAGATGTTTTGATATAAGAATATGAATGTACGCGGTGCTGATGGAGACGACGTATGAAATGGGGCGTTAGTTGAAAATATTAATATCATCCCCATATTTGACAATTTAATATGGCGCTATAGACAATAAGAGATGGATTAGATGCTTAAACACCTGAAAGTTTGATGAGAGGTGTAGTTGTTGCGCAGAATATGCTTGATCCAGTAGTCTGAGCTTCCAAAGAACTTTTTTACGTCCTGCTGTCGTTATTTACATGGCTAGGCTGTTGATTGATCGGTCCATTTGTCCTCTCCACTCAGCCTCACAGAAAAATGAAGAGAAGAATTTTGATTTCTTTCAGAACCTTTGAGTTTCTACCACTCCTCACTAACTCCTCATTACCATTATCTTTCTTTTTTTGTTTACTGTTAACGGAAGCGTGCCGCGACCTCCTGTAATTGAAACAGGAAGTCTGAACCAACACTCCATAAAGGAACCCAAACATGGTTTAGTTTCATCTGGACATTTTTTTGTTGAAACAAAATGCCGCTGCTTGATCTGACTCTTGTTCGGATGAAAAATTCTCAGTTAGAATTTTGACCAAAAACAAACTGAAAAGTCCATAATTCCAGACCGAACGACTAGATGTGAAAAATGCCTTTAGTTTAGCTTAGCTTCTCTGGGAGACGTGGCTTCCACAATGTCTGCCAGGCTGATGATAAGACCGCAGACCTTCCTGGATGTTGAACCCGTTTAGTTCTTTCCCTCTGCTTCTAGTCTTTTATTTTAATTAAAGTTAACTGACTCCTGGCTTCTGCTCCATACTGAAAGTTTTGCTTCTCAGACTAGCATTAGGATCTTTTGAAGCATCATTTTCAATCATTCTTCAAGTCAGGACTCATTATTGCCATTTTGTCTGCCATCCCTTCTTCCCAATGCTGAAAATTTGACGTTAAAATTGAAAAACCAGCAAACAGTTTGTGTGACATGAGCTTGTCCATAAACCTTGTTTATACAGCGAGAAGTTTCTTCTCCCTCCGTTCTTGCCCATGCATATAGATCATTGCACATGCTAGCCAGACCTCCCGTGGAGCCCCAACATCCATATCTGCCTTTCTTTCCTGCAGGGCTTCCTCTGCTTTTTTTCGTCTACACTTTCAACATCTGTGTTTTTGGACAGTCTCGCTTCTCTTTCGTCCTGCTAACTCGTATGTGCTGAAATGGCTTTTTCTCTGCCAGGTTTCCCCGTTCTGAATGCCACTCCACCTGTGTACCATCTGTGTTCGCCTCCCAGGAGTCTTATCTTCTGGCAAGGAGTTACAAGCCACGTTACATAAAGGCTGGTTGTGCGATTAAAAAAACGTGGCGTGAGAAATTTAAAGAATAATCTCACCCTCCCTTTGGTGTGCCATGACGCAACCTCACGACGAAGCATTCTTAACATTCCTCCTTGAAACGTGTGTGAGGATTACGGCAAAACGTGTGCGTCTCCTGTGGATTAAGGTGGAGGTGAGGAGTTTGGTGGATCCTTTTGTGATTGGAATGCATTTTTGCTCCGACTCTGAAACCACAGGTGTGATCAGGTGTTCACTAAGCACTGCCTAGCTGCTTACCAGTGATGCTCCGGTGGTAGTTTACGAAGATATCGGTGATGGATTTCAAAATTCTGAGCAACATTTGAAACCACTGCTTGACTTCAGTCAACAGTGGATTTGTCGGCTGGAATTCTGCCAGATTTTTCTCGGCTTTATTTGGTGGTTATCCAATTGTATTCTTCTTCTTTGTCTTTCGGCTGTTCCCTTTCGGGGTCGCCACAGATGATCATCTGTTTCCATCCATAGTCGCCACCAGTTCCCTGCTGGATAACAGTACCAGCGATGGCATCTGTTAACCCGTGCCCCAATCGATCCGATTTGAAAATCCGGTTCCGTATGTTGATTTGGCATAGGCTTTTAGGTTGGATGCCCTTCTTGATGCAACCCTCCCCGTTTATCCGGACTTGGGGTCGGTACCAGAGGTGCAGTGATTTGTGGCCCTTTCCTGGGTGGGTTAGTGACTAGCCAGTTTTACATTTCGCCAATGTGCTAAACTTTTGTTGTGTTCTGGTGTTTAGTTTACATGGCAACGGGATTTCCGAGGCCTGAAAATGCAAGTTTTTGAAAAGGGGTCCCAGGTTATAAACATTTCAAAACATCCAAGTTTCCGTCTCAATGTAAACTGGCAAACGCAATTGTTGCGAAAAGGTTAGCGTTCAAGCCTTAAACCTTGCACAGGCGGAACAACTGTGACGAGTAGAGGTCTTCTTCACTTCCAGGTTAGTCTTCGTCGGTGGTGTTTTTGAAAACGCCAATTACTGGCTTTGCATATGTTCTTACTCTTATTTAGCATCAAACAGAAAAAGAAATGTGATTAAAATGAGGTTTCCTTGTTGTTGTTTCTCAATTTTCTGAAACAAATGATTTTTTTGTTTCATTTTTTTTCTTATGTAAACAAATTTAATTTTGTGAAAACTGGAATATGGGGGCACAGTGGGGACCTTTTGAAACGTTGAGGTGCAACTAGAGTATTCTGAGACTCCCTGCTCTCTCTCCATCCTTCAATGGTCCAGACTTCCTTTCGGTGCCATCTTTGTCAAACTTCTGACAGCAGAAAGACATTTTCTTCTTCCGCCCAGACCGGTCCGTGGCTTTCTTCTGATTCATTCTGTCGACGAGAACTTGGGAATCTCATTCTAATTGAGCTGGTTCTGCAGGTAAACTTCATGAAACGGTGTTAGAACATAAACGAGACGGCGCCGCAGACCGATGAAGAAGAACTGGAGCTCATGAAGTCATCGCTGTCTGACAGTTTGTCTCTGGCTGTTTTAGTGTATTTGGACAGACATGTTGTTTACTGGCGTTGATATTTGTACAGAAAAAGAGATTATTTTTAAGGAAGGTTAAAGTTGAGGATAAATCTTAATTTTGATAAGAATGTAAGGCGTGAGAGGTTCTGTGATTCTGTCTAGTTATTTCACATTAAAGTCCTTCCAGGGTTTCAGGCTGGAAAGCCGAACCCTGACGACGAGTCTTGAAAAGGCTTTTATTGTGGAAAAAGTTGCAGGAACTTCCGAGAATCCAGAACACTATCGAAATCTTGCTACCATGATTTCTTTTCTCGAATTCCACACATCATCAGTGATGATTGATGTTAAAGTTTGGAGGAAGAAGAGTGAAGATGAGAAGCTGTTGTTAGAAATAACAAGACGGTGTCTCACAGTTGTGCTGATAGATGATGGGGCGGACACAATCCCATTTATGGGCTCAAGCAGAGCAGCTACTGAGTCAAGTGCAACACGAACTGGGGAAATTTGATAAATGGGTCCGGTCCAGATGTTTACCTCCACATCAGCGCGATTTGAAAGATGTTTACACGCACACTGGCCTAGATAATGTTTGCAGTAATGCTGCTTTATTATTTAAGGTAACGGCCCAAACTTTAGAGGCACGACAACATTAAAGAGAAAAAACAGAAGAAAATCATCACAGTGAGAAGTGGAAGCCATACATGTCTGGATTTCCTTTTAAATCTTATTCAAATTTAGACCTTAGTGCGAGGAAGAACTGATTTTGGGAAAGGTTTGTTTTATGTTTACAACACCAGGGCGAGCATTATCTCAAAAACGTCTTTGATCACAAGTTCTTAACCATTGGTCCAATTTAGTCCAAATTTGTTGCATATCAATGGAGTCGAGTAGATCTATTATACTTTTTGTTTTACTTTAATTGTTCACATTTGCTCAGTAGGGGGAGCTTTTTTGTTTTCTCCAAAAAATACTGTTTTCCAGACATAGAACGAAAACGATTTCATGGATAATTTTCAAACTTTACACCAACATAAGCTTTAGTGAGAGGAATTATTGGTTTTCATTTCACGAAATATCGGTTGTATAATTCTGACACTAGGGGGCACTTTAACCCGAAAACCTTTTGGTTCATAATTTCTCAACCGTTTATCTGGCCTAAATTTCGTGCATCCGAATCCACTCAAGGAGAGCTATCTTATTTTTCTTATCATATCTTATCCATATTTTTATCGAATAATACATATTTTACTCACTTTGAAGACTCTTTTTTTTAAACTTACAATACTGAGGAATTGCTTGTACCACGAAGGGTATCGGAGAGATTTCGGGGGTATACCCAAGCTGTCGGGGACAACAGTAAAGGTCAAGTTTCACTTTCTAACCAGCATATTTGTTACAGAGAAAGAATTGCATCCTCATTCGAAAAAAATGGCAGGATACCTGATTAATTACATTCCTGAAAAGTCACAGATATCATGGAATTGTCAAATTGTGCCCCCATGTAGACCTTAGTGTCAGGAGGGTCCAACATTAGGGGAAACTTTAACTCCAAATGTTTTTAGACCATAATTCCTCAACTGTTAGTCCCATTTAGTCGAAATTTCGTGCGTATGAAATGACTCGAGAACATCTATCCTCTATTTATCATATTTTACTCTCTGCGCCTACAGAGTAAAAGGCTTTTTTATCACATCTGAATTGAGGAGTTCAGACACTGGGATTTCTTGTACAATGCTGGAATTGGGGGCTTTTTCTGGGATATACCCTCGCTGTCATCAAAAGCCTAGTTTCATGTTCATAGTTGCTTTGTGGTTAAAAAATGAGGAGATTTCAGATACACAACTTCTTATTGCACCTTGCGTGTTGAACTGTGCATCACTGATGGGGGTTATTTATGTCAGCCTAATGAGACTTTGCTCTGGGCAGTGTATCTCTGTGGTGAACGAACCACAGGTAGATGGGATGGGATGCTTCGCTGTCTCACTATAGTGTGTGACTCATTGTCTGCCGTCACGTCGGTGTCGGTGTATGGTGTGTGCGTGTGCTTGCTTTTGGCTTAATCAGCACTGCTGATTTCACAAATTCCAGTTCATCATACAGACAGAAAAAGGAGAGTCAGCAAGATATGAACAAGTCGCAGAGAAGATGAAGCTTCAGCTGATAATACAGCAATTTCATGATGCAACGTGATTGTCAAGTTCTCAAGCAAGTTCAATCAGATGTTTGGGACTGAGGTTATTGCTCAGTTTGTTTGAGTATTTTTTATTATATTTGAATCAAATAGGATTGAGGAGTTTCGTGTAACCACGGTCATTTATGGTACCACCTTGCACAACGAGCTAAAAAGATCATTTGTCGTATCAAATTGGAGATACACCATTTTCCCGTCTGTCTATTTAATCAACAACCTCCGCACATTAACGTCAAGCAAGAATGGAGAAAATAAAGCATTTTTATTCACATTGATTGGCAGACTGTACCCCTATTTAACAAGAATCAATTTCATTCAATCGCTGAGCCAAAATGGTACGTTTTCATCCAGAGAAACAAAATAATAAGCAATCTCATAAAAGGCTTGAAACAGCTACTTTAAGAGTTTATGTCAGAAGGATTCTGGGACACAGCTTTATATACTTCATTGATTCTGGTGAAACTTGGTCATTTGTTTTTGATTTCCCCTCTGATTTCCTACAATCGCCCTGTTTGAGGTGATCTATGAATCGTTGCATGTTGCCGCCTTTCGCCAATCATTCGAAACGCCTGCTGACTTTGCGTCAAGGTCAAGCTGAAGGTTTTTGCCTCTTTAATAGAAAGATATTTCTCGCCAGTGTACGCCCATTACCTTGTCGTTTGGGGATTGCCGTCGTTAAATAAGTCAGTTCTAGACCTTCTACTTTTGGAAAGTGCCTTAAGATATCTTGTTGTGATTTAAGGGCTCATAGTCTGAGGATGGACAGGATGAGAAAGGAAAACATCAGAGGGACAGCCCAGGTTAGACGTGTTGGAGACAAAGTCAGAAAGGCCAGATTGAGATGGTTTGGACATGTGAAGAGGAGGGATAGTGGATCTATTGATAGAAGGATGCTGGAGATGGACTTGCCAGGCAGGACAGAAAGCGGAAGACCAAAGAGGAGGTTTATGGGGGACATGCAGTAAGTTGATGGGACATAGGACAGCGCAAGATGGAGGCAGATGATCTGCTGTGGTGAACCCTAAAAGGAACAGCCCAAAGAAGAAGAAAGTGAAAAAGATTTGAATTGACATGACACCAACTGCTGCACGAAGCTCAGGAGCCAAGGAACGTGACAGGACAGACACCAACCACAGCCTTTTGAGATGAACTGAGGTCAGTTTGAGGTTCGGCAATCAAGTACAGACATGGTTTACAAGAAGGTTTTTCTAAACCAGGTAACAGATGAGCTGCAGCCACATTCTCTCAGTATGTGTCTCCTTACCAAAATGCTAATTTAGCCTTGTATGATTATGCTGCTACTCAAGATGAGTCTTTCTCCAAATTCTATTTTTCCCATAAGCATATCAAATGAATTACAGTTACAAACTTGTCTGTTAATTAAATATGCTGTTATAATTCCAACATCGTCCTGAAATAGCTCTGATCTCATAGTTCCAATGGTCCGTTGGTCCTAATCGGCCCACAGCACTGCCTTTGTCTTGTAGATTTCATAAAGGATCAACTGACAGACGAAGAGATTCTCATGTGAACTTTCAACTGTGACACAATGTTGAAGAAAGCCTCGGGCTGGTTGGAGCAGAAAGTTATACCCTTTACAATAACTAGCTTTCACATGGTGATGGAAAGAGTCCTGAACAGAACCAGGACAATCAAAGGATTCTCGCTCAGTTAGTCTCAATGGTCAATTTTCAAAAGCCCTGCATAGTACCCTCATCATTTTTCTAGAAAATCCCCTGGTTTGTTGCTAGCTGAGGTAGCAGCGCAACCAATGCTCATGCATATTAGAATGTTTTGCATTAATTAAAAACATATCAGCGCATTCATCTATAATAATAGCAAATGTATCTGATAACTGCTTGAATCAGCCTTGGGGTTGAATTCTTAGCTCTTTAACCTGCAATAAGGGATTTCAGGTCCATTTGGGGGCCAGAGGAAGTACTGAGGCCTTTAAGTGAATACGGCTTGAACACTCTTCAAAGAGAGTAACAATAGCCCTTATTCTCTCCTTTCCAACTGATGAATGTAAGGCGTGTGTGGAGTACATCTGCGGTAACGAAAGATCTAGCTCTTTGGGAAACACTCCATAAAAGCTGGGGGCTCCCTCTGCGACCTGCTGCTTGTAAACCCTGAGGGATCCATTAGCCAGAGGCCACAATCGGTGCGGAGGAGCGCCTCGGCCGGCTTCCAGCAGAGCTTAGGCACAGACATTTCATGTTATCCCTGAAGGTGGTCAAAGTGGGACACAACACACTCGAGTCCTTGTTGAAAGGGGTTGAAATGTGGTTTTGAGGAATGCTACCAGCATGGGTCTGCTTCAACCCAAGACATCTCACCTATTTTTGCGTGGATTTACTTGATATTTGGAGCAGACATTCGTGGTCCACAGTGGATTAATCCACATTGGGCTGCTTTCAGCACCATCTTCAGGATAAACTTGTCACCTGTACTGGGATGTAGCTCAATATCCATGTTTTCTGATGATAATCTTACTATTCTGTCCTCCCTGAATGTAAGTGTTCCCTTTGCTCGCACAGGTAAATAGTTCTTTAAATGAGAGACAAATGTTTCCCAGGTGCAGTCGGAATGTTTATTGCCTCCCAAATGAAGGCATTGTAAAACTGTAAAAAGAAATCACATAAAAACGTACAAAGAAGTCGCACATTTTTATTATAAAAATATTACATCATTAACCACCGTTTAATGCCATACAAACTCAAAATTTAATGAACATAATCACCACAAGAAGGAAAAGTAATTTGCACGTTAGCGTAATGCTAACGTGCATGGGAATTGCCCCATACATGCTCACGGAATCAGTATCAAGAGCGCAACCAAATTTAAACAGTAAAAAAGGCGGTGCAAACTATCACTGTAACATGCACAATAAAAACAGATTCTGTAAATACTTACAGGTATATCTTTTCTTATGCTCGGTTTATAAAACTTTAAGACAACACATTTTTTCACGTTGCTCGTCTACCGAGTCTTGCTTTTTTTTACTGTGTTTGTCACTTTTTCAGTCGCAGTAAATTGAATGTCGCTGTCGGTGTTTCTGTTATAATATCTTTTATAATATCTTTTATAATATCACAGAACTGTGTGGCTCCACAGTTCTGTGGAGCCACACCACTAGCACCTACCTTTTTTTACTTCAAGATTTTATTGCTAACTGATTTTATTGCAAACAGTTAGCATTTTTGTCTTTTTAGAGAAAATGTATTGAAAACTAATGGAAGGATTACTATCATTACTGCAAATGTACAACTATAAACCAACATTCTTAACCAAGTGAAGAACTTTGATCGTGTTCTTACAACGGCACCTGTCAGGGGTTTGAATGTATTAAGCACAAGAGTGAACATTTTGTCGTGAAGTTGATGCGTTAGAGCCAGGAAATAAAAATGGAGAACCATAAGGATTTGTGTGACTGTGACAAGGGTCAAATTCTGATGCTAGATTACTGGGTCAGAACCACAAAACTGTATGTATTGTTGGGTGTTCTTGGTCTGTGGTGGTTAGCACCTACCAAAGTGGTCTAAGGATGGACAACTGATGAACTACAGCTGGGTCTTGGGTGTCTAAGGCTCATTGATGTGTGTGTGGGGAACAAGGGCTAGCACGAGAGCAATGGTGTGTTCATCAGTCAGACGTCCGGAGGTATAGACTCCTACTTTGGGGCATCTTCTCCTTTGAGTGTGTGCCTGACCCTACCGTGTCATTGAAGGGTTGTATTTGCTCCGACCACCAAGGTCTGCACCTGCGGTGGCTCTACCTAGACCTGCGCAAAAGGCTTGTGTGCTCAGCAAGTAGCCGCAGACCAGTAACCAGTGAATGTGTCCATGTTGACCCCTGTCAGTCTTTAAGACGGTGGCCTGGTTTGATGAATTAGGCTTTCTTTAACATGGTTTGGACGGCTGGGTGCGGGTCGGTTGCTTACCTGGGGAGGAGATGGTACCAGGAAGCACAATGTGAATGCATCCCGAAGACTGGGAATCTCCTGCCATTCATGTGTGGGTAACTCTGGCACATACCGCCTACTAAAGCATTGCTGCGGACCAAGTCCCCACTTTCATATGAAAAAGTAACAGGATTAGGGATAGGTTCAGTTTCATAGAGTTGCCAACGTGGTTGGTGGACTCGTCATGGTTCTTATCCTCCCATTGAGCGAATGCATTGCAGACAGGTTGACCCTTCAGCGGAGAAACTAGGGGCCGTGTTATGCACCATTTACATTGTTTTTCCCTCTTCACTACGAGCCCCCTTGATGTACAAGTATCTTTACCGCTAAGTGGACGAATCAAGGTTACTGGTTTGTGTTTGCCATCCCAGAGAAGAGTGTCAGCTGTTTCTCTCTTAGGGAAAAATTATTGTTTAGTCTTAAAGTTCAAACATCGTACTCCTCAAGCAGCAGCCTGTCTGTATTACTGATCATGTAATGAGGATTTTAATGATGATTGGGTGACGCAGCCAACTCGAGAGTAGAACAAACACAACATCTCAATCTGCTGGAAAGGTTTTCCTGTCCTTCAGAGAAACTCGAGACATTTCCCCCCTCCCCGGCTACTACTTCTCCTCTTCCTTTCCTACTTTCTCTGCACGTGTATTTCTATGTTTTTCTCATTAGGAGCACAGATAAATATTGGTGCGCTCCAGGTTTCTGTTATAATATCTTTATCGTGTGTGTACATGTGGAAGATGTAGACATAAACACCGCCTTTTATCATTGGCTCAATGCGACATTGGCCGACCAGTCGAGTAGTTTTTAGAGGTTTATTTGACAATGATGATTTGTCACTGTCGATTGGAGTCCGGCGAGTTTCCCCTGATGAGTGCACTTTCGAAGAAAAAGCAGAATGGCTTTCATTTGCTCCATTTTCCTGCTGTCTCTTTGCTCGTTACTCATTTCTCTCTGATCTTCTCTCAGCGCCACACCCGACCCTCCCGCTTCTGTTTACCTTTCCCCGAAGAAATCTTTTTAACCGGAGTTGTCTTTTTTTTATTTTATGACTTGACTTCTTGGCCCCCCATGACTGTGTGAGAGTGTTTCATGTGCTCATGCCCACTTGCCCTCCCTCTCTCTCTCTCTCTCTCTCTCTCCGTCCTTACATAAACACAGGCAGTGACTTCAGTCTCCGTGTCTGCAGTGTGTTTTTACAGCTTTACCAAGAAAGGTGTGTTAATGGATGTGTAGCCGACTGGGTGGCTGGTCATGGTGTGTTAGTGATAAAGAGAGATGTCAAATTGATTTGTGTGTTCTGTTTCAGATGACAAGCCAGTCCAGGAGGAGGACTGGGTGGTGTGCCAGCACCCTGAGTGTCCTGAGCGCCGGAGGGCCTCTAAGGTAAGACTCTTAAACCTGAAAGAAGGTCACCACAGGGTCTGACTTCTCTGACAAATGCGCTAGTCAGCCGGCTTTTCTCAAGAGTTTCTCTGTGCCATGGAGAAGCGTGAAGTGTTTCAAGTCCTAACCTCTTTAGTCTAAGACTCTCTTAACGGAGATCATTGGCATCTTTTTTGGGATAAATATTCTCATTTACAGACACGTTGGTGCATTGGTTAGCGCTGCTGCCTAACAGCGAGAAGGTACCGGGTTCTAATCCACCTCTTCCAACCTTTCTGTATGGAATTTGAATGTTCTCCAAAGTCTGGGTGGGTTCTTCCTCTGCACTCCAACATCCTCACACGGTTCTAAATTGCCCGTAAAAGTGAATGGGTGTGTATTTGTCAGTCCTGTGATGAACTGGTGACTCAGCCAAGGTCCCAACCTGACTCTTGCCTAATGTCAGCTGGGATAGGCTCCAGCCCATGCAAACCTTTTTATTTGTAGTTCTCTCTCTCACAGGCAGACCACTTTACCTGCACAAGTCCACTGGACTTTCTTTCCCTTGCTCTCGCTGTTACTCACAGGTTCTGTTGCTCTGTTGAGTTATAACCACTGGATATGTTACCTCGTGGTAAACCTCCCTATTCTGGTTTGCATCAGGGCTGCAGGCACCTTCCTTATAAAGACGTTGACTAGACTGCAGGCTGAACAAGGTCCCACTACTTGTCCCACTACATTTATAAGTTTTTTTTTTACTCCTGTAGCACAAAACACACTGAAAATATTTGGTTGTGATCGTAATGAGCTCAACTTGGCAATAGGAGTCACATGACCAAAGCATTAAGGCAATGCGGTTCTAGTCAGTCCGAGTTTCTCTATGTCGTGGAAAAGGTCTAAAATCTTATTTTCTTTATTTCGAGTCTCACTTAAAGGAATAGTTCAACGTTATCGGGAGGGATTTGCTAGATCAATGCCGCTTTCGCAGGTACATTAACGATGAAGCCACAGTCATCAGCTGGTTATCTTATAAAGAAAATAACAGTAGTCCTACCAGCAACTTTTCTACAGTTCAGTTGTCTTACAAAAGGAACAACTTTTGGAGATGCTAGCAGGTGGATGTCTTTACTTCTGGACAGGACCAGGGTGGCTCTCTCCAGTGTTTATAAGTGAACTGCTTGTAGCCATAAATTCAACAGACAGACACGGGAGGAGTATTAATGTGCTCATATAACTCTCCGCCTGAAGGTATGAAGCTTTATTTCACAAAAAGTCATACTATTTAACTGAAAGAGCTGTTTATCTTGTGTGAAAAGATTGAAATTCTGACAGTTTTGATAACTCGATTTTCATTGTATATGCAATTATGCTATTTAAGAGCAGATTGTATGAAATTATGTTTATGTATGCTTAAAATGCTGTATTTTAATAAAATTCCCATAAAATGTATTGTTCAATGTAAAAAGTCGTATTCAATGTTTGTTTTTTCTTGTAGAGTCAGTTACATCAGTAGAATAAATAGAGTATTATTTGTTATATAAGATGGAATATCTCAATAGAAATGCATTGCTTCTGTAAACTGATTGATTAATAAAGACTTGGATAAACACATAAAGTCTATTATTAAGATGAATTAAACTTTATTACTTATTCACACTGACTACGTTAAAGTTATGCTACAAAATCAGATGGAAATGAAAGTCAAATTTAAGTTGTAATTATATTTTTAGTATGGTCAACACATTTTCAAAGACATCTTCTGTTATGACAGAAATATGAATAATTCCTGATACTACTCAAACAAGAATTTAAAAAAATATCTTTTTCCAATAAATAACATGCATGTTTCTTTTTAAGTAAGATTTTATGGTGGTCCAGTGGAAGGGGAGGAGTTTACCACTCCACAGTATCTTGGAGGTTGATTGGATTTACAACTTCAGACATAGTGTTGAGCATAAATGATATCGCAATATAGTATATATATATTTTTGTGTTTTCGATTAAGGTATCAGACGATGTTTTTCATCTTTCAAAATATGTTAGTAAATTTCTCATGAGTTCTAAATGTGTTTTAACTCGCTCATGTTTATTGGTCATTGTCGCCTTCTAATGATATCATTGCTAACAACTTGTTTGCGTAAAATATGTAGAATTTACTTACTTAAAACTGAGGCATCCGAGTCAGTACCTTGTATTTTTGATGTACTTGGTAGCAGTATTTTTCAAACCCCCCATCATCTGTGGCTTTCTTATCATAAGTCAATTTCATTTGCTGGTTGTGTTTTTGAGATGTTGAAACAAGTTAGTCATGGTTAAAGACTTTACTTCTTTAACGGCTTCCAATCTTTTGAGCAACATCGGGCTTTTTGAACCCAAAACATTGCCAAACAAGTGATGATGACCCAAGACTTGCAAAGTCAAAGGAATGGTGAATCTGGAGATGTCGCTATTTTGTTTCATTACAATGTTTGATGATTTACTGTTCAGTCATGCTAACCTATCTTTTTGGTAGGGGGATGTTGTACATCAACCTAGTAGGCACTACATGTACTCTCAATACACACAAAGAGTCGTCTAACCTGGTAGCCTGCAGGAGGGATTGGATGGACTAACAGCAGGTGCTTTGACTGGTATTTGATATCATCGTAGATCATACATTACAAATTCTTTCCTTTATCCTATTCAAAAGAAACGTTGCTTTCGTAACACTCTGACCCCGATCCTTCCTGGATGTTTCCTGGCCTGGGCAAACGCAATATATACCCCAACCAAGTCACTTTAGCACCTATAACTAATCAAACTTTTACTTTAAAGTCTTTTTAAAGTAATACTACGGTTCTCTAGTCGCGACATCGGAAAAAAGGGGTTATTTTGAGAGCAATTTCATCCATTGTAGTACATTCTAGGATCTGCTGCATTACCACCCAGCCAGAAACCTAAACCCCAAAGCTGCAAGCACTCACCACAAAGTGCTTTGTATTGTCACAAAAAATTTAAACCTCCATTAAACGAAAGTGCACGAACCCCGTCTTTCTTCAAGTAGCTCCTGTTGGTCCCCTAAAGCATTCAGGCTTCTTCGGGTGTCCCCCGGGGTTACTGGATCTGTCTCGTGTTGCGTTGCAGCGCAGTCACGGTGCAGCAGTGAGTGTCATTTCTTCGTTTAGGTGTCAAAAGAAAGCGGTGCGAGGGCTGGGGCTCTGTGTCTGGCCACTGGACTGTTAAATGAATTATGCCTTTGAAGCCACTGGTTTCTGCAAATGGGAGTCTGGCCAGGAGAGCAAGGGAAACCAACGTAGTGTCTGTTCTGTCTGTCTGCTTTTGTTGGACAGATCGCTCCTGCCACTACAACTGAGAATCAGATTTTCCCACTGAATGAAGATTTTGTCTCTCGCTCTACTCTCTGCCGCAACATTAGAACGGGAAATGAGAGAAAAGACGCTGAATTCAGTCAGCAAGTATTCAGGGAGAGGGAGAGTTATATATAGTTTTTCTCCATGGCAACTGAGAATAATCAAGAGAGGGGAGAAGAGAGAGCCAAAGAGTTTAACCTGACTATCCTGGATGCCTCTCTCCCTGCCCCTCACATTATTGAGTCTCTCAACACCACCACCTTTTACTGGCTTCCCCTAACGGGATAAGCTCCTCCTCTTTTAAAATGTGTTTTCAGAAATGTGAATGAGGCACAGCATGAGTTCATGTGCTGTATTCTAAAGTAGTGTTTATATGATCTCTTGTACTGGGGGCAGGCGGTGCAAGCACAAAGGACGTCTGACGCCGACGTTCTCCTTGGGGTCACTGTTGATGTCATTATGTAAAGGGGATTAGGGAAGGACTTGTGGCCCAGTGTGGACTGGGATATACTGGTGAATGGCGGAAGAAGCACGTAAGTATAGAGATTACTTGTTAGCAAATGGGTTTGCGCCACTACTAGTATCTGCTCATTCTGGGCTTGTGTACTTGCATCAATAAATGTACTCTGATACACAGCCCCTGATGCAACAACCGCAACGACAACTGCCGTTTTATGTGAAAACTGTTGTCATGTAAACAGCCCCTCAAATGGACCACTCTGAGTGCTTTACAACATGAGCCAGTATTTACACCCATTCACCCTTTGGGGACAAAGGCTACGGTGAAAGCTGCCACCTGCTCATCAGGAGCAGTAACCATTTACACCATCACTCATAAACCAGTGGAACAGCAATCAGGAGCTAACTGGGGTCCGGTAACTTGCTTGGGTGCACTTGACGTGTAGATGTGGACCGCAGGGGAACCACGAATAAGTGTCAGAAGCTTAACAAAGAGGTGGATCAAGAGTCCACCAAGCAAGTAGTACTAAAGGAGCATACATCTGCTAAAGCCTTTGGACACATCTTCAGTGATGTTCCTGGAATCATCGGGCCAGTGCTGATCAGAACTCATCTTGTGGCCATATAGTAGCTAGTGCCAATTCCTCCACGGCTTTCCTCTCTTGAGCCCCAGCCATCTGGAGGCTCTCTCGGTGGTGGTGCTGATGGCTCTTTTCTTCCCCTCTTACTCAATCTCCAACGGACTGAAGGCCCAGTCTAAAGAATGGCTGCAAAACCCCTGAATCTCACCTCTACTAGAAGACACCTTGATCTTCAGCCTACCTGTGGGTTCCACCTGGTGCTAACCAGGGCACCCAATTGGACTGACGGCTCCATTAGCAGTACTTGCTTTGTGGAATCAGACATGAGGACATGCCTGCAGATGTTTTTGTCACAAGTTTTGGCTGCTCTCTAACCCTGATAAAGTGGATGGCCAGAGGAACTGGTCCACTCGGCACACTCAATTCCTGCGCTGACGGCTTTAGCAATTGTACTCAGGACTTGATGACGCCTCCAGACAGCCCTGTACCAGTCCTCTCCAAGCGCTTTGGTTCAGTAGCTGAGGATGCTTTCCAGTGTCCTGGTTTCGAAAGAACTGGGCAGGATTGGTGACTCCACTTGGCCGCATTTGTGCAGATTTGCTGGATGGAATTTGATGCTGTGAGGCTCAGATTTCCAAAGCTCAGCCCAAATCGCGAACTACCGTATTCTCCAATCTGTTCCAGGCTCCCTTTTGTTTCATTGCCACCAATTTGCAGGTCTTTGCCTTTTCCACTGCTGCTCTCGCCTCTTCCTGAACTACGCAGCGCCTTTCCTTCCCACTGATAGTGCTCAGATGGGGCGTTGGAAAGGATCCTAACTCAGTTTCGCCTTTCACTTTTCTTCTGCCTCCCGAACAGCTTCCTCCGCCCTCAACTTCCTGCCAGTCTCCACTGGTATTCCTGCATTATACACCTTACAGCGTGATTCCCTGTACAGCACCACTTCTCAAAGGACCCAAAGGTCTCAACTACAGAGACTGGAACTGCATAGACATGAATGGACCACAGGATTCTGGGAAGGACCCTCGTAAATTAAGTTGTTATGGCAGCAAATTATTACAGGTACATTTAAAATAGTAAATATAAATGATGATATATACAGTTAGTGTCCAAAATAGTTAAATAAGGTGCAGATGAGTCCACAGGCCGTGAAAGGTCCATAGAACCTCATGATATAATATAACAGAGCAAGTTGATGATGATGATGATGAAAGAAGTTAGACGTTGTGAAATGATGCTGGAATTATATATTAGGAAATATAAATCAAAATGATGTATATGTGCCAGAATAAAAATAATATATCACATTCGATTTAACATAACATATAATGAAAATATAATATAGTAATGTTATTATACGAGTAATAGAAGTATTTAATTAAATATGTCGGTGTCGTGTCAAAGATAATAGTAGTTGAAATATAATGATCATAATAAAGGATTTATTATATATGAACTACATTCTGATTATAATATATTGTTATGTAAAGTCGATATGGTGAGTTTCTTTCTTCCAGCAAGAAAAGATTAATACTATCATTCATTGGGGAGAAAGTGATATATTCACACTCTCTACGTGCGAAATGCTAGCTGCTAACTTTTCTGTGTGCTACTTGCTGTCTGACGGATTTAGATTTTTCCTTCAGGCTTTATTTGAAATCGCTGCTGAAGACGGCGACATTGAATCAAAACATTTCAAGATGTGCAGCATAGAATCCAAACGATGAGCTGGACGCCACTAAAAATTCCATGAGGGAGCCTGGGTGGGTTCTTGTCACTACAAACGACCCTTTTCAAGTTTTTATTTGTGCCATTTTTACTATAAAGCATTTATTGTTGCATCTTTAAACGTTTTACAGCACTGACTAAAAAGAGTGGTTTATTTTCAAGGTCAAACATTCACACACTGGTGTCTGTCTGTCTTCTTCTTCTTCTTCTTCTTCTTCTAAAAATGCCCGAGGATTTTTAGAAGAAGATTACCAGCAACATCTCTACGATAACAGTAATTATCATAACGATGTTGATGATAATGTAAAATATAAAAAATCAAAATGAGTCAAATACTAATTTACTAGAGTTGTTTGTTTGTGTGAGAGTTGACAGACGCGTTCAAAACATCAATGTTGTTCTCTTTCGGGGTCGCCTCAGCGGATCATTTGATCCATCCATAGTAATCACCGGTTCCCTGCGCTCACAGGACCAGTGTGGTATCTGTTAACCAAACCCCGCAGGATCCGGTTTGATCATCAGTTCTGCATTCCGGATATGGATTTTGTGTTTTACACAAAATGCTCATCAATCTGGGCTTTGGACCGACACTGACCATTACAATAAATTCCAACATTTTGAAAAAGAGACCCTTGAACGCATCAAAAAAATCGTATTTTGTAGATATTTACTGTAGAAATTAAGGAATATTCTCAGCAATGTACGTTTAGAATTGTCAATTTAAAAAGGAACATACCAATAAAATCTGTAATTTACCGTGAATAATGATTTTACAGTAGTGACTTGTTTGTGAAATTATGTTTTTTTTGTCTGTTCATTTTACCAAAAGTTTGTATTTTCAGTCTAAAACTTTGTCTTATCCACATATTCAGACAAAATTACTATGGTGAAATACTCTTTTGAATTTGACGGTATTTTTCTTGTTGTCGTCTTCGGAGCAATTAATTTCAAATTACAGAATTCATAATTTGTCATATTACATCTAATTCTAATTAGATAGACTCTGTGTGGCCTTGGTTTGGAGTGACTTGTCCAATGTCAGCTGGGATAGGCTCCAACCCTGCACAGGTTAAGAGTGGAGAGAAAATAAACAGGGGTTTCCGTGAAATGGTAAACCATTTGTTTGGGTTTAGCGTTTCTTTCACACCACAGCCACTTTGTTGGAGCCTGAAAGATTTTCAAAATGAGTTCCAGAGAGTAATCTTTTAAAAATGCCACCACTGCCATTTCTGTGGAAACTGGCCAAAACAGAACTCTTGCGTATTTCGTGACCACACGAGCAAACTTTGAGTATGCTTGTTATGTTCTTGGCCTTTACCAAAGCCAAACATGGACAGACGAACAACAGAAAGAATGGCGCGCTGACTTGTTTGTGGTTTGACTCGAGGCGTTCAGTAATTGATGGCCCCTTTCTTTCATTTATTTGTCTTCGCCTGGCATGATATACCGAGACTTTTCAACGGACTTTGATTAGATTGTGGTGGAGCTCAGGTGAAGACAGAGTTGCTTAAGTTTTGAGGCTAATCAAGAGCAGGATGCAGCTTGTTGATCCCAAATTGTCAAACATATTTATATACACTTCTCATACATATAAAAAAGTAACAAGTTCTTTTTTTCCAACAACTTCCTAAGAGTTTGTCAGATCCAGTCCAAACTTGAGGCACGTGGATCGACTCGAGGAGCTCTATCATGTATACATCACATTTTACTCCGAGTAAAACAAGGGGAGTTTTGTTTGTCAATGAAAAACGTCATTTTCTGGACATAACTTCCCACTTAATTTGAAGAGTCTGGTGATGACAGCATAGGTCTACTTCAGCACTGATTCTTCATTTCCTGGACCCGACAATGATGTCAGTATAGAGTGACTGTCCTGGGATGTCACAATATGTAGTTTTACTGGGTTTTTTTCTATTTTACGACATGAAGTGCGACCTGGGAGGTGAGTCGGGCTGCTCTGGGCATTTCCAGTCTATAAAAAAATGAAATTGTTACCAACAATGGTTTGGTTGGTGTAGTAAATGCAGCGCTTTTATTGACTGTGACGAGCTTCAAACAGCAGGGGGCAATGTCACGACGACCCTGACCTAACCGGCTCAATCTGCCTCTTATCCTCCTCTCTGAGCTCTTTAGCTCACTACTCCGTCTGAGGAACAGGGGGGGGGGGGGTAAATACACCCCTTGGCTTCAGCCCACTCCACCCTTGAACGGATCACATCAAAGAAGGCATTCTTACTCAGAAAATGAAAAACATGAAACTTTCAAATTTCATTTTAAGACGTTTTTTTTTTTTTTTTTTTTTTAAGTACTGCAAATAGCTTCTTTGAAATGCGGTGGTTTGGCAGCGGGACACAGAGCAGACACAAACACAGACAGACAGAGCGAGAGAATCTACAGGGTCCTGTGGAGCCTTTAAACCATTTTATTCCCAGGAGGGCCTGCTTCTGGTCTCCCATCGCCATATATCAGCTCCCTGCGGGGGCTGCCTCTCTTCCAGTTCCAGCATGACCGGCCTGGATCTGTATTAGTTCACCTGCACCATAATTTACTCAAATCACACCAGGTGTCAGCCTCTTTACTGGAGCGGTCTTAGCTTAGAGCTGTCACCACATTACACAAGGGCACTCAAAGGCTATTAGGGGGCTTTTAGTTGGCCCGAATCAAGTGCTCCTAAGAGGGCTCGCCGGCGTGTTTGCTGTGGCTTTCTGCTAGGCGGTGGGATTTAGAACCAGCCTACAGATGTCCAGCTTGAAGATGAAGTTCAATCCAGAGGGTGGCTCTCAGTTGAGGTGGTGGGATTCGCCTTAGATTATGCTGGTTAGCACCTGGTGCTAGTCTGAGCTTGCCCCCTGGATCTAGACCCCCACATGGAAGGGCTTATTATCCTCCATCGCGTGGCTTCTAGCCCGCCCCTCCTCTTTGATTCTAACCCTCTCCCTCCCTCCCTCCCTACGTCTCTCAGCTTTGACAGGACAGGACCAGACAAGACAGCTCATGAGGTGTGGCTCGCCTAAGCAACGGGCCCCTCCCTGCCCAAACAGCTGGAGGCGCAGGGATAATATGAAGACAGTGTGGGTTTGACGGCGATCGAAAGGATGTGCAGAAAGTTTCAGTCAGCTGGCTTTGGCTTTTCAGCTCAATCCCACTGGAAGAAAAAGATCCTTTAGTAAATTTCTACCGAGTACTTGTTGTGCTTTAAGAATAAAAAATAGCTCAAGGAGATTATCAGTGTTCCAAATTTGACAATAATACATCATGAATCAAGAATAATTTAATTTGTCCCTCAAGCTTATGGAGAAATATAAAAAAAATAATGGCACTGATAAGGAGACTGACATTCATAACAAACATTTCCAGTACAATTAAAACCACCTGCCTAATGATGTGTATGTCCCCCTTTTCTGCTGTCAAAATAGCCCCGACACTTTTCTATCAGAACCAGAATTAAACTTTTCTTTTTAGCAGATTGTGGTATAGTAGTATTCAGGAGTATTTAACACCCGTGACACTGTCACCGGTTCTCCTCGGACCACTTTGGTTGGTACTACCCACTTCCAACCAGGAACATCCAACAAGACTTCCAGTTTGGGAGATTCTCTGACCCAGCAACATTTTGTCTCGTGTCAAATGAGCTTAGATCCTTTCACATGCCACTTTTTCCTGCTTTCAACACGTCACAAAATATTCACTGCCTGAAATGTCTCTCTCACTGATAGTTGCCATTGTAACGAGATAACCAAAGTTATTCTGACTTGCGTGACATTATAACAACTTGTCAGTGGTTATATTGTTATGGCTGGTCGATGTACCTCCACCAAGTACATTATGCTAAAAATTCTGGAGAGATCCTCAGGAACTCTTTAATTTCTATCATGTTCCTGTCCTCCTTTCATGCAATGACTTCATATTTTATCTCAAAGCAATCATTAGAGATTGACGTGACACTTGCTTTAACTTCTTCTCAAATCTTTGCTGCTCATCCGGGGGAGCCTTGTGTACGTGCGTCTTACCTCAGACCTCCGCCTTCCTCTTTCTTGGTTGGCTTCCAAACTCTTGTGATAATACATTCGATAGTTGTTTTATTTCACCATTTAGTGACATGCTATGAGTAATGGTGTGCCAGTTTTTCAGAGGAAGTCGTACATCAGTGCGATAAGAACCGACCAGAGGTCCCACGGTGTCACCTTGTTAACTTTCTCCCTTTCATCATTTTCAAATGAGAGTTTTTTCTTTAACTTGTTTTTACGCCGTAATAACATCTTAAACCTCAGACACACAAAAAACATGAACTCCAATTTGAGAACATTTTTCTTTTCATATCCCCAAAGAAGTCGGTGTTGTTTTTTTAATCGTCATCAGTGCTACTCACAGCAGATCCTTTGTGTTGACGTGATAATTCAAAAACGTTTTGCTTGAATTACTTTCAAATGTTCTACCCTTAGCGTGAGAAATAACTGGATTGCTTTTGGGAAAGGGCGATTATATATTTCCGACGAGCTTTTGTATAAAAAACACAGTTTTTTCAGTCCAAACTTTGTGCATAGGAATCGACCCAATGAGATCTGTCTTGTATATATCATATTTGTACAATGCAAGGGGATTCGGGGCTTTTCAGGGATATACCCTTTCTGTCAGGTACAGCAGCGAGGGCCTAGTTCATATTTTACTCATGGGAAGCTTTTTTACTTACTTTTTTTCCCCGGATATCAATTCCTAATTATGTTTCAAATTTGAATGCCTTCAGTTTATATATTTACACAACGCAGGGGCTTAGGGACCTTTCGGGGATATACCTTAGCCATCAGGGACGTTGTCGTTCACCTACTATTACTGTAAAGGTACTGTAGTATGCATGCCAGGCCACTAGTTGGCAGTGTAAATATTCAAAATCAACTCCAGAGATGAACACATCCCCACTGAGTACAAACGAGATAGTCCACAATGTTTTTTGTTGCTCCGTCCAGGCATGGTTATTAGGCTGAAAACCAACTTTCTATTGGTTTTAGAAAATCAAAATCCTATTCAGGAGTTGCAGGACAACTGAAAGGATATCGACTACTGTAATACTCCAAAGAAGAAGAAGAAGAAGTGAAGGAATCCAGGTTCATACAGTCAAACCGTTCTCTCTAAGGCGATGAGGAGGCTTTTAGATGATCCATATTATTTAATGGTGGCACAGCAAAAGCCAGTCAGTAGTAAAAAAACTTCTAGGGACCTTGATTATCCGACCATTAAAATAAAGGATTTCCACATTCCACATCCAGTCGGTTTTGTGGAGGATTTTCATTATATACAAGTAAACTACCCACTAAAACTGAAACACATTCAGAAATCATTAAAAGCGTATTATTTTTTTATTTGCTGAATCCAGGAAAAGCTGCCTCATGCATCTCTTATGTGAACATTCGAGTCTCTAATCTGCTGGAAATAGTCGCTCTGGCCCCCTTTTTTTTTTTTTTTTGCCTTTTATTAGCATTAATCATCATTCTTTTGGGGTCCAGCTTGTTTCCTGACCGACCCGTCAAAAGTTCAGCATTTAACTGCTTTGTACTATTTAGCTTTGTGGCTGAATAATGTGGATTGACAGTATGTTGACATTGAAATGATCACCAGGATAAGCTCTTGTGTTGGCCGGGTCACGCAGCCAAACTTTTCTATCGGGTTCTTGTTGCTGTGCTTTTCCTGTCAAAGGCCAAAAAAACTCAGACATGACATTATGGTCTTTATGTGGACATTTCTCTCCAATGGAGTAAGACTGGATCCCAGCCATCCCAGCAGGCTTCAACAGGCCAACAGCTCCCTCTTGCACAGAAACACGAGGACTTCATCAGCTGCGGACCAATCACAGCGTCTGCTGCCCAGCTGTACTTTTCCAGCCCTGTGGGATGTAATAATCCACAAAGAGAAGCCGCTGACTGTGAGACAGTGACTCACGTTACGTCAGCCTACAGAGGAACCTTCAACCAGATTGCTGTCATTACAATGTTGTTACTCTATGCAAACTAGGCCCTGACGGCAAGGTTATATTTCAAAAAGAACCCAATCCCCTGCGTTGAACAAGTAATCCCCCCGATTGACCTTTGTGCATATAAAAAATAAGCGTTTGTTTTGTTTCTCATTTTAACTGTCATGTCTTTCAAGTTTGTACTTGTTACTGGTTTCAGATGTGTATTGTATCAACATGTTGTTTGAAAATAAAATTGGAGAAGAGGAAGAAGGAAAAAGAGCTCCAGGAATTGAGTAAAACAGGAACTATTAGAGTAAAATATGATATATACTCTACATTATAGATCTTCTTGAGTCGATCTCATACACCAAATTTAAACTAAATCAAACCCATTGGGTTTAGAGAGAGCGAGAGGGTGAGAGGGATATGATTTCCGGGCCTAATATGAGTAATATGTAGGGATTCTAATGAAATTTAAACCAATACACATTCATGCTAGTGTGTATTAGTAACTTCTATCCATCTGTTTTTTGTTGTTGAGCAGATGTTGTATAGGATTATGGGAGATTTTTACCTGAAGACAGCTGCGTGATGCTGAATGTTTTTCTTTGATGAAAGCAGGAAATCAAAACAGTAAAATCATCTATTTGTGGTTAAATCAACATAATACATAAGTCGGGTTTTGAGGGTTCGCCAGTATAAATGACACTTCACAACCCTTTTTAAGATAAAACTATTGATTAGAGCAGCTTTAAAATACCTGACTGAACTGATTTGACAAATTTAACCCACAAAGAGAATAAAACTATTGAAAAATTATTTCTTTACATATTTTATTTCATTCATTCATTAAATTTGCCCTAAAATTGAGCAATCCTTGGGTAAAGATGTTTTATAACAGTATGGAAATCGAACTTATGAAAATATTTTAGGATTACATTTTCTATTAAATGGAAAATAGTCTATTCTTATTATCTCACATTTACTGACTTCATTATAAGGTGAAACTGCGTTTCGTGAGTCATACATGCTTTAATGTGCAAAACAAAAATCTGACTTTTCGAAAAGTACTTCCTCATTATGGTGAATGCCTCCTCTTAAGTGGCACCTTCTGCCTTTGGTATCCCCCAGAGCTCCATCCTTGTCCCCTTACCGTTTAGCATATGCATGCTAACACTGGGTCATATTATAAACAGGTTCAGTAAAGTTGCAGACATTTAGACTTATACATTTTGAGATACATATATATATACATACAGAACACCAAGATAAAATTATAAAAGCATGTATAAATTACTATAGAGTACAAATAGTCTTATAGTCTCTCTCCTGACTCAACAGTGCATCCATGGCCTACCTACCAGAAAGAACTACTCACCCCACCAGCCTCAACACGATCCCTCCGTTCTACCCACTCATACCGCCCAGGACCAAGCTCAGCACCATAGTTGATCGGGCCTGCGGTTCTGCTGCCCCTCGTCTGTTGAATGCCCTCCCTGACCATATGAGGGCTCCACAGACGACTGAAAGTTTTTTTTAAAAAGGACTTTTTTAGCAGAACATGACGTTTAAGTGACATTGCTACGTGCTTTTTTTGTTATAATATTTTTTATATTATTATATTTGTATATATGTATATATTATATACTTATATATATATGCTTATATATATATATGCTTATATATATATATATATATGTATATATATAAGCATATATATATATACTTTATATATATATATATATATATATATATATATATATATATATATATAAAGTTGTAGGCTGTTAGCGAGTAGCAAAAAAGAAGATCTGCAGTAGTGCAATAACATCTGCAAAGATTATTGCGTAGGGCTTAAATTAAGGTGAATGCAGGTGGGCATCTGTTGGAGAGGAGTGAGTTACTGTACAGGTTTCAACATGAAAAAGAGACTCAAAGTACACATGACCAAATAGTTGATCAGGACATCAAAGTGTAAAGTGAAAGTCAACGAAACATCATCCGCTCATAATCTCCCTTTAAATTCCGTTCACAAAAAATACAACCTCTCTTACTTTGCTGTCAAGTACTCACCCAAAATAATGAAGTAACCCCACTGTAATGTGGAAACAAAAGAGATGTCCGTCCATCATTGTTCGTGGAAAATCGAGGCTGACGGGCATCCAGCAATAACAAACAAACTGGACGGTACCTCATGTGTCTGGTCTAGAGAAGGACAAACATCAGTAATGGGTGTAGTGGTGACGCCAGTTGGGCCCCACAGGAGCATCCCAGTCAGGAAGCAGCATCGCAGCAGACAGGGGAATAACAGGAAGAGGGTACCTGACTGATGCCCCAATGGAAACGGCCTTTTACAGGCCGACCAATATAGCCCGGGTTCAAAGACTTAAGGAGACGTCCCCCGGCGAGGAGATGGATTGAGAAAACATCCCCCATAAATCCCTTGCATGCGAAGTCGTCTCATGGCAAGCCCCACTAATTGTTGGTTTTCTCCAGGTTGTTTTGAGAATGTAAACAGCCGCTCCTTAATGAAATACTGCGAGAATGGAGCGGCTTACCCGGTGAGGCGATAATAACCTCTGAAAAATCACCGATTGAGAATGTGTTATTATGCCTGTAGAGGAACTTGGCCTACACGTCACTCTGAGCTGAAGCCGGCCACCAAACCCTGGAAGTTCCAGCGGCATCACGGGGGAAATATTTCCCTGTAATCCTCTCTCTTCTTCTGTACCTCTGTTTCTCACTCTGGTTCGCTCATCTCGGTTATCTTCACGCTCACATTTCCCTCTGTTTTTCTCCTCATTGAACCGCACCCCTCCGAGACTTGAAAGAATTCCAAGCCTTCGGTTACTGAGGGGTTAATGCCAAGGCCAGGCATCAAGGGAAGGTCACTCGTGTTCCGCCCCCCTCCCCTCATTCCTGCCTCCAGCAATGGTAGTGCCATTGGGGTCTAATCCTTCAGGGTAATTGCATGACTGCTGTCCACTCTTTTAAAAACAGCCTCTCCTAATTAAGGCTGACAGTGGGGGGTGGCGGGACAGACATGGATTCAACAGTTCGTCTTGTTTTGAAGAAACTGGACAAGAAGAGGAGGGGACATGGCATTAAAACCTTACCGGCTCTCTCGACCAGTTCACCTCCCCCTTCCTTCCCTCTCTCTCTCAAGCCTAAGGGGTTCGGATTGTTTTTGAGAGCTAGCTAATTGTGGGGGATTTAAACGCGATTCATCTTGGATTAACCCAAATGACAAAAGAACTGAGAGCGGTAGTTGAGTGTTTGTGGTCAACACAACAGAGTGTAACAGGACACTAGGCTATAAATCATGTTTGGCATATTTAACTCTTACACCACACTGTGTTCTCCCCCACTCACACAAACACACACACCAACACACTTGTGCTGCAGCCGGCGACTCCTTCCATTTTAATTTCTTGATCAACAGGTTATTTTTTACCTATGTTTTTAAGATCAGGTATATTGTTTAAATATTCAGTTTGCAATGATATGCAGTTATAACGGAGAAATACGCCTCGCATCTTACTTTTGGAATAAGAGATTAGTTGTGCCTCTCCAGAATCTCCGTAAAAGCTGGCGAACCTCCAAGAGACAGAGGCTGATGAATCCTCAATTATTGATCCAGAGCTCTAAAAACAAACAAACATTGGATTCTACATTTCCCATAATTCTTCTGGACCGTGTCCTTCGTAACCCCCCTTTCCTGGCTCTCAGTGTGCGAGACAGGAAGGCTACAACCATCACCTCTTTTCACAGGAGGGGTACCAGAAGCAATTTAAGATTAAGTCTAATATGCCGATTATGATTTTGGTGCATACTTTTTATTAACAGTAAACTTGACGCTCCTTTCAGGTTGGGTCCCAAACCAATTGGAGGCAGCATTGTACCGATCATACAAACAATGTATGCCCTTTTTTACAACATACGTCATTATACAGTATGGACATCGTGACATTTTTGTTGTAAGCAGTGAGCTGTCCTCTGTAGGTCACCCAGGGAGCCAATTGAGGTTCTGGGTCTATTTTAAGAACCTACGAAATGTAGACTACATTGCAGAGGTATGCACCCTCGAGTTTTAAGAGGCAGTGTTTAATTTTCCACTTTATCCAGCATACCTAACTTATGTATTGTGTTTATATTACAGGTCGTGAATTTGTGCAGGCGTATAACCGTATGGAATCGGTCCATCAACGATCAAAGTCACTTAAATTGATAAGCCATAAAACGACGATACTGACAGCTGAAGTCAGAATAGCATTGATTATCTTTTTACGATGGCGTCATTCTGCGACCGAGATACACGATGCCCTCAGATTGTTTGTCTTATCCGACAAACGTCCCCAAACAAAAACATGATAATAATTGATTATATTATTGAAACTAGTTAAAGAACTTCTGGAAGGAGAAAGTATTTGTCATCTTCGCTCAATTAAATATGATGAAGTAAGCATCTCCCACTGACTGATAATTCTGGTTGAATTGACTCACTGCTCTGACGGATTTCTCCCATCGTCATTGTGATGTCATCAAGTTGTTTATCCTGTATGCGACAAAGCCCTGCAAAAGACACCTGAGACATTACACAACCGTTTTCATGACCTGAGGGCCAACAGTGAAAGGGAAGTAACCTGTCACGTATACATTTGGTGGTTTTCAGCTTTTAAAAGAAATGCTTTCAAGTTCAACCACGGCCCCATTCTAAGGCTTTTATTTCAGAATGGAAAATTGGGTCATTGTATCTTTTATTATATCTGTTTGATTGGTCTGGACTGAAGAATATTTGGAGGTGGTCATGTGATTGGTGACGTTTTGTGGAAAACTGGGCCCTTGGAAGGGAAAAGGTGCTAAGATTTTGTAGCTTATTTCATATAGTCAATGTCCTGTCAGCGGGGGTACCAAACCAATGAGTTGGTCAAGATCCTTTCATGTGGGGACCCAACCAATTAGAGGGTCAAGGTCCTTTCAGTTTGGGCCAGTGGGGTACCTCACCAATCAGAGGGTCACGGTCCTTTCAGTTGGGGAGGTACCAAACCAACCAGAAAGACATGGTACCTTCTGTGACGGTCCCAAACCAATATGCAAAACCAATCAAAAGGTCAACGTCTTCTTATTTGGGGGGCTAACCAATTAGTGAGTCAAGGTCTTTTCAGTAGGGAGTGGCTTACGAATTTGGGGGTCAATGTTTTTTCAGAGGGGTACCAAACCGTCGACTGAAAGGATCAGTGGAGATTTCAAACCAATTACGGGCTCTGGATCTTTTCAGCGGGGCGCCAAACCGATGGTGGATCATGATAATAATGTATACCTTATATAAACATATACAGTTAAACAGGAGGGACAGTACAACATTGTGTAATCATTGTTATAGGCAGTGGGCAGTCCTTTGTGAAGCGCCGATGGAGCAAGTTTGGATTTTGTGTCTTGCTTAAGGACCTTCTGGAATGTAGACTACATAGTGGAGGTATGCACCCTCTAGTTTCACGCCAAGTTTTCCTGGAAGTTGAGATTGGCAGAACTAACAGTGCAGATGCCCGTAAACCTGACTGAACTCCCTCATCTAACCTCCTGTCACCTCGGGGTCAAACTCTAAAAGAAGTTCTAAACTGAGCAATTGAGTTAAGCACTGATTTAAATTAGAGAAGATCTCCAGGCTGAAACATCCCAGAGCTTTTCCTCAGGTGGAAAAGTTCATGAAAAGGAAGAGCTGGAGAAGGTCAGACCTTCAGGGAAACAGAGACGATTTCCAGTGGGACTTTACATCATGAGTCAACCAGGATGTGTGCGAGCATGTGGGGGTGCGATTGATAGGGTGGGCGGGGCTAATTTTCTGTCTGGGTGAGTTTATGTTCTTGTGCATGTCCTCCCAGTAGACTGCTGTAGTAAACACAGACACACACAGCTCCTTCACGTTCTTCAGCTGCCACAACCTCCGTCTGATTACTCCATCCGCTGCTTCCAGTCTGAAGATCGGAGTTATTTTTAACACTCGCCCCTGACGCAGGTTTGATTTAACGGCTTTGGCCACCTGCTGTACTTTGAAATTTGGAGATATTGATCGGTTCTTCTGCTGAAACTCAAACAGTTTTCTGTTCCTGGGAAGTGGAGCTTTTCTATGGTGAGTAAATAGAATGTGAACTTTTGTCTTTTATCCTGGTGTGACAACTCTTTTTCTTCATTCATTCGCTTCAGAAGCAGAGGATTGCAGAATAAATATATGGATTAATCCTGAGCTCTATAGAATTACGGAAACCAATCAAAATGTGGTTCACTGTGATGTCAGTAAATTTACATCTTTTTGTTCAAACAATGATCAATAACCCCAAAGTATTTTAGCTGATTTTAAGATCAAGTAGAAAGTTTCTCAATGTAGTTGATGGTGAATCTTTCATTGTAGGAACCTGGACTGTTTCACTGAATGAACCTGGACTGTTTCACTGAATGAACCTGGACTTTTTTACTGTGTGAACCTGGACTTTTTCACTGTGTGAACCTGGACTTTTTCACTGTCTGAACCTGGACTTTTTCACTGTGTGAACCTGAGCTGCCGAAGCGCCTGTGTGAGCTTCACTCATGATAACAACCAAGTAGCCAACTTATCTTTTACAGCTGATCCTGAAAAAAGAACATATGTCAGATACGAGTGAACGGCAGAATGTCGCCATAACAACCAAATGTTCAAAAACATTTGTCAAGATAATTTGATCTGTGTCTGATTGACGTCTACGTAGAAACCTCGGTTTCACAGTATGAACCTGGACTGTTTCACAGTATGAACCTGGACTGTTTCACTGTATGCACCTGGACTGTTTCACTGTATGAACCTTGACTGTTTCACTGTGTGAACATTGGCTTAGTTGTATCACTTGTGCGAGTAACTGGAGTATTTACTTCCACCATCGACCATAACAGAAGTAAACACAATTGCTTCTTTGTATTGAGTCCATTTCCTTTCCATTCCCAGTTTTATTGCTCCTCTTCATCAATGCACCTGCAATTCTCCAGAAAGCGTGACTCAATACTGAGGAAGTGAGCATGAGCATAATTAAGCTTACTATGCAATATGATGTTTTAAAGGCCACTTCGATGGCAATAATCCACAGCATAGATTAACTGTAAAGTCAGCTGGGTTTGGCTCCAGCCCTCCCTCGCCATGAACAGGGTGGATGATCCATCAGTCCACAGGAAGTGGATTGATGGATGTAAAACGTGGAGAAGTTGCAAATTCTCCAATTCCAGTAATGACTAAAACTGTGAATGAGTGAATCTATTTGTGCTGTTTCTTGCATTTCTAAGCTTAACATCTGACGTTTACTCGGGACAGATATGGGGTCACCCTCGTCTGTATGGACGTTGATAATGAGTTGTGGTTTATCCACAACTCCTCCAAATCCACTGGACCAAATTCATCTAATAATTGGTTACTTTATTTTTGCTTTTTTTTTTCCAGCAGTGGGGTCGTCTCTGTCCTCGGGCATCTTTCTCCGTCCATCTGTGTGAAACTGTGAAGGTAGCACATATCCCCATCTGTGCAGATCAGCACTTCCAGTCTGATTTTTCCTCCTGTGTCTGCATATTTCACATCTGCTTCTGATATTAGCAGAGCTGTGCTCTCCCTCGCACCCGCCAGCCGCCCGCTCTCCTTTTCATATTCTTTCATGCCTAATCACGAAGGGTTTCCAAATAATCAATATCCATGTCATATTCGGAGCAGCTCACGTCCAAAGTCACAGCTTCGATTTAACTCTGAATACCCAGTTCTTCCTTTTTTTTCTCTCCTTTTTTTTTTTAACCTCTCACTTCCTCCTTTTTTGGTCTTATTCACCGCCCATCTGTCTATCTCTCTTTCTTCTCCTGCCCTGTAGCTATGGATAGGAAGGCTGGTTGCGTCATAGTCCGGCCAACATTGCCCGAGACAGCGGTCGCTACACTTGACTTTGTTATAGCGAAGAGGGACCAGCCGCCGGTGAGTGGTGCTTTTCTCCTCTACTGGTATTGATCTTCTTGAGGGGAATGCTGCGGAGCATGGCCGTGTTAGGTTCCTCAGAAAGAAGAGGCTTAAGTGGCGTTTCTCTCTCCCAAAGAGGCAGCTTGAGAGGGCTGTGTTTTTCAGCGTGACGACACTGTGACAGAGGCATGTGTCACATCGCTGTCATGTAAATATTTGCTCGTGCTTCGGGGGTCCGGACGCTTTTCAGGAGAAGCAGCTATAAAATCAGCTTTAAAAAATTGTCCAAATACGACCTATGAGAGGAATATTTTGTTGCCTGTGATGGTTTCTGTTCCAGTTTCTGCTTGGATTTGGTTGAGAAATGGACCCGCTCCAGTTGGCCAATATAGGGGAATTGGACGATAGGGGGATTTTTTTCTCCCGGGTTTGCTCTAGAAAATTTCCCTTCTTCATTTCCCAATGCATGTTGAAACATACCTTTGCACTGGAATGCATGGTCTGCTTCACAAAATAGGAGTATTTCCTGTGAGCATGTTTGTTCCTGAGTTAGTTGCTTTCTGCGGGAAATGCTCAAACACGGAGCGTCTGTCTGTGTGCCGTCAGAAGCACCTCAGGGCTCCGTCTGATTTCCCCTTTAGATTATTGGCATGATTGTGTGATTCCAGATTTATTTATTTTACAAGGAAAGTCTCGTGGAGATTAAGAATCTCTTCTTCAAGCCGGACGTTTTTAGAGGTTTTGATCATTTGTGATTTGCTTTGTTTATCAGGAGAGAATAACTTCTGTCGTGTTTCATGTAAACAATATCAAATGATCCCATTTCCCATAAATGTTTTTAGTGTGCCATGCGGGACAAAAAAACCCCACGCCTTCTATAATCTGTCACAATGCAGAGGTGGATGATATCATGAAATCCTTGGGACATAATCACGGTATCTGATCTGAGTCATCGAACTGGGTCCGAAGTCTTAGCAATGTCTCTTAAACTGGATGTGATGCATCTTTTCGGGGTAATCCGGCTCATACTTCCCATCATTATGACTTGGACTTTTGTTTTCCAAGGTTGGACACCATTTATAGTTGGTGTGAATTATAGTAAGTTCTGACGTAAACAGATGCTTCAACTTAAATGTGAGGACTTGCTAGAGTCGTGTTTCCGCTCCGTGGTATGACTTTCTCAAAATGGTCTTTGACTGCAGCTTAAGGTTCCTGAGTTTGTGGAGTTCCATGTTAACGCATGAACTCCAAAAACTATGTCAAGGATCCTTTACACCTTTACCCCGCCTCAGTTTGAGTAAAGACTGGATTGCTTTTGGGATAGATCGGTTGTATATTTCCGTTGAAGCTCCATCAAGGCGTATGACCGCAAATGAAGTTGCATCATTTCCCCAGCGTCCAATGTAGTAAATTTGATTCATATGAATCTACGTGAGGAGATTTATCTCGTATATATCCTATTTTACTCTAAAAGTTCATATTTTACCTAGTAGGGGAAGCCTTTTATGGCAGACACTGTGTTTCTGACATAACTTCACATTTGACCCAGGGGTTTGGGGGCCTTTTGGGCATAGAATCCTTGGAGGAAGGTGTGAACGATCGGATAATCGTTTGACCTTCAGTTATTGAAGTTACCGCCGTTATTTGACATAATAATTATCAGGCCTGTCACAGTTAATCATCTGATTATTTAAAATAATCACAATTTTTTTGCTCCATGGATCCACCAACCCCCGAGATTCTCACGGTCACGATGGTGACGGCCCAAATCATTAGAATCAACTTTATTTATTCCTTTTATTAAACCGTATGCTTTCATGTCATAATTTATGGCTGTGATGATGGTATTAAAGAATTCCATCACTAATCTTGTTAATTATTTGTGTAAAAGTCCCCTTTTGTCGCCAAGACAGCACCGCATTGTCACTATGTGCTCTGACACATTTCTATCCAAACTGGCATGAACATTTTCAGCAATTGGTGCTACATGAACTCTTCTGTGGAATCGGAGCCTCCACTGCCAACGCAGAGCAATCTGCACTGTACATGCTTGTCCCTGTCACCACTTCACCGGTCGTCCCTCCTTAACCCCACTTTGAGGGGTACTGACAAGTACCGGGGTAGATAGTGTAGATGATCTGGCCCAGCTGTCTGGTCATCACAATTTTCTGCCGCTGTCAGAGTCCAGCTCGACTGAGGTGATGCCTTAAAGGTACCAGGTGTTCCACAGGGCTGGTATTTGTACTCGCTATATTTATTGTATTGACTGAAACATCCCAGTACTAAGTAATGTTGAAACTCTTCAATCAATACCCGCATGTAATCCTTTTTACATCCACACCTCAAAATAATTAATTGGCTGCTTTTTGGACCCACTCCCACGGCAGCTGTTGCCCATCCCCTCTTGCAGAGCGGTGTAGCCCAGTGGTGTGTGTTTGACGGAGTTGGCAGTTCAGTGTCGGCGTATCATTAATCTATTTAACATTACCCTGCTCCAGTGCCAGACACCGGCCGCAAGTTTTGACTATGGAAAACCAAAAAAAGAGCAACACAGGCATTCTATGGAAACAGGGTACAGTTTTCCATTTCTTGAACCTCCTCTCTGAATATTAATCATTTCATGATAGATGACTTATTCTAACTAACTTGGCAGTGCCAACCCGTGTGTAGGTTCAGATTTCTCCATGTGTTGAATTGGTCCAATGCTGGATTTACAAATAGTTTGGAGGGTGATACCTGATTTTGGACTGGGGAGCTGGCTTTCAGGGTCCTGGCCAATAAGAACGATGTATCTCAAACGGGGATGTACGTACCCCTTCTGGTACTTTTCGGTATTGCAGTGGGGGATTCTTTATAAGGTTTCATGTACTTGCCATAAACATGGAATATAGATTTGTTTTAAACACACGACAGCCTGTTCAAGGCAGGACAGTTGCTCTGGGTTTCGTTGTTGTTGTTTAAATGTGCCAGTATAGCAACAATAACCAGGGGTGGCATATTTTAGAAAACTGTTTCTTGTCCTTGTGGACTAACGATGACGCTGTGTACTCAGGTCTAAGCAGTCCCAGTTGTTTAGTAGGCTTAATAAGCAGGAAGTGTTCTTTGAAGTATCAGTTACACGTGTTTAAACGTATAACGGAACTGCTGAGGTTTATTATATACACCTGTCTTCAGTATTTTATTGTTACTAGCATTTAATTTATTAGCATAAAATGACATCATTCCCTCCCCCATCCTCCTGCTCATGAACGAATATGCATCAGATTTTACCGCCGCGGCTCCTTTGATGAACAAGACTTACCACGTGTTTGGCTAACAGACAACACACACACACACACACACACACACACACACACACACAGACACACTCCTGAGAAGAAGACGGACAACAAGTGCCTCCGTTTGAGTAAACCCATGTGTGTGCAGGCGAGGCGTCAGGGTTGTGCAGTACTACAATGAGAGAGAGTCGGCTAATCGGTAACAGGCTTGCAGACGAGCAGGCAGTCTTGTTGCATAACAGCTGCAAAGAAGAAAAAAAACAGACCGTGGCTCTCCTCCTCCGGTGCCTCCTTGCCCGGTCAGAGGACAGATGGCAGGGGAGTGAAAGCAAGCATCACTGACTTTCCCCCATGCCACTTCTCAACAGATGCATCAATTGGTTTGGGTGAGGTCTACCGACCCCCCCTTTGATCTCCTGCAGCCTCACTGGGTGCTGCTATCAATCCCACCTAGGGGACCACTGCTAATAGCAACCCCATGTAAACACACAGGGGGGGCCCATTGTGGTCAGCTGCTCGGCTACGACGACGAGGAAAATTGGCTCGGAGAGGGGGAAAAAAGCAAGAAAGTTCCATGAAGCAGAATCGGACCTGCGCATGTTTGGCTCTTTACACTTTGACAGTCAATCAGTCAGCAGTTGCAGCTAAGAAGTAGTGAACGTTATCATCTGCAGACTTGTAAGCAGGAAGGCGAGTAGCTTGAGGACAGGCCGTTATGAGATTTGCTCGGATGATTAGTTAAAGCTTACCTCAGTGTTATTGTCCTCTCCGTATATTAAAGCTTACTGAACACCTTCTAAACTTGTTTGATGATCTTCTTCGTCTTTTGGCTGGATCACCTGTTTCCATCGGGAGGCCAGTACCCTGCTGGCCAACGGTACCGGGGACAGTATTTGTTCCCCCCTGGGCTTCAATCAATCCCGTTTGGAAATCAACTAGTTTTGAGCTCCATATATGGATTTGGCCCAGATTCTTACACCTGATGCCCTTCCTGACACCCCCCCCCGCCCACTTGAAATCACTGGCTTGGGATTCAATTGATTCAATTGTGTTTCAATCTTTTGCTTCCCTTGATGTAATTAAGCCGTTTGAGAATTCTTGACTGGTTTTAAATTTCTGCTCCGTCCACCCAAAGCAAATCAATCACTCCCTAAATTGCTGTCTGACCAGTCACTGCGTCGCCTGTGCCGACATTTCCTGGTGCAGTCCGTGCGAGTAACATTAAGACGATCACTGATATACAACAAGCAGCAGACGGTCAAAAATGAAATAATGTGTCTGAAAGGAGCATCTGTTGTTAGGCAGCATTTTGGATTTAGGGCGAGTGACGCTGACCAGAATCAATCACAACTAAAGTGACTCTGCCGCAAAGCAGCACAGCCACTTGGACAGACTCACCCAAACTCCGGGGTGATGAAGACTACGAGGGCCTATGTGAATCATCCTTCATCAACTCAGACGAGTTGATCTTTTTTCGTCCAGCTCATTATGACACGGTGGTCTGAGGATTTCACAGATATTTCACAGTCAAGTACTTTGCTATGACCTCTGACCTGCGGTTAAGCAGAATAATTAGGCCGTACAAAAATCAAACACAAACTATTATTTCATCATGAAATAATCATTAAATAATCAATTCAATGTTTAAAAATACGCTGGAACCAAACAATTTGTCATGTGTTTACGGTAAATTTAGAATGTCTAAGATAATAAATCATAAATGTCCCAAAGAAATAAAATTATTTATTCATAGCATTTTTCTTTTTCTTGATGAGGACCTGAAAGAGTTAAATCACTATTATATTCAATTTCTTCACTAATGCCAAACGTCAGTATTTATATGAAATTAATAGAATGAAAGCAATCAAAAGTCATTCAAATGTTTTATTCGATTTCTTTGTCTTATTATAATGAAAACATTCAGTCCAATCTCTTTCTACGAAGCAAGATGACGTGCATGTTTGTCACAAAGAGAAGTATTCAGCTTCTTTTTTGCCCCAGACTCGGTTTATGCTTCTCGTCTGTGTTCGTTTGCGGTTCCTGCACTCTGCACAGGTCAAAGGTCGGCCCCCATGGCGTTTGCGACTGACCGACTGAGACGGTGGTTGTGTTCCGCTGAGGGCCAGACTATGAACCACTGATGAGGTGTTCGTCTGTCTGGGTTGTCTTTGATTAGTTGAATGTTTTCACACGCTATGAGGTGGGCGGACCGAAGTCTGTCTGGAGGTTCCACCGGTGTGACGTCACTCATACCGTCTGAGCAAGACGGTGCATGACTTTGCGAAAGCATGGGTGTGTTTACCGGGATCCACTTGAGAGTTTCCTCTTTTTGAGTCAGCGAGAAATGTTTGGGCAGGAACCTCTTCAGGGGGGGAGTGGTGGACAGTAACTAAGTACATGAAACCAAGTACTGTACATTTTACTTCTTCTTACACTGCATGTCAGACGGAAATGTGCTTAAAATGAACCCATCCCATAACACTTAAAGCCGCACGGCAAGGTATCCGTACTATCAATTCTAATAAGCAATATTTCACTATTTCAAAATGAGTGCTTTTATTTTGAAACTTCAAGTACATTTTTGTTGATAATACTTTCCTTCTTTAATTTGGTGAGGTTTTGAATGCATGGCTTTTATCACAGGGCAGTAGTTTAACCGTTAGTTAGAACTTTAACTCTAGTTAAAGATCTGAATACTCCAAAGGTCCACCGTCGGCTGAATGGAAGCATTACAGTCGGGTTCAACCGCTGACTCATTCGGTTCAAAGAGGTTATCAGTCGTTTCCTTTGTCCAACATATGATGAACTACAATGAACTCATTATAAATCCGTTGTTCTTCATGTTGATTCACTTTGATTTCACGTCCTCTCTCTCCGTTTGCGTGAATGTGGTGGATGGTGGCTGCTCGGAACAATTACAGGGATTTCAGTTTGTTTTATGGGTGTGGGAGCAGCCATGACTAACAGCCCAGTGTCTTTAGGTTTGCTACAGATCTCGCACTCGGGTTTGTTTTGCCATTAAAATTACATGTTGTACCTGAACCCTAATCCCAGCCCCTTTCTCTCCACATTCTCATAAAGCTTTATTCAAAAGCACAAGCTGGAGCGTATTTCCTCTCTCGGCCCGTTCAACCTGTTAATTTGTGTTAAAGTACGTCTGGAAGGTGATTTATAGTCATTTAATAATCTATACGCCTTTATGGGCTGAGTTTAATCACCAGTTACAGTTTTTAACATTTATTTGTGGCAGCTCGCCAGAATATCAACAGAGGCTGCCACATAGTAATTTCCACCCCCAACCTACTAATGGTGTGTTTGCCAAAGCCAGGATTAAGTTTTGCCGGCCGTCCAGGTATAAAGACATCAACCAAATTATATTTTACAACTCCTTTCCCAGTTTTTAGTTTTAAAAACTGGTAAATGGAAGAATGTCATGGTTAATCAGTCAATGGTGTATAAAGTCCCACAGCGTTGCCAGATGTAGGCTGATTATCGTATTTTTACGATGATGATACCCTCTGTACGATTATTTTATGAGGAGGTCTGGAGGGACAGTAAAGTATGTTAGAGTGGTAGAGGGTATGTATGAGAGCAGTATGAAAGCGGTGACGTGTGCAGTACGAGTGACGGATGGGTTCAATGTTGTGGTGGTGGGACTGCACCAAGGATGGGCTCTGACCACCTTAGTGTTTGCTATGGTGATGGTGAGGCTGACAGATGAGGTCAGACAGGAGTCTCCACGGACTTTGATGTTGGTGGATGACATTGTGATCTGTAGTGAGAGCAGGGAGCAGGTGGAGGAAAACCTGGAGAGGTGGAGGTATGTGTTGTGCCTTGTGTTGTTTCCCTAATCCGAATATATTTTTCTGTCTTCTGTGTTTATCTGCAAACTGCTACTAGCTGCTTTCTAAATCTCCAACTCGCACACATGATGCTTTGTCAAAAACATCCAACTATGTCTTACCTCACCGGTTCCCTCCTTCTATTCAGATGTTGAAACTCCACCGCCGGCTCAAAGACAGAACAACAACGACCCCAAATTACACCTTGCTAATGTTTATACAGGTGAGGCGCATTGAAGGCGAAATGGTCCCACCTTTAACAGGCTTTGTGAAAGGGAGGCGTTCACTGACTGTGGTTTGGACTCTCACGTTCAATGTGTTTTATTTTAAGCTCACACATTATCATTTAGCAAGAACTGACTGAGACTTTCACGGGCCACAACAGGCCGAAGTTTAAGAGTGCAAATAAACTCTGTAATACCAATGACTGCAGGCAGGGTGGAGTGGGTGGAGAAGAGGTTCAGGGGTTTTCTGTGACAGTAGAGTTGCATTCAAAGACGGTGGTGAGAGAAGCTCTGCTGGATGGTTTGGAGATGGTGTCTCTTACCAGAAGATAGGATGCAGAGTTGAAGATGTGCAGATGTTCTTTGGGAGTTACGAGGAAGGACAGGATTAGAAAGGAGTATATCAGAGGGACAGCCCAGGTTAGAAGTATTTGAGACATAGTAAGAGAGGCCAGATTGAGATGGTTTAGACACGTGAAGAGGAGGGATAGTGGATCTATTGGTAGAAGGATGCTGGAGATGGAGCTGCCAGGCAGGAGAAAAAGAGGAGGACCAAAGAGGAGGTTTCTGGATGCTGAGATAGAGGACATGCAGTTTGTTTGTGTGACGGAGAAGATGAGACAGATGATCCGCTGTGGCGACCCCTAGAGGGAACAGCTGGAAGAAGATGAAGAATAGGAAGAATACCAGCGGCCGTGAGTGAACTGCATTTTTCTGGAGTTCAATAAAACAAACAGAGAGGCACCTCTCCAACCAAATGATGACAGTATCAGGAGAGTTTTATGATGTCAACATTTTAAAGTCAACTGTTCTGCATCGGGACATGACTATTTGGTAAGTTATGCCGCTCATCCTATTTTTAAATGTGGACCCAAGATTACTCAAACTGTAGTTTTCTGTCCGACGTAAGGTAATGACACAGATTCAGAAATAATGTCTAAGTTTGTTATTTATAGCTTTATTACTCACAGATGTTGAAACTGAAGGGGATCTGATGAAATCCCAGCTTTTCTCACTCTTACCTCCCTGCAGATGCTCTATAATAACTGGCTGTGAGCGAAACGATCTTAGCCTGCTGCTAAACTTCCCTTTCGTTACTCCTCAAACACTCATGTACACACGGTGATGCATGCGGTTACATAAGTGCTAGGTGTGCTTTGGCAGGACAAACTGTTCCGGAGGAGGCCTGCAAACAGATAGGATGAGGAGATCATTACTGAGTAGATTCTCTCTTTGCTCCCCACCGCCTGCCTGTGATGGATGTCTCTCGTATCGCATCGAGTCCAACCGGCAATCTGGGCTGACCCTCAACCGGTCACATAAGTGATAACCCACCAAATTTCTATTGTGCTAAGGAGGTGGTAAAGAGTGCAAACGTGTTTCAAAGGGTCCTCGGCAGCCAGAGTTGATTTTGCTGACGACGGTTCAGCCAAATTGAACCGTCTGGTTTTTGCTCCAGACCACATGTTCAGTCTTCAGTGATGAAACATGTGTAAAGTCAACATATCGGCTCCCCACTGTAAAGTCTTCAGCATCAGCGGTGTGAAGTGTTCCGCTGCTATTTGCAGCTATTTTTGTGCCAAAATAATAGTTTGTGTAATGGACCATAGTTGATTCGTGAGCCGTACCTTCCAGGGTTCCGTATGCATGTGGACCGACGCGGCAGCTGTGCTTGATGTTGCACCGGTCTAGCAGCAACTTCAGGAAAGGAAACTGGCACAACTCCCCTGGATTGTTTGAAGTGGAAGACTTTTCACCTCTCAGCCGCCAGGTTTCCTCACTTCTAAGAACTGAGGAAGCCTCAGATTTGAGGAAGCCTCTTAGCACAGAGGTGAAAAGTCATCAACTTTAAACAAGAGGTCCAGTTACTTCTGGTCCAATCTTCAAGGATTACCAGGACCTGGATGATTGACAGTCCAAACAAACAACTCCTCTGGAGGTTATTTATTCCGTTCATGTCGTTCCTGCTGGCTGACGACAAAGTTTCCCCTTTGGTCAGCTTTGCTTTTACTTCCAACAAGGTCTGTGTGCCACAGCTAGTTGACCCCGTCTCCACCGGAGGCGCTGGTGAGGTGCAACATGTGTTTGCTGGTGACACATTCGAGCTCTGAGCGAGATGAGGTTGGAGCTATTATGATTTATGTTTTGTTGGATTTGATGACTTCTACACTGTTTTCCTCGCTCCACCTTTCACATTAGGTGACTTTAGCCTTGATTGCAAGTTTTATAAAAACAGTTCAACAAACTGCTGCGTTGATTCTTCGTATAATGACAGAGACGGGTCCAGGCAGATAATATAATCAGATATGAGGACACTTTTTTTTACCAATTAGAGGTTCACCGACTGGAATTATCTTGGCCGATCACTGGTCGGCAATTTTCATGAAGTCGGCCGATTTAGATTTTTCTTCTTCTTGAACGTTTTAAAACCATAATTGACAGCAAACATACGTAGATGCCGGCTTGTGACGGTCGCTGCGCTCTCCCTAGCTTAAGCCGCACTGTCAATGTTAGCTTCTTGAAACTTACTATGTTCCTTGGAGCGATTCATTTTGAAGTAGATTTAGTCTGTTGCTCTGAACATTTTCAGGTTGGTTCCTCCGCAGCTTATTTAGTCGTTACTGGTGTAGCAAATAGCGAGCCTCATGTTTTCTGAGGTTTTCTGTTGCGCTGGCGAGATGTTGGTAGTTCATGCTCGGTGTGTGTGTGTACGGCGCATGCATGTGACCGGCACCGAATCGGCCTCAGTGAGGCTGCTCTGCTGATCAAATCAGATCAAACCAGGCCTGACCTCTAATATAAATAAATGCTAGTTATGATAGATGCCCCCCTATCATGGGCCCCTCCTATAGATTCTATCTGTGAGAAGATACAGCAGCACATTTACAGTTACTTCCTCTGTTGACTTTAACCATTTGAATCATCCTTCTGGTTTTTGAATCAGTGATACTGAGTGTTCTGCTGATCTACAGTACAGTCTGGCTCAGCAGCCTTTCTATAAAACTGAAATCCAAAGTAAATCAAAACTTGCACCAAGATCATTGGCCAAACTGCTCCAAAATCCTTCCAAGCAGCACAGAGTAAGAGCACGCACAGACCAGCTTACACAATCTCCTCCGGTTCTAACGATGTTTTGAACGGAGGACACCCACTCCTACCCCCCCAAGAGGAAATTTAGAGTCCCTCTATCTAAACGCAGCGGGCGAAAGAACTATTTCATACGGCAAAACATCCAAACTCAGCGCTCTGATGGCTGAGATCTGAATCCTGAATGTTCATACTTGTCAGCTGTGGTCTGAATGTTTGTGAATATTGTGTAATGTGTGACTGTCTGTATGTCGATCTCTTAGAGGATAATATATCTGAGGATGCAGAATAAATGTTAGTGCAAACTTAAAATTAAGTTGTATTATATTGTATCAAATTGGTATCCTGGAAATTCCGGAGTCACATTAACGACAGATCCCACCTGAGAGACGAGTAAAACCAACGTATCTTCAATAAAGAAAATTGTAATTGTGGGTATAAAGTGAATAAGTGTTGTAATAAACAGGTATAGAGGGCTCTCACTATACAGTGGGCATATTTCTAATACACCAATGCCAGTGCCGTGTACCTCCTGTGTGTTGGTACGTGGTACTGATATGGTATATGTCGTACGTCCTTGTAAAAAACAATATGTAGCATTTGTGTAATGATGACGGTTCATGCCCTTTAAACACCATTAAGAACAGGTTGCCTGTGCCTTTCATTGTGCATTTGTTGCCTTAACCCCCTTACATTACGTTACATTCACCTGATAGACAGTCGTTGCTCATCTTACATACCGGCATAGGAATTTAAAGATTAAAAAAATCCTCCCGCGGCATTTAAGTCTACATTTGAGCCGTGTGAGGAGGCGGCAAATCTAGTCAAGACGTCATGGAAGAGATGGAATTTTAAACCTGTTGTGGGGTTTGTTTCAGCACAAGTGATGTCACAGCCTGTGACATGTTTGGAAACCCCCTTAAAAAAAAAATCACTCCTACACCCACATGAGGGTGAAGATGGTATCAGCTCTTCATGATATGAGGAAACAGGTCAAATTATCAATTAATTATCCTCTGCTGATACCAGCGGACCTCCAAAGCAACAGAAAGCTATGTGACTTTCTGAACTCTGGTAATCTTGAACGTCGGTTTCATTTCAGAGTAGAGGTAAAAAAACATTAAATTGTCAAATTGAATTAAAGTTAAGTCTCTCCTTCTAAACCTAGGGTACTGGTGTGCCTTGGCAGAGCTTTGCGCTCTCAGAGTGCATTTTCTTGTTTGAAATAGTGTCCATAATTTTCAATGCTCGTTTCCCTTTGATTAATTCGAGTCCGTTTGGGGGCGGAGCCTAACACTGAGAAAGGAACAGGAAAAGGCACAACATATGTCATAACAAGTAAACCCCTTTATGACTCTACAATTACCCGTATCTTTATAAGTTGCACATTGTAATCTTCAGCACCTTCCGCAAGTCTAGGAGTGTGGAGCAGAGAATAAAACAACATGCTGAACACATGAAGAGAATGCGAGAGGAAGAAAAACAAAGTAGGTTCAGAAGTAGGTTCTCGGGCCTTGAAGGAGGTTTTTGTTTGTTTTGTTGATGTGAAAAATGAACATGATCTGATTCGTGTCTCGTACACTTCGATCCAACAAAATAAGATCCGGCACTTCATTTGTTTGGGTGCCGTGAACTAACCATCATCAGTCAGTGTTTGCAGGATTATCATCCTGATTCACCTCAGAAGACTCCGGTCATCTTCCTTAAAAAAACGGTGATGCTACCACTCAGTAACGTGTGCCCCGTTCATCAATGACAACGCTTCTTAGCGGGCATGCATGTGTCTGCAAGTCCAAGTTTGTATGTGTGTGCCCGGGAATGCTGGCGTGTTTGCAGGATGTGTGGAAGCATGGCTGCCTAAGCAAACGCCACGTGGCGCTGGATGTGCTAAGCCAAGACGAAAGCCGCTATGGAGCCGGTGTGTGTTCTCAGCTGTTGTGGATGGAGTGTGTGTTTGTGTGTATGTTTGCGCGTGTGTGCGTAGTCACCGATGCGCCCCTCAAACTCCCCCCACTAATCCGGTCTGAGATCTAAGAGCAGGCATGCAAGGCGACACACGCGACCCGGAATCACATGACAAATGTCGTCTCACACACATTCATAACCTCGCAGTGCGAGGCACGCACGGCCTCAGCTGTCCGCCACGGTCACATTCTCCTCCACTCCTCCTCCTCCTCCTCGGCGTTGTTGTGTTGGAAAAAGTGATCCACATCCAGAAAATCGTTGGATAACCAGTCTTTTACCAAAGTATTAATCATCCTTCTTTTTGATAGGAATGTTCAGTATTGCAAATATTCCCGTTGCACAGTTATTTTAAGTGTGTATCAACAGGTATCTGTCTTTTAGAGTTTGATTGTGAGCTTCGTTTGAGTTCATTCCCATTCGGTGCTGAACCTTTCCTCTACCCTATGATTCACTCGTTTGTCTTGGCTAAAGTGTCTGATCCTTTTCGGCTGCTTTCAATGCAGCAGGAATGTGGATGTGGATGCCCCACTCGACAGCGATGAGGCCCTACATATTATTTGAGCTATTGTCTATATTTCGTGTCTGATTTGCTCATATTTTTCCACACCTCATGGAGAATACTCCACCTCTGTGTGATGGGACATTTGACTCTGCTGCAGGAAAATGTGCGCACTTGCCTCATAGAGGCGTTCAGCGGCGATGTTGTAACAGATTTCTGTGACTTTTGCGCTCCTGCCATGAAGCCGACATCAGTAAGCCGAGATCAGTGACTCAGTCAGAGGTGAGACGCTTCGCCCTCTGCCTCCGCAACTCGTCCAACGTCATCAGCTGCAGAGGTTGAGAAACGTCTGACCTGATCGTAGGATAGTCACCAGCACTGAACGCACAACAATCCACCCATCAATTTTTTTTGAGAAAGCGGTTTAACCTTATCTCTAAGGCGGAGCCCAGACACCCTTCACAGGAAGCTAACTTCAGCTGCTTGTGGTCTCTGTTTGACTCTGAGAGCTGTGTTGTTGCGTCTCCCAAGGCGAAGTGGTCCCAGGGGAGGAGTCAGAGTAAGAGTGATTTGAAGACACCAATGAATAGTCATCAGAGAAGCTGTGATACCTGGCCCAGTATTAGGAGGCCTTTTTCCAAGGAGCTCGGCCGGGCACAGTCCAGAGAAGCTGCCGGAGACGCTGCTCTATGAGGTCACCACCTGCATTGATGGGTAGTGGGGTCGGGTGCAATGCTGTCTGGGTAGCATGCAATGGAGGGCACCTAGAAACCCAACACACATCGCAAACCAAAATATTACAACTATCTGACGGATTCCCTTTTTTTTTTTTTTTGCAGAGGAATCCAGGGCCAAAACTATCTCTCTGTCTTTCTATGAGGACAGACTTTGCTCTAACTGGCTAATGTTAGCCAGCTAACCAACTAACCTAAGCTATCAAACATTGTAAACTTCATACCTGATATTCATCAACACCTAAACATTGTCATAGGTGCTTAAATGCCCCACAGTTGAAGAAGAATGGAAGATTGAAGTCATAAATGTCCGTGTTTTGACTTTTGTTCTGGATAGCCTACAGTCACTCATGTAATCTGTTGTTTAAAAAATAGTGTTTATAACCGAGTTATAGATTAGTACTGCTTCATTACAACAAGGCTCTTTTCATCTTGGATGTATTATTTTCATGTCACATTTAGACATAAATCCAAAAATGGTCAATCATTTTTCATGAAACTTCAGAGACTCGAGTCAAGTATTGATGTGGTCTGATTTGCTATTTAAGGAATTCTGTTTTTCTCTTTTTTCTTCCCGTCTCCGTGGTTACAAGTTGAAATTCTGCAAGTGGGTTTTGTCTCAGATGAGGGCAAAATTCAATATTACATCACCAAACTCTCTGGACTTTATTAATACCAAGGATAAATTAGTGTGTGATCAGAATTAGAAGCATTTGAATATGTTTTTGTATATGACTATAATTAAAATCCTGATTATATGTTTCCAGAGATACCACATTAATTCTTATCAATAATAACATTTCTGACCGCTTGTTTTTATTTCTGGATCATGTCTCATTTTTGTGGTGTCACTGTGTTCCCAAAGCTTGGTTATTATTGTTCTATCTTATTAGGTCATTTCTACCAGTTATGTAATGTTATGTAATCATAACTGGTAGAATTGAGCCAAAGACTATACAAACGAGACACAAGTTCTTCTGCGCTGGAGTCATACTGTTGCAGTGGTCGGCAATAGTGCATGTCATGCTGGCTACAGTAAACCCGGACCATCCTGTAGCCTCGCCGTCTCTCATCTCAGCCCCTTTCTATTTAAAACCTCCCTCCGGTCGGGGGCTCTGCCTGGCTGTAGTGACCCTGGGTGTATGAGAGCTAGGGAGGAGTCGGTCTTGGTGGTGGCTGAGGACAGACAAGAAAGGGAGAGAGAGGGAACATAGGAGAATCCCCTGGCTTCGCTGCGCTCAGAGCGGGGCTGTGTAATCTCTGCAGGAGCGTCAGATGACTTTGACAGAACACAGGCACCAATTAGGCACCAAGATTAGGGGGGCTTTGTACTTCTGAAAAAGCTTCTGGGTGGACCCTTTTTTTTTTTCCTCTTTCTGACTTGGATTTATGTCTTGACTGGGACTCCTCACCTCCCCCCCCCCCCCCTCCTGCCTTGCGACCTGCCCACTTAAATCGGCGATTATACCTGGCTAGACATTGAGAGGAGTGGATTAATAAGGCAGCCTGTCAGAGTCGCTTGACAGTCGCAGTTTGAGTTCGCTGACCAGCAAAGTGGCCAGTTGGATGTTTATTGGGGTCCTGGGTGACTGATGGCATGGATATAGAGACAAATTGCAGGGCTGGAGGTGACTCCTGCTCAAGTCTGCAGAATATGACGGTAGAGTACCGGCGGGGGGGCAGAGGGAGTCATTTGTATTGCATGTGTTGAATGCATAGCTAGAGCATGCAGCAGCGCTGCATAGGCATGTGTTATAACTATGTAATAAGATATATGTAACCAGCAATATGTCAGAAGTTGGCATCTGCCCCTTGCATATCTATATTTATTGTGCTTACACGAGTGCTACCTTCCCTGGCAACCTCATGCTGTGCACATGCACGCATATTTGTGCCCTGCACAGACACACTGCTCCTCCCTGGTACACGGAAACAATGATAGGAAGTACATTCGCCAGACCTCCATTGTATCTCGCCATACATCCTCACTTCCTGCCCCGGGTGTGGTTATGTTGAGGATGGAGTGAGGAGACGTCAGACAGCCTTGTGGTGCCACCCGGCCACAGCTGAGGTGAGGGGAAAAATAGTAGAGGTGGGGTGTCGGATCTGTCTGGACCCAGACAGAGAGATCCTTAATCCTGCAGCCTTCTGCTGCTCTGCATGCTGGAAGTCCTACAGTTGCTGACCTGTGGTCGGTTTCATTGTTTCAGCTCTCGGGGTACGATTATGGATTATATAAGGGTAAGCTGGTTCCAGATCAGCGCACGTGGTGAATATCTAACTTAGTTGTCATCCCACAGAGAGGGGGACAGATGGTGGGAGTCACCAAACCTCAGAAATGCTTCTGTGGTCATTTCATTGTGGTAGAAACAATAGACACGCAGGGCGCTGTTTACAACAAACGTGTGTGACAGTTTTAGACTTACATTATGGCTCTGTTAACATGTTTTTGTGTTTCCGTGCACGATCCTCGTGTGCTTGGCCATTATGTGATCTGACTTTCTCTCCTCCTCTCTCTCTGTTTGTGCTTTTAGGTTTGCCATCACCCGGACTGCCTAAACCTGAATAACAAAAGCCCCCTTCACCTGTGTGAGTCATGTGACTCACGCTGCCATTCAGAGAACTCTGACAACATGCACTTTGACCGGCATCCCCGATTTGACTTGCAGCCTCAAGGTAGACTCGCTGTTTTTCTTTATTTCAACACCCCCTCATGTCAGAATTTCACTGTGTCTCTAGAAAAAGACACTGGGTTGAGTTTTTCTCTGCGTTAAACCATCTAAAGATCTGTCTTCCCAATGTTTCACACATCATCTGTAATCATCATTCACTGTACAGTATGTGTGAAACATCTTGAAGTATTGTGCCATGGAAAAGTTTGGTTTATCCATTCTACTGATGTGGTTTTGATTCAAGGAGGAAGTTGTGGTTTATTATGAAGAGTTAAAAGATGAGGAAGAAAAAAGAAAATAATCATGTTTTTCTACAATTTAGGAGACATTCTTTATGAATATTTACATAACAACAATCTCTGCCTGCTTGATGTTTTAGTTCCAGCCCGCAGAAATGTGCCGTCAGTGGTTGAAATGGTAACCGGGCTAATGCTTACAAACACTGCAAAGGCTTTGACTGAAATACTCTTTTCCTTTTTACACAAAACTCATGCAATAGCAGCACAGCACAGACCCTCCTGTACACCCCCTCTTCAAACTGAAAAAAACATTATCAGAACAGAACGTTAGTCCAGTGTGTAATTTTTAGATAGCATGACGACGAGGGAGCCAAAAAAAGTGATGTATAACGCAACAGCATTGGCATCTAGTTTGCATTAGGCAGCGCTTTGTAAACAGTGACATAACATGGCAACAGTCATCGCTTAACTCCCCTGTTCGATGTCACTTGATCTCGTTCTCTCTTCAGAGGAACATTTCACCCTGAACTTGGTGCGGTCTCGGCAATTCAAATACATTTTTCAGGGATTATTTTCCCTTTCTGTCTTATTTGAATTAGCTGCTAAATGCTCCTGGCTTCTCTTTTTAAATCTTCCAGTATTGTCCCAACGCCTCGCCAATTCGCTCAGTTTAAACAGAGGTTGAATGTTCACTGTTATCAAACCTCCACTGCCGGATCCATAATTACAGCATTTTGCTTTTCTAACCTTTACAGTGAACGTTGAGCGTTTTGAGCATAGAACTGTCACAGTTGAAACATAGCTTTCTGAAAGCAATTATTTGATTTCGAGGCAACTGTTTTTCATCATCCTGATAATTGTCTCCAGTCATGTGAATAGCACAGTTTGATTTAATAGAAATGTCACGTTCCTTCACTATTTCCAAGTCATTTCCCACTGTTTACTGTTTGACTGATGCCGTCAGGTGGTCCGGTATTTAACTTTGAGCGGAGAAAATAAATTAGACCAAGGTGCTAAAGTGTAATAAAGGCTAGAAATGTTCATATGTCTCAGAGCTTTTGAAAGTTTTTCATGTTTTGATGTGTACCATGGATCATTTAGTCTCCAAGCTAACATGCAAGTGGAAACAGAGGGCCGGATATCTTGAAAGAGGCATTTTGTTAATTTTGTTTTAAAACTGTAGAGATCAACTGCCGGACCATAAATTTTCTACATCTATGGATCCACCTTCTCACCAGATTAAATTAACTTTGACGGCCTGAACACTTGGCCATTAAAGAAACTAACCATTATTCTAAATGTAAAGCTGTCATAATGTGTCCGCTCTTCTTCAATAGGTGTATTTGTGTTATTGTAATTAGACTGATATTGTAATGGTGGAAGAAAAATTGTTAATTCCACCTTTATTCTTTTTACTCAGGGTCTTTTACCAGTTTTTTGCAACAAACAAATCCAAAGTGCAAAAAAAAAAGATAAACAAAATGCAGTTAAAACGGTTACATACCTACACACGGCTCCGACAGAACCATTATCGTGTCAATGAAAGGCCAAACCACAACAAAAGATCAACGTTTGATTGCAAAATCTGTTCTTTTTTTAGTGATTCTCATTTAACGTTTACGTTTCTTGTCTGGACTGCTTTAGCGTAATCTTAACACAGGCAGTGTAGTGCAGGAAACAGTTCAGATTGGCCAGTCAATGGGCTAGGGAGTGCTTGATTTACTTTACAGTGTTGCATTCTGTGGACACGCACACATTTTATACGTCAATATTCCTCAATCCTGCATTTAGTCGCTTAAAACCAGTTTTGTGATCAAAATACAAACCGATGCTTTCAAAAATTTAACCTCCTTGTCGGGGATGCTAACTGTTAGCGGTACCGCTCTGCTTAGCACTCGTGCAAAAATATCAACAGATTAGTTTGATTTTTAAATTTATATTGACGTTTCCGGAGTAAAAGGGTTCAAATTACTTTTTATCTGTGATTTAAAATCATATTTATAGATATTTGTTCCAAATGAAAGTAAGAAGAACAAGGATTCGATAAATGAGTAAATATCAGACATGTCATATCGTATTACAATCTGGTCTTATTTTAGGAAAAGCAGTCAGATTCACAACAGGCATCTCAGAGAATCCCTTTATTCTGGAATAAACAACTTTTTGTATAATTAATGTTGTCGCTGATTGTGATGCAACAGACCGAATGACTGCCGTGTTTTCTTGACCTTTAGCCTCCATCCTGGCTCGGAACGTGTCCACGCGCTCCTGTCCCCCGCGCACCAGCCCCCCCTCCGATCTGGAGGAAGAGGATGACGGGAGCAACGACCGCGGGTGTGTAACTCACGCTGCTGTTCGTGTCAGTACAACTCTTAGTCTTTTTGCACTGAGGGATGAATTAGTGATCCACAAATGATCCAGGAGACACTCAAGTCCCACTGGTCACATTAAAGTGGCCGCTCCTCATGTGCTGGCTTCTCCTGAACCGCTGGCCCCTTAAAGATGTAATGTTTGTGTGACTGTTTTGCAGGGAGCGTAAAACAGTGGGGATGAAGCTGGTGAAAAAGAAGCCACGGAGACGACACACTGATGTAAGTAATCATGAGCTGCAGAGGAAACAATTCCTCGAAGGAGTCTGCAGCCCCCCCCAAACCCACTCTCGGGTGGGAAACAATCCTTATTTGTGTATGTGATACAAGCAACATGAAAACAGACACCGTTATGCTCTGCAGCGGTGGTAAAATCGTATTTCCCAAACGCTCTTTGTCTAGGACAGGAAGTGTAGTGAGAAGGAGCCCCCCTGTGGATCTGCTCTCATACAGCAGGAGAGCGGGGTGGGCCGGCAGAGCTGCAGCTCCACCTGAGTCAACTAACACTGTGTCTGTTCCCACTTTAGGACCCCAGTAAGGAGTGCTTCAGCCTCAAGTTTGATCTCAACGTGGACATAAACACGGAGATCGTACCCGCAATGAAAAAGAAAACCCTGAGGTAAGAAGGGGGGGAGGTAAGGAGGCCCACGGGGGTAAATGTGCTGCAAATTAGGACCACTCATGCGAATAGACAAAACACAACAAATGAAGAAAATACCCCCATCAACTTGACAAAACATGCTCTGCATGAAAGCCACAACACAGGAGGAAAAACGTGCAGCAAATACCACAAAATAACACGCTAGAAATACGTGCTGCAAAAGTAGGGTCACCATCGTGGTCACATGACTGCATGACCAGGAAGTTAAGCAACGTGTCATAAATATGAGCGACGCCGCGGGTAGAAAACAGCAAACGAGAGCTGTATGTAGTTATTGTGTATTATATTTGTTGTATTCTTTAAATGAAGCATTAAAAAAATGCATCCAGATGTTCTCTTCACTTGCAGTGCGTTTGACCCTTCGGGCCACCGTAGGGAGGAGGAGCAGCAGCACAAAATGCTCTGCAGGAGTGCAAACCGTGATTAACGGCGGTTTGTTGTTTTATCCTCGTGTTTCCAGAGAGGTTCTAGGTCCAGTGTTTGAGAGGAACGGCATTGAGCTGTCCCGGGTCGACTTGTTCTTGGATCAGTCCAACACGCCGCTGTCCCTCAACTTCGAAGCCTACCGTTTTGGAGGACACTACCTCAAGGTCAAAGGTAAAACCAGCACAGAATCAAGTCCACAGTCAAACAATAATTCCCTCTTCTCTGTCAAGAGTCATCGTTGGACCTGAGCTGAGGGTGCTTGACCTGCTGCACGGTCAGAATGGTCCGGTTCTCATTAAATGACCGCATAGAGGTTTTGTAGAACTAAAATAAAATCATCACTATCACACAAACAATCATTCACAGTCACTAATAAATAAACAGGCCCCGCCTCCGGTAGACTTGTTTGTGATGAGAGGTGAACGGTCCAAAGCCACTTCTACTACGCAAGTCTTTCAGCGGATTTCCTCATTCTAGGTTGAACACCTCTCCTCTTCACTCTCTTCACTCTGGCACAATATTCCACTGGCTGCAGCAATAAAGTTACTAAAGCCTAGAGGTCAGACGCAGCCAGATGTTGCGTCTGAGGGCTCAGAAGGGCTCAGAGGATCGGCTCTGAGGTATTGGGATGGACTGGCTGCCAGAAGAGATCAGGCAGGAGTTTCCATGGACTATGATGTTGGTGGATGACATTGTGATCTGTGTTGAGAGCAGGGATCAAGTGGAGGAAAACCTGGAGAGGTGGAGGTATGCGCTGGAGAGAAGAGGAATGAAGGTCAGTCGCACCAAGACAGAATATATGTGTGTGGATGAAAGGGAGGCAGGTGGAACGGTGAAGATGAAGGAGTAGAGTTGGAGAAGGTGCAGGAGTTTAAGCACCTAGAGTCAACTGTTCAGAGCATCAGTGAGTTTAGAAAGGAGATGAAGACGTGAGTGAAAGCAAGGTGGAGTGGGTAGAGAAGGGTGTCAGGAGTTATCTGTGACAGAAGAGTAGCAGCAGGAGTGAAGGGAAAGGATTCCAGGATGGTAGTGAGAACAGCTCTGCTTGATGGTTTAAGTACGGTGGCTATGATCAAAAGACAGGTTTAAGATATTCAGATGTTCTCTGAGAGAGACGACGAAGGACAGGATTAGAAAGGAGTACATCAGAGGGACAGAGCAGGATAGACGTCTTTTAGATAAAGTCAGAGAGGCCAGATTGAGACTGTTTGGACACCTGAAGAGGAGGGATAGTGGATCTGCTGGTAGAAGGATGCTGGAGATGGAGTTGCCAGGCAGGAGTAAAGAAGAAAAGACCAAAGAGGAGCTTTATGGATGTGGTGAGAGAGGACATGCAGTTGGTTGGTGTGACAGAGGAAGATGCAGAGGACAAGGCAACACAGAATCAGATCATTTGTTATGGCGACCCCTAAAGGGAACTGACTCAGGCTGGAATCTTTTCTCAATAGGCGTTTGTGAAAGAACACTTGCATCATGAACTTGTAAAATAGAATCTAACAGCGACAATAGAAGGCGTGGAGCCGGTCAGTCTTGTGTCTTGCCGTCATCCCGTTTATTTTTATCCGGGTGCCTTAAAAGCTAACTGAGCAGCAGAGAGGCCGGCTTCCTCTCATGCCGCCGTTTGTGATCCGGTTGCAGACGTGTCATTAAGATTCTCTTGCGCCCCCGTTAATGTGAGTAATGCAGAAGCAGCATGATGGCTTTACCTCTACGCCTCAGTGCAATCTGGGAATGGTGCTTCCTCCCTGCGGCCGCTGCAGCTCCACTTGTTGCGGTCTCTGGACCCGTTGGAGCCGTCCATAAAGGAGATCCGATATCATGACTAATTGCTATTCTTTTGAAGCCGTCACCGTCCCGACTGGAAGCTCTTGACCGCAGTCTGAGGTTACATCCAGTCTGAAACACGCAGGTCAAGAGCCAGCAGCTGTTTGGTCACACGACTGAAGGTCTAAGAGGTTTTCATGGACATGACGGAATTCTTTATTTTTAACTCCTTTTTCTCATCTGAAGTATTTTATTTTGTCCACTTTAATTACATTTTCTGTGGTTTCCATGGAAACGTGTTGGTTCAGGTAACTCTGGCATCTTCACACATGAACCGACTGCAAGGGTATATCTCCGAAAAGCCCCCACTCCTCTGCGTTTTGTAAGCAATCTCACTGATTGAACTCCTCAAATTAAATGTGAAGTTATTCCTGAACAGTGTTTTTTCATAAAATTCGAGATTTGAACCCACGTAGATCGTACGTTGAACCAATAAGATTATCTCATGTGACATGGTCATGTGACAGAGTTTCATTCTTTCACCTCTGTTATCCTACCAGAATATCTCATACACTGATCACCCATATCATTACAACCAATGCCAGTTGAGGTCACAATGACATCGGTAAATGGATGGACTGTATTTGTATAGCGCTTTTCTAGTCTGCTCCAGCCAAAGCGCTTTACAGCCCAGACCAGCATTTACCCATAGAGTGATGACAGACGCTGCAATGTAAGGCGCAAAGAGCAGTAACCATTCACGCACCAATAAAACAGCCATTGGGAGAGACTTGGGGTTCAGTATATTTCTCAAGGACACCTCAGCATGTAGACCAGGGGGTCCCGGGGATTGAACTACCACTGGGCAGCATGTAAACATTTAGTCCTTCAAAACCTTGAAATTGATGGTGGTTGAAATCCGGAAAAACAGACAAACATATGGATCTTACAGACTTTGACAAGGACTAAATTGTGACAACTTCTAAAGAACTGCAGCTCTAAATGCAGGTACCTGCCAAAGTGGTTCAAGGAAGGACAACCGGTGAACCAGAGACGGGGTCACGGAAGTCCGATCCCACCTAAGAGCTACTGTAGCACAGATGGCTGAAAAGGTTCTTAATGTGGTTTCTGATTGTACGATGTCAGAACAAACAGCGCATCACAAAGGTGGTTTTATTATTATGGCTGATTGCTCTTTTATGATGTCATATTTTACGCCATATCCAATTTCATGGGTTGACGTCGGGGCGGATATGTCATCTTGTCACTGGTACTGACCACTGCTTACTGCTCCATGGAGAGATTTGTATGTTTTTTAAAGCTCATTGTTTTTGATTCTCATCCCTGAAACTTAATGTTTTGTCTCACTCTCATCGCTTCTCGTAGCTTTTTTCTCAGCTCAAAAACCTTTTTTTAAAAGTAATGTACCCAGCTTGTCTAGTAGCCACCAGCAGCTAGTGGATCATTTTAGCACCTGATCCTGCAGACATGGATCCGTCAGGAGTGTGTGGAGACCAAAAATAGACTGAGAAAAAAACCCAACCCATTTTTATTGAGTTTTCTGCCTGCTGGATGTCGAATGTGGAAACTCCAGCGACCCTGGTGCGTTAGAACAGGTCTGATCCAACTTCCCTGCCTCGCTCTTATATTTTTTTCCTACAAAATTTTACGAGTGCCCGTTAAAAGATTTGATTCCAGAAGCAAAACAATGAGACCGTGATGCTCCGGGGTGTGGTGCTGAATTCAACGTGACTCAAATGAACCCAGCAAAGAGAGTCCAACAATGACTGATTTTCAAAGAAGTCCAAAAGAATGATGTGAGGGCTGTGCGAGTTCCCCAGGATTCCGTATTCAGGAATTTTTTTGTTTGTTTGTTTGTAGCGCGGGCCGGTGATGAGCTGAAGGTGGAGCAGGGTGTGAAGGACTTGCGATCGCTCAGTCTGCCCAACATGAAGCCCTCTGCAGGTCAGAGCCCTTACATCCTCACCCCAGGCAGCGAGAAGGTGGAGCACGGATCTGCGGGACGCAAAGAGTGCGCCGACCCGTTGGTGAGTAGCAGAACAAGATGTTATGATCATTTGATAAAGTATTCTCAACAAACTCCACCCTTCAAAAACAAAACACAAACACACCCAGTGACTCGCACCGCTTCCTCACACCCTTACCCTTATTTTCCATCACCTCACCGCCTCTTCCTGCTTTCCCATAATGCCTCAGGACAGTCTCGTATCTAATGCTTATCCCGACGTGAGCTCATCTTATTACTTCAATCTGCCGAGCAGGACAGCGGGAATGTCTTTTTTTGGAATTCCTCCTCAGTTTCCTACCAGCTGTGCCTTGGCCTCCAGTGTGTGCATGGAGGCATGCCAGCCCTCATCATCATCAGCATGCCAGCCCTCTCAGCATGGCCTGCTGATCCCCTTGAAACTCACATGATGCAGATTTCACTCCGGAAATCTATGTGCAAATTCAGCACTTCCTGCCGCGACAGGAAGTGCTTGTTTTGCTTCAGATGAGAGACTACGGAGGGCCTGCAGGATCCTGATCCACTCGGCTGCCAGGCATGGGGCATGGAAGTAGGCTAGACAGTCTTAGGGTTCATGTTACGCTGTTAAATCATCAGCCACAACATTATAACCACTGCTCCAGGACCCCAAGCATTGTCGCGTCAGGGGCTGGGCTTCCGGTCTTGGGACGACTGCTCTACCCGCTGAGCCAAAGCCGGCACCTATGAGGCCGCCGCGTCCACATTCACCGCGGGGCCTTCTTTGGAGGTGACGAGGCTAGACAGGATTAGAAAGGAGCACATCAGAGGGACAGCCCAGGTTAGACGCCATGGAGACAAAGTCAGAGAGGCCAGATTGAAATGGTTTGTACACGTGAAGAGTAGGGATAGTGGATCAGCTGGTAAAAGGATGCTGCCGGTCAGAACAAGGGGAAGACCAAAGAGGAGATCTCTGATGCGGTGTGAGAGGACAGACATGCAGTCAGCTCGTCGAGCTCCGTGTTAAAGGCTTGAAAACAAATCACTGCTTATCAAAGCGCCCCGAGGCGAATCCAGACACTTAGACGTGACTCTGATAGTGCCTGCGTAGTTTAACACTTTGGTGATGTCATCGCTGAGTTGGGCATGGAAGCAGGTAGCTGCTCGGTTGAAGCGTTTTTCTGCCAACTGCAACAATCACTCACTGAGGTGAGTCTTCACCAGAGACGTAAACACCGGAGGTTTCCGAGGAAAGCAGAGTTCGGCTCACGCACAATCCCCCTGTGGGATTGACGCAGACAGACGGTGTGGCTCGTCTGCCACAAGATTGCAGCATGCGCACACTGCATGTAATGACTTGTCCGTTTCTTTGGCTGCAAACGTGGAGAGGGTGATGAAGCTGATAAAATGAGTCCTGAGGGGGCCAGTCATGTGTTGCTGCTGCTGCTGATTAGCAGGAAAAACACACTCACCCTCTGAGTTCGACCGATTCATCTGTAATTAATAACTCATTTTAGTCAGGATCCCATTAGAAATGGGATTGAGCTAGTTGGAGTCTTGTTGCTTAAAAAGTCAATAGTAGTTTAATGTCTTACATTCCAGGTATTAAAACAGTTAAAAGTTCCTTGTAGATTAACGCTTCTTTTGCAATTGTCCTTTAAAGGTTTCCCTCGGCGACACGATTGTGTGAATAATTTGATTCTTGAGCACGCAGAATTACTAGAAGAGGTTTATTTAGATTGTAGGTCATTAGATCAGGTACAAAAAGAGAGAAAGAAAGAAATGTGTCTGCACACAGACAAACTGGAAGATGAAATACGTACAAATGAATAACTATGGAGAACAGAGTTAGATCATAAACGAGACTGTTATACAAACGACCAAAACTCACCTTCTGGCCTTTTTTTTTTAAGCATCTCTGATATGTTTTGCACAATGAGGAGAAATAGATCCCTCTTTTTTAAATAATCTATCGGCTTCTATTCTTTCAGAATGTTGAATATATTTATGCTGTAATATATGGAATATATTTGAATGTTTGATTGGTTTGTTTATTCTAAATTTGTAAAGGGAATATTAATTTACAGAGATTAGATGTTAAATAAAGTAAGAGTCGCGTCACAAAGACATCAACGTCTTCAAAAAACATCTCAAAGACATTAAGTGACGCCACAAAGACATCGACGTTATCAAATCAATAAACAAAGACATCAAAGACATCAAGTCAAATCACAAAGACATCAAAGACATCAAGTCAAATCACAAAGACATCAAGTCAAATTACAAAGACATCAAAGACATCAAGTCAAATTACAAAGACATCAAAGACATAAAGTCAAATTACAAAGACATCAAAGACATAAAGTCAAATTACAAAGACGTCAAACACATAAAGTCAAATTACAAAGACATCAAACACATAAAGTCAAATCACGGGGACATCAAAGCCACAGAGTTGCCTGCTGGGGACATCAAAGCGCTCATGTTACATGCCACAAAGAAATCTCTACTTGTAGTACGAGACAAACGTTACTATATCTCCATCGTTCATTGGTCTGAACGTCTAATGTTTCTACCTCCATTGAAGGTGCTTCAGCACCACTAATACTAATACTTTTACGACTAATTGATGCTTTGACGATCCATTAACAGTCCAGGTTCACACCGGTGCTTCACTTTCACCATCAGGCACACATTAAGTTTCTCCCGAAGTAAGAGGAGCAGCTGTTCCTCAGTTTAGAAATCCCCTGACAATAATTTATCCCTTGGAACCCAACGATTGTTCTTTTCTTTCATTGAACCAACGCTCCCTGGGATCTATGGACGCTATGTTTAAACTAGAATCAGAAACGGGCCCATTTTGGTTTTGTGCCCGTGTTCTGAGCGCCGTCTCTGAGACTCTATGGCAGCGATGTTGGCACTCGCCATAAAACTCACGAAGGCCTCTTTAGATATTGGCCTCGTGATTGGATTCATGGCCCGGCGCGGCAGCGGCCCGTGCCAGGCTGCAGGGGAAACGCAGCCAAGCCCGGTCCTTTTCAGTATCGAGTTACTCTTTTGTTTGAATGAGGTATTTCAAGTTTATTATTGCATGCAAGTTACATTTTATTGCCTCTGGCTGGATTGCAATGCGCTGCAGAGAGCTTTGATGATCCAGATTGATTATTTTACAGCGGCTTGGCTCCGATTGGTCGAGTCCCATTCCAAGCTCGCTGATAGTTCCCATAAAGCTTAGCTTTATCCATCTGTGCCGCGCACTTATTGCACTTTCAGTCAATAACTAACTGATACTGACCAATAATTTGACCTTTGTATGTTTTGAAAAACAACAACCTCCGTCTCTGGATGCCTGATATTTTCTGTGTCTGACCAGTTCCCCAGCGTTTACAGCATATTGGCAAATTATACATCAGAACGTTTTTCTTTATCTTTTCTCTCTCTTTCTCGCTCTCACTCTTTTTTTTCAAACCCGACCGGTCATGGCCGTAGGCCGTCCACCCTGAGTCTTGGACCTGCTCGAGGTTTCTGCCCGTTAAAGGGCAGTTTGTTCTCGCCATTGTCGCCAAGTGCTGCTCAAGAAGGAATTTGTTGGGTCCTGTAGATAATTATATAAAGAGTTTGTTCTAGACCTGCTCTTTCTGGAAAGCACCTTGAGACAACTGTTGTTGTGAATTGGCGCTAAATAAATAAAGATTGGTTGATTGATTGATTGGGACAAATCTGCCGACCGTTATAGCAACAACTTGTCATTTTTGCAAGAATTGCAAAAACCCTGCAAAAGGTCTCGTAGCAAACAAGTCACATGTCACAAAGACATAAAAGGACATTTGGAGGACACCGTAAACATAAAGTTTCATGTCAAAGACGTCAAAGTCACATGTCACAAAGACATAACAGGACTGTGTGACATAAAGGTCACATGTCACAAAGACATAACAGGACTTGTCAAAAACGATGAAGAGGTCACATGTGAAATGCATCAGGTTACATTTCAAAGGCATGAAGTCACTACTTCTACTACTACTACTACTACTGGACAGGAAGTGGCCATAGCTCCATTGTTTCTTGTTTTCCTAGTTTTATTGTAGTTAATTTAATACTTTTAATAGTATTTTGACCTTATTCTTTGGTGCAACTGTCCAGGTTCATACATTGAGACAATCCAAGTGCCTGCAGATGCTTCAATATTTTCATCAGGCCCACATTAAGATTGCTTGAAAAGTTCTGGTTGACAATGAGATCCATCCAACGTGTGTGTTTTTATTTCCAGCCAGATGATTTAGAGAGACCCAGACTTAGTCTGAAAGTATGAATCCCCCGTCTGTTTGTTTTGAAGCCGTGACTCATTGGAACTGTTTGGCTTGAAGAAGTCGTTTATCCCCGAGGTCAGAGCTCAGGATGTTTTCTGTCTGTATGCAGCAAACCCAAATATGCCAAAAATAGCCGCATGGCTTTTACTGTACCACAGGAGATTTGGGGAAACTCGAACACATACACACACACACACACACACATGAACACACATGCACACACATGAACACACACACCCACACACACTCAAACATGAACACAAAGACACACATACACACACACATGAACACACATGCACACACACATCCACACACATGTAAACATGAACTCAAAGACACATGCACACACACACATGCACACACAGACACACACTCGCACAAACACACGTAAACATGAACACCCAGGCACACACACACAAACACAAATACACGTACACATTAACACACCCACACACACTTATACACGTGAACACACACCCACACATGCACACACACCCACGCACGCACACACAGCCAAGCACGCACACACACCCAAGCACGCACACACACGCACACATGTACACATTAACACACCCGCACACACATATACACGTGCACACACACCCACACATGCACACACACCCAAGCACACACACACACACACACATAGGCACAACAGAGTTCAGGGACTCACTTGTGTTTCCTTTTGCCAGAAAAGAAACTGCATCTTTTACGGTGGTCATAAAGATAACTGTACTGTCAGAGACGTTGTGATTTCCAGTATGTGCCTGATACTGATCCTCGTTCTGTGCAACGCTGCCCTTTTTACGTAAAAGAGCAGTAACACACGTAACACACGGCTATCGGTTGTCATAGCGCGCCGAAAAAACACTCCACTGAAATCATAAAGAGCGACATGAAGGAGGGTAAAGTTTAAGAACTCACCGTCCGAGCGTTTTACCCAGAGATTGCAAATCACAATGTGACCGCGATCACATTACGCTTTACAGTCGGTTGGTTTTGGCTTTCCCAGGGAGTTGCGTCCCTAATGGATCCTCCATATGCGTGTCAGCGGCCAGGCCTCCCACAATGCACTGCTCCCCAGCATAAGGAAAAACCTTAACAAATATCACCTCTAGAGCAGGGGATCAGACCTCAATACTGGAATGTGTCTTCATGGGTCCAATATGTCCGACTCATTCACCCCAACAAACAGGGAAAAGACAGTGATGGCCCTTAACATTATGACCCCTGACAGGTGAAATCCTGAAATGAAAACCTTTTTTCTGCCGAGCGGTGCCAGAAATGGAGCCATGTAATCAGGCAACCGAAATGGGCTCTGCAGCCTGAAGGGTATTGAACACAGACTCTGACATCGACCACAGAATTCAGTACCGGGGTTATTTACAGTCACTCCGACCAGAAACCCTGACTCCAGGGACGACCGGGCCACAGCTCAAACGTCTGACTTCTTCAGTGAAATACAAAGTTGTTTAGACTCATGTGGAACATTTCTAACATTTATTTGGACAATCTGTCCTTTTATAGGCAGAATTTTATCTTTGCAGCACTAAAGATGCTGCATGACAGACACTGTATGAACCTGGACTATTTGACTGTATGAACCTGGACTGTTTGACTGTATGAACCTGGACTGTTTTACTGTATGAACCTGGACTGTTTTACTGTATGAACCTGGACTGTTTGACTGTATGAACCTGGACTACTTGACTGTATGAACCTTGACTATTTGACTGTATGAACCTGGACTGTTTCACTGTATGAACCTGGACTACTTGGCTGTATGAACCTGGACTGTTTCACTGTATGAACCTGGACTCTTTTAACTGTATGAACCTGGAGAGTTTTAACTGTATGTATAAGCATAGAAGTAGTATTTGTAATCATAATCGTAGTAGTATTACATTTTTGTGCAGTGAATCACCACGTCGCCGTGGTTACAGACTGAGCCCCTTGAGCCATTTCCTGTTGTTTCTTATGAGAATTCTTCCACCGTTATTTCCGTTTTTATGAGGAAAATTTTGACTATATACGACCAAAATAAATCTGATGAGTGACTTTTGAAACAGGACTGAGATTTAATCCACAAAGACCTCATTAACATAAGTTTCAAGATAAAACTGTGATTTTCCCAACTGAATTCTCCAAATCTTAAAGCTAACGATGAGTTGACGTGGAGACTAGATTTCATGGGCTGCAGGCCTGGATCAGAGGAGAGAGGCAGCGGCTCCTGGCTTTTCCTCGGACCTGGAAGTTTTTTTCTGCAACAGACAGCAGATTGTGTACAGTCGGTTTGTTCTTAAAACGGACAGGCGAGGACCTGCTGCTGACAAAAACCACGAGAAGCCTCGGGGGCTGATGACAGGGTCATGACGTACGGAGCCCGGATTCCAGCTGATGACGGGGAAAAGAGGGAGTGTCTCGTCCTCTTGATGCTCTTAAGATGAAACCAAAAAGGGAGCGAGGCAGGAACTTTGTGGGGGATTGGAGGCTGTTTTGAATGATACTGGATTCACAGGTCCGGATTCTGCTCATACGGTGGCCCAGTGTGTTTGTCTGCGGAGGGCAGCAGAAGTGATTGTCATTATTTATTACCTCCTTTTGGAAGGAGGCTCAGACGGCGTGTTTTACCCGCACTGCACTACTGATGCGGATGGTAATGAGTGTTCGTCTCGCCCTGCAGCCACTTCTGCTGCTTCTCCCCTCGCTGATTGATCACAATGGGGGACGATTAATTCCCTTAGAATGACAAAGGCTGAGTGAGTGGTGGTCACACGGTGCTTCATCGCCGCCTTTGAGCCGAAGAACAGGAACACTAGTGTGCCCCCACAACAGTCAGCATAGTTTGTTAATGGAGTGAGAAGTGTCGGCAATTGAGTGGATGAGGTCTTTAGCATGAATGCTACGAGATTGCTTTGAAGTGGGTGTAGCTTGACCTCATCTCTCCACGCCCGGAAATGAAGAGGACGCAGAAAACTTTACATATAGAGAGAAATCTTTTCATATTTAGGATGTATATAAGTCCTTAAATTGTAGACGATAAAATTACAAAATGAACCTGGACTGTTTCACTGTATGAACCTGGACTGTTTCATTGTGTGAGCCTGGACTGTTTCACTTCATGAACCGTTCAAAATTAAGAAACCGTTAGTTTTTTGAAAGAAGATAAAAGATTCACTAGGACAATTATATTAATTATATTTGGTAAGACACACAGCCTGTTTTCTTGTGTATTTAATTTGTTGTGTTTAAGAACCCAGTAGAGAAAAGCTGTTGAAGGATTCTAAAACGACAGAGAATCTGAAATTTTGGCTGTAAGTTAGAGTAGAATCCGTATATTTACACGTTGGTTATGAATGAATAATCCGTTAAATTACATAAAGGTACAGCAGAAGCAAACTAGATTAGTTGATCGTGTCATAATTAGTTATTTAACTGTAATAATCAATCTTAAGCAATCAAGGAAAAATGTTATAAATAATAATCATTGTTTGTTCACAGGCGGCACAAAGCAGCCGCTCAGTTTGTTCTTGAGTCGGATCGGCTCTGCTGCCAGCAAAGAAAGAAACAAACAAACCAAACATCCTTGGCACCAATTTTATTGCAGTCAATAATAGTTGCACCTCCAATGTAAATTTCACACCATTTGGAGACCTGATGATCGTTTTTTCATTTCATATTTTTGAATTTTGAATTTCTAAATAATAATAATAATAATAATACATTTAATTTATATCCTGAATCCAGCTCTTCTGTGGTGAATCTAAGAGACACGATTGTTTGGGAACACATTCTCCCACTAAAGTCATCATAAAAAGGTGTAAGAGGACTCCATTATTTGTTCTCCATATGCTGTGGGAGGAGCCTCATGCTGAGAAGGAGGCGTGTGTTAGTGTGTGCGTGTGTTTGGTGTGTGTGTTTGTGTGTGTGTGTGTGTGTGTGCTGGGAAGACAAAGAACTTCTCCTGACGCCTGAAGCAGAGATAACAGCAGGGTGAACACTGAACACACACCTTTATGATTTGTGTGACCGTTGGCCTGAGAGCACAGCCGCGTCCCACAGGGAGTCAGACATGAGGGAAGAGTCAGCCCTGCACCTTCGTCTGGAAAGCCATTTTACGGAGAGGGACTCTGCCTAATTTGGGGATTTTTTAATTTTTCTTTTTCAATCTAAGGCCATTTCTTTGCGTAATGGTTCGTTTTAGTCGTCTGTCCACCTGGCGCAGCTGGGATCTTCTGAATGTGGAGATTCCCGAGTCACCCTCTGCTGATGCCAAGCCAACGCCAACTGACCACCAGGTGAGATGATGCTGATGGGCATCGCCGACACTGACGATGAAGGGTGTCATCAGGTGTCATTTCATGCAGTGCTGATGATGCGTTTATAATAAGTGGTGATTTCTAGTGTATTTGTTGAGAATGAAAAGCAAACAATCCTTATTTGTAACTGAATGTAATGCCATATTCTGGGACATTAATCTCATCTGTTCTGCTTGGTGTGTGTCTGGTTGATTGCGTATCGGGGGAGGGCTTATGGTGGCTGGGGGTCATATTGTTTCGGCCGCCGTCATCTCTCACCTCAGGCTGAAAGTGTCACTCCGTGTGTCTGTTGTGGGGGTCATCAGGAATGGAGCTGACATGGCCGTGAAACGTGCCTCATGTGCTGACCACATAGGGGTTTCCACTTCCTGGTTGTGTGTGTGTGTGTGTGTGTTTATGTCCAGGCTTGCATGCAGGTCAGAGTCTGGCTGTTTTCCCATCGTTAATCAACCCACCTGATCAAGGGAAGCTGTTATCTGTAGACTGACATCCCGGCAGTAGCAGTGGGGGAACCGCACTGTCGCCACTTAATTCAATACAATCCCATTTAAAGATTTTCTCTTCTCTGCGCCAAGGTTAATTCCACAAACCTCAGTGATAGGAGATAAAGACCGTGAGGGGGGGCTTGATATCGTTAACCTGACCGCCCACCCTCCTCCTCCTGTCCCACAAGTCACAGTTCCCAGAGCGAGGAAGTTTGCAAAGAGAGCTGGGATGTCTCTGCGCTCTGACAGGTTTACACAGGAGGCACCAGGGAAAGCTTGGGAACACACTTATTCAGGCAGACAGGACAAGAGCGGCTCAGTGTTGACTCTATTCGCACGAGCTCGAGCAAATTGCCGCAGCATTGTTAGATGCAGGCAAATAACCCAATCGTATTTAAGCAAGCATGGAATACCCGGGATCAGGATCCTCCACCGCGGGTCCATCTCGCTGAGAAGAGAAGACGGAAGGTATGAAAGTCTGTTCATTTCAAAAGGTGTGCATGAAGTTTTGGTTAAAGATAGTGACTATTTTTTTCAGTCATTCCCACATCTGAGAAAAATCCCACTCTCCGATTGAGCCTGAACTCAACTTGTAATCATGGAAATGAAAAAAAAGAAAAAAGCCAAATTCAAGCTTCATAAATAGCACAAGTCTCCACTACGGCTGAACAGTGTTTGAGCTCGGCTCCAGAACTAATGCCAAGAACCGGGCTGAGTCGTGAACCACAGCACAGTTTGGGTTCAGGTCTCCCTGATTGGTTCAGCAGCAGGAGAGGCTGTGGTTCAGCAGCAGGAGAGGCTGGTACATAACAGAGTTCTTCAGCTGGATGCCTTTAAACGTAGGAACGCGTTAGCCACCAGTTGGTAGACAGAGGTTGGTGTTCTCCCAAGAAGGTGCAATAATTCATAAGAGCTAATGTAACCGAGCCTGAGCATGCCTCTGCTGTGTTTAGCTGGTTGAAGGGATTGTGCTGATGTTGGCGTATAACTTTGAGCCAGTGGGGATTTGATTGTATACTGTAGTTTGGGACTTTGCTGTCAGACAGCCGAGCAGGTCGTGCTGCAGATAGAGTCCGTCAATCAATGTCCAAATACGTTCATGTGCACTTTGACACACTCTATACTAACAACATGGTGGTGAGGAGTTGACTCTTTCCACAACAACAAAAGAGGAGAGGTGGTTATGTTTGTGTATCTAATAAATGAAATAGATGAGCTTTTCACATTTTTTCTGTCTTCGTCATTTCCGTTGACATGTAAGCCCCAAAGACGTTTTTTTGGTGGTTCTTTTCTGTTTCGTTCGTATTTTTAATCCACGAATGGGTATTAAAAAAAATCTAATATCATGAGAAAAAAAATCGTAATTTACGAGAGCAAAGTTGTAGCTTTAAATAGTATTTATAAAAAATCAGGTTTTGATGTTACAAGGAAAGAATGTTTGGCTCTAGACTCGGGTCCGTTTCAAGAGGTCCTCCGATTCCTTGGATGTTCCTTTTGGATAATGCTGGGGGCTCAGTGGGCTGAAAAGAGACACTGAAGTGGAAGGCACAGAAAACGACCGGCTGCAGAATACTTTAGAGATATTCAGAGAGTTTTTTGGAGTTGCTGGTAGATTAAGAGGCTGGCCAAAATGCAGACATTAATGGAGAAATTTGCATGAATTTTCCTAAATGTAGAGTTCTGTAATTTCTCTTGGTGGGTGTTTGCTCTTTCTGAATGCTTTTTCTAGTTTTATTTTATTTTAAATGCTGCGAAACACTTACTGCCATCTCGAAAACCATCTAGAATCGGCCAAACACCTACCTCCTGGTAATATTTCAAGCAAATCCGTCCTGTAGTTTTCCCATTATCCCGCTCACAAAACCCCCCCCAGACAAACGCACAGGGGTGAAATCATAACGAGAAGTTACCGTGCCTCTACTTCATCTGGTATGATTGACCCTAAAGAGCAGCTTGGAGCACCAGGATGTGTTTGGATCAGGGAGATCGTCTAAGCCGTCACCCTGACTCCACATCCACAAATACTCAGCACCCTTCCCCTTTTTTTTTTTTTTTTGGCTCTGGCCCTGCCTCCTCTTTCCTGCCCGACACAATGAGGCAGGATCCTCCTGGTTGCTATGACTTCAGGCCAGGCTCCCTATGAAATGCAGCCACTCACTGTTTGGACAGCAGGACAGGACGGAGTTACGCGTCGGTTCAAAGGGAAGCTGCTGTCGGGCACGGCGGGACACGGCACCCAGACACCACGCTCGGTGAGCAACCCGGACCCCGCCGGCTGGGGAGCCCGAGTGAAGTTCAACCCGATGCAGGGTTGCTGTTGTCAATCTGCTCCTCTGAGGGATTCGGTGTCTGGAGTTGGGACGGCGTGAATGTTTTTGTCAGGAGTTGAGAGAGGACAGCTGCTGGCTCCAGCATGGGCTGCGATCCTTGAGTCCGCTTGAAGGATTAGGATGGTTTTTGTTACTTTGGACATGCCTCTGGTTTCAATGGTGAGGAATCCGCTGGTAGTTTCTGTCCTTATGTGTCTTTAATTCCAACTATCTTGCCTTAATTTTGAAGAATTTAGGATATTTGCCTCCTCTATCCATTGCTGCAGAATATTTACGTGGTTATTAGAAAAGCTACTGTCTGATTACATATTTTTTATTTATTACACCTTTATTACACTTAAAGCGGTAAAAGTCATCTCCTATAGGGAACTGAAAGGGTTTCAGTTTACCTAGTAGAGTCCAGGCTTTCCCTGTTTGTCCATGGAGACTGATCACTTCCTGACACCTGCATCCTTGACCAGCTGGCCTAGAATTTTTCCCCTTAAAAAAAAAAAAACCCTACATGGGTTTGGGCTTGTTTCCCTTTCACTAGATTTGTCCTCTCCTACTCTACGTTTTTCTTCTTTGTAGTGGAATGACTCTCCTGTGGGTTAATCATTTATCAGGATCAAATTGTAGACTGTACGCCTGGCTTTAAAGAACATTAAAGGACTCAAACCGGTTTGGAAAATCTGTAGGACCCCCCACTCACATATACTATCTGGTTATGTAACACCGTCCAGGCCACTTGTTTGCCTTTGCTGGAGTTAAGTGGTTTCACAAAGACCGGGGTGGGGGATGTTCAGCATGATGCAGAACAATTTGACCAGAGCCTCTCATAATATTTACATTTCATTTTGTTGCATACACATTTGACAAAGCTGCTGTATATACTTTGATAAGGCTTTATCTGCAGTGTAATGAAATGTTTTCTATCAAGTCTGCTCGCTCAGGCAGCTCCAGCGTCTCTGCTTCCTGTTTGTCAGTCCTAGAATCTCCTCCTGAGAATTATTGTTTCTCTCCAGAAGACATGAAGCATATGAAAGAGGAGAGGGTTCGATGAAAAAAATGTACTTGTAAAACAAAATGTTCTGTGTTTTAATTTAATTTATATAGTTCTAAATTTCAATTTTCTGCTCAGAAAGTTTCTGGATTCAACCATCAACCAAATATTTGGGGAATAAAAGAGACTCTAATGTCACATTGAGAATATTTGAGCTCATTCGCATCATTTAATTCTACAATTTCTCTCAATCATCAGCCATGACCTGCCTTTAATTTTATCCCCCAAAAGTTGGAGATATTATGGAATCATCAGGAATAATCATGGCCACCGCTGCAAATCCTTCACCCTGAGGAGATAATTCAAAAAAGTTCATAGATTTTTTTCCAAATCTTATACTTACACAGATCTTAGTATGAGGAAGAACTGATTGATTTATGGTAAGGTCAGTTGCATATTTCCACCACTAGGGGAGCTTCATCTCCAAATCACAGTATTTGGACCATCATCTTGCTGCCGTTGGTCCAATGTAGTCCGGGGTTTGGTGCAAATTAATCCACTTCAGGAGATCTATCTTGTTGAAAGCATGTTTTACTCTAATAGATCAGAGTGGGCGCTTTTTTTTATGAAAAATACAGTTTTTTGGGCATTTTTCACTTTTATTTCACGGCGTTCAATCTCGTACAACGAAGAAGATTCGGGGATTTTCAGGGCTGCATTCTTGCTGTCGGGGACGACAAAGCAGGCCTAGTTTGTTATTTATTTCACAGATTTGTCAGAAAACCAAACTCCCATCATGTTGGAGGTGTCCACATATTGCTACAATAAGTTCGGCCTCCGTTTCAGCATCAGAGTCCTAAAGATAGATTTGATTAGATTACATAGACGTCTGAATCATAGCACAGATAAATAAATAAATACCTCAATAAATCAGGATCAATAAACATCAAACAAGAGTAATTAATAATTCCTTTATAAACCCGGAACATCCAACTCGAAGCAATGAATGAATAACTATAAGGATAACCTGAAACTAGCAAAACTATAAATATATAACTATATATATATATATAAGTAGGAAAATCCAGGTTAATGCCATGTGCTCCAGAAACGTGGTCTCAAGCCACTTATTGTGGAACCAATCAAGGTATTCATAATAGCGTAGACGGGAATTTTAAACTTTTCATGCCCCCCCCCCTTAAAGTCGATCAATTGAGAGTCACTAGAACCGAGGACTGATGAATCCATCCGGCGCCAGTGAGCGAATCAGTAACAGCAGCAGTGTACAGACGTATTGAATTACATTTTCATAGCCTTCGTCTGATGCCATTATCTCTTCTCTCAACTATATCGATAAACATTCCTGACTCCAAACCACTTCTGTGCACTCAGCCGCTTTGGTCATCGTTGTTTTGATTGTTCTGCGTCTGTTTGTTTGAAAGGATGTCATCGGAATGGCCGGTTGGTTTCAGCAACCGTGTCAGTGTCCTGGAATGTGAGAGTTCCCTGTCACTGTGTTTGGAAGTGGGGGGTCAGTGGCCAGACTTTGACCGACCCCCCACCAGCGGATTCCTCATTCTTAACGACAAAAACAACTGCTTCCTCAGATACTGCGGCGGCCCTGTTTGTTTGCTTTGCGGGCCGCTCGTAAAGTGGACAGACATTTCATGAGTGCGGTTGTGCGGCTGGGCCTGCTGACAGCGTGACAATGGAGGGGGAACAATGGTCCGACTCTGGCCGTCTGTCTTATGGAACAACCTCCCGCGTGCTCCCTGTGATGTAATGAGCCGCGAGGAAGTGGCACTCCTTCCCTCTCCTGTTTGTGTCTGATCATTATGGCGGTTTGAACGGCGCTGCTGATGTCATCCCTCGCACAGAATTCCCCTCCGATTTCCTGTTTATCCTGTCCTTTTGTATTTCTCTCTTTCCCTCATTGTCTCCTTACATCTGTCCTGGAAACTTTTCTCCTTCCTCTTGCAATGACGGAATCTGGCGTGACCTGCCTTCTTTCGTTTTCTGTTTTGTTTCTTTTTCACTGAATGCATCTCTCTCTGCCTTGCAGGGTCAGGCGCGGCGGAGGAAGAACATGACAGAGTTCCTAGGGGAGACCAATATTCCGACACCGGATGCTCTGGGACAGATCGGTGGCTCGCTTCCCAGCGTCGGGGGCGGGCCTGACAGCTGGAAGAACCGCGCTGCCAGTCGCTTCAGCGGCTTCTTCAGCTCCAACGCCGGAGGGGGACCCTTCGGAAAGGTAGAGCTAAGCGTGAGAGCGGCGCTCTTTGAAACTGTTTAAGCAAAGGGGAGGCGAGTTAGTGGCCCAGACATGACTCCCGTTAAAAAAAACACAACAAAACACAACAGTAAAAAGCAAACAAAACAGTAGCAAGCAGCGCTGGGAGTGGGTCGGAAGGCCAAGTCCTCCGGGTCCAGCCTGGTGAGGTAATTTCCCTCCAACGCCTCCTGACATGTTGGCTCACGGGCTTCTGCTCCCAGCAGCTCTGGAAATGTGTAGGAGGAGGAAAAGCATCACTCTGTGCAAAACCTGATGCTCAAAGGAACGTTTCATGAAAGGCTCTTTTTGGAAAATAACAGACAAAAGTTCTGACTTTTGTTTTCAGCGCGTACAAGGATTCGATCGGTGTACATTTCCCGGCCTACAGTAATCCCAGATTATGTACCGGCTGTGATAGGCAGTGATGGAAACGTGACACCCGGGTGACCAAGCTTATGTTGAGGCAACGCTGTTTCCTCATAGTAAGGAATTGCCGAAAACGTTCCAAAAAGCCCAATCATGCAATGCTCCTGGTTCTGCTCCATTTGTTCGTAACCAGTCCAAATTTCAGTGATTTCTACTGAACTACATTCCCCACCCTCCCACCAAGTTTCAGGGCAATCCGTTAAGCATGTCCGGCTAAAAGTCTTTCTGAACATCAGATTTTTACGGATTTTGTGCATTTTAAAGTCCCTACGGACATTCTGTACATTTCTTGCCGGAGATACAGACTGTGTTTTTAAAGAATAAAAAGGCTATGTTCGGTGATGAAGGCTGACATCTAGGAGACAAACAAAGCTTTGTTTGTTGCTGCATCAACTAAACTCTTTGTTGACAGTTTGATTGACACCAAAGGTCAGCAACAATCATTTCCTCTGTATTTTACTTATTCTTGCTGTCAGATTTACGTCTCGCAAATTTGTTAAGGGACTAATTTAAAGTGTTTCTTGTCTTGAAAAATTAGTTTTTACACTTAACTGTCAAGTTTTGTTGTGCAGAATCATCATTTATTTTGTCTTATGTGCATCGTGTCGGTTTTTCATTCTCTTCTGGGTAGTTTGTTGATGTCGGTCAAACATCAAGGCAAAGTCATCAAAGGGCGCGATTAAAATAATATGTTGCCTGATTTTAGTCTGTTTTTAAAGTAACTTTAAATTAGCGTTGAAATTGGTTGATGTCTGCAAAGTGAGGCGGTGACTCGCCGACTCCTAGCGCCCCTACAAGTCCCAAAGTCAGACTAATGAATCCGAACATGTCAATCTCTTTCTTCTACTTCTGAATCTCAACACTTAAAGTCGATTCTCTTCCACCGGAGGTCACCTCCCCCTCAGTGGCAGATGTCGGATAGAGACAGTGTCTGTCAGTCACCCGTCACTTCCTGCCTCATCTCCTTTCACCCTGACTCTCCTTTAACTCCTTCGGGGCCAAAGATCCCTCACGGGACCAGGACCTCCTGCGCCCACCGTATTGTGGGACTGCTCCTCTGTCAGTCCCTCCCTGAAGAAGTGGTCAGTGATCACTTTTACTCCAAAACCTGGACAAGGAGGTCCCTCTTCCTCCTCCTCACTGGAGCGTTGACCCCCACTCGCCACTCTTCCATTGTTACGGTGGTCTCAATGCACAGAGCTCATTTTCATAACTACATCAGGCCCGCCACGCCAAACAAAGACCCGAGCAGCAGCTGATGCCGGGTTGAAGAATGAAGGCGCCTGGAAGGGCAGGATTTACATGCTAACGCGAGGACTCCCCTTTACTTACAGTCTGAGTGCAGCCATAAATCCACACGGAGATGCATTTACCTTCACGTCTCTTGTCGATGTCACGCCATTAGCCTTGTTCAAACTAATTAGGGTTTTTTTTCTTCTGTTTAATGGGTTCTAGGAGCTGGACCGTCTGGAGCAGCTACAGAGCAAACTCCACTCCTACTCGTTGTTCGGCCTTCCCAAGGTGCCGCGGCAGCTCTCCTTCCACCAGGACTCCTGGGAGGAGGAGGAGGAGGAGGCCAACCTCGCCATGGAGGACAGTTGGCAGATGCTGCTGGACAACACAGAGGTACAGCAAACTCACACATACACACTTGTGGTTCCTGCTTTATCCTAGCTAGTAAGTATTTTTCAGATCTTCAGCCAGAGCACTGCTGACTTTTCCTGAGTCCCAGCTCATGACTTTAAGGCGACGTGGCTTTTTTAGTAAGGAAATTAGGCATTTGAAATCGGTAACTTCTTTAAAGTCTCTTCTTCTCCTTTTAATGACCTGGTCAACTGTTTGGCGGAGCTCATTCTAAGTCACTTATTTCTTATTGAAAAATGTGACTGAACCTTTTTATCATGTGACCCAGTGGCAGTATGTATATGAGAAATAGCAAGGGGCCAAGGACGGCGCCCTGGGGGACACCACAGGCCAAAAGGGCGACTGAAGAGGAAGCATTTACCAGTTTTATTTATTAATTTTTTGGACTTGAGACTGGAGAGCACACGAGGACTTACTAAAGAGAATTATGTAACCTGGTACACCCAAAACAGTTGAATAAATAAAAGATGGGAAGAGTTTTCTTTTTTTTTTATTTTGATGAAGAAATTTAAGGGTTTAAACAGGTTTCCCACGCTTATATCTTGACCTTTTTTTTCTTTGGCCTGATCATTTTTATTCACTTTTACATACTATATTAACCCCCAGAACCAAAAACTCGTGAAAAAAATGGACAAACCGATCTCAAAATAATGAGCATGTTCTTACTATAAAAATCCAAAACATGCCCAGTGAAACATTTAGAGGAAGGAAAAGGACATTGCAGATGTGAACATATAAAAGTAAAGTGTTTTATATGTTCAAGGGTTCCAAAGTCACGCAAGAACAACTTTTGGATCGACTTTTTCCCGTCACATATCTCCCCGGTTTTAAACTGGCAGAGAGTTTCAAGTCAGCACTTTTGGTAGAAGTTGACGCCGCTGCTCCAAACAGCGTTGTTTTCATTCTGCGACGCTGTCGTGATGATCGTCATGATTAAAGGATGATTAACTTCATAGAATTTATTAATATCTAATATTAATAATAAGCAAAGGAGAACTCATAATCTGGCGCTCTTGAAACATTTACATCCACTCCCTTATCAGTGATCCAGCTGATTGTAAAGACCGTCAAACACGTCCTGCTTCCCGTCACGACCCGCCTCCCTCTTCATCATCAGTTATCTCGGGTCACACCTGCTGCGTGTTTTCCCAGACCGATGCCGCTTTAAGGAACCGTTCATGCATACGGTATATAATTGATAACAGCCATCACGCCGTCGCCGGCTTCCACCTGTTAATGTGTACACGACTAATCAGCGGGCGGGGGTGTCATCACTCAGCTGCTGTCCAGCCGCTCATTCTGATCCCCGATTGTCTCATGAGACGCTTTTACCCGCATGCCGCTCAGGAATCCATGTGGTGACGGGAGGGACTAGAACATCCGGACGTTAGAAGGCACCACAAACAACTGACCCAACCAGGAACATCTAATAGATTAATATATGAAACTACACACAGCTGCAGGAGACTAACTACTCACTGAACAGCCATAACATTATAACCCCTGACAGCTGAAGTCCCACTAATATTATCTTTTTAAAATAGAGATAATAGTCAGTGTGTGGGACATATTAGGGAGGTAATAATGCGCCAATAATGCTGCATTTACAGCTGCCTAGTTTTCTAAAATTAATGAGATTAAGAGTGAAGCATACTTACATTCAGACAAGGATCAGCCATAATATTATAACCACTGAGTGGTGATGTGATGAACATTGCGATATGTTAAGCGGTAATTGGGCATTTTGTCCTGAAGATGGTGTTTAGGAAGCCAGAGAAATGGACATGAGTATGGATCTGAGTGAAATTGAGAGATGCCGGATTGCATTGGCTAGACAACAGAGTCAGAGCATCTACAAAACTGCATGAGACATACACATTATTTAGGCAGGTGGTTATAATGTTGTGGATGATCAGGGAAATATCATTTCGTTGAGTTATGCCTCAACCCTGAATTTGAATGAGCCGAAGTTCAACCATGGGATCAAGAAAAAAGTACAGATTATAAAACAAAATGCATTCATTGCATGATTCCGAAACACTATAACCACTAAGAGGAGGTCCAGAATGATGCATAATTATGAATAAGCTGGTTTTATAAATAATCTTTTATTGAACAACACCTCTGTTCTGTTTGTGCAGACGCTGACGAGGCGTCAGTTCCACCAGCAGGAGGCGATATGGGAGCTGCTGCACACAGAGGCCACCTACATAAAGAAACTGCGAGTCATCACTGATGTAAGTTGCTGACACACGGAGAAGATAACGCGCTGATACAAGTCTGACCGTTGTGTAAGGCGGTCTGGCTTCTGTAGCGAGGCTGGCACAAACCCAATGAAGCTATTGTTGAGGCTTTATCTCTTCTGAGTGAGCTTTACGTCCAGCAAAGGGTGAATCTGATAACCTCCATATCAGATTAGTGTCTCACCCACATTCTTCTGTGTCACCCTCTCCAGCTGTTCCTTTCTGGGCTCCTGAACCTGCAGGAGAGCGGCCTGCTGACGGAGGCGGAGCCCGCCAAGCTTTTCAGCAACATCCAGGAGATAGTTCGCCTCCATACATCCCTGTGGAACCAGGTCATGCTGCCCGTCCTGGAGAAGGCCAGGCAGGCCAGGGCGCTGCTCGACCCCACAGACCTTCACCACGGCTTCAGGACGGTCAGTTTGAATAATACCCTAAATATATTCCAGCTCTTGTCTACAGCTGTGGACTTTACTACAGAACCCTTGTTTGTGCTGTTCTGACCTATGACTCGCTTATCAATCTGATAAGTGATAGCGGGAACTTTGGTTGACTTATTATGGATGGAAGCTCCATAAAAAGGAGCTTCAAGGCCAACAAATGGTTATAGAATATGTAAATGTTTACATATTTATAAAGGTTTACATAATTTAATTGAAAATACATGCAATTTGTCTCAGAGGACTTAAAAAAGCATCATAAAGGAGGCAGGTGGTTTTATTGTTATGGCTGATTATTGTAAATACAGTCAATCTACAACGGTTTTCTATTTATTATTGTTTTGCGTAAATTTGGCCATTTAATGCTATCACTGCTTCTCTGTGACTCATTTTTCTCTTCCTCGCCATCTTTGATACTTGCAAAAATAATTGTCTTTTCTTCAAGCTGTCAAACTATTCTTGTTCTCCTGCTGCCATTTCCACAGATAACTAGGTTATATATATATATATCTATGTCTTAATGCTCAGACTTGGTAAATGAAAAAGAGAAACAGCTGTTTTTCTCTCACTGTTTGACTATTTTGGAGATACTGCACTTTGGCTTTGTACGTCACTTTCGCCCAGAACCGTCTGTGTTTTAGTCGGAGGCTGGAATAAATGTTTTCCCCTCGCATAGATGTTTGCAGTTTCTCTAACCCTGGTCTGTGTTTATGCTTGTGTGCACAGTTTGGCTCCAGGTTCCAACCCTACATCCGCTACTGCATGGAGGAGGAGGGCTGCATGGAGTACATGCGCTCGCTTCTCAGGGACAACGACCTCTTCAGGACCTACGTCACGGTCAGTTCTCGCCTGGTTAACCCCGAACAACACTCTGTAACAACAACCGAAACGCTGGTTGTTTTCATCGCAGCTCTGCCTCGTTAGATGTTTAATTTCCTGTCTTTGTCCGCCGCTACTCAGTGGGGAGAGATGCACAAGCAGTGTAACCGCCTGAAGCTGGCCGACATGGTGGCCAAACCTCACCAGAGACTCACCAAGTACCCGCTGCTGCTGAAGAGCGTGCTCAAGAAGACGGACGAGCCGTCGGCCCGCGACATCCTCAACAGCATGGTAAGGGTTCCGCACAATGTACGCACTTATGTATGAATGTAAATCTGTGAAAGAGGGACATAACAAATGTGAGAGACCCTCAGGGCAGAGAAGACCTCCATAAGAACTATCCCAAACATTATACATTCCACATTCCATACCACCTATGTCCGATAGGGTGTGCTCTACCCGCACACCTTGACCTTTGGGTGTGATATAAGATGAGTGTTTTATCAGAATCTAGCATTATACACGGGCAGAAGACCAACTACAGGCCTTTAAGCGAGGAGGAGATAGAAAGAATGTTTGTATTGTAAAAATAATAGTTCTCAACATTTTCTAAAATCCTTTTGGCCCTCTTAGTATTATGCAAATTTTGAGGGAACATGTCCTTCAGAGACCAAGCCTATATCGTGAATTCTTGGGTATATGAGAGTGGCTTTGACAGTCGACACAAAAAGTTCAGTATTTTTTGTGTTGAGTACTCAAGTATTTTTTCATTAGTATTCCAAGCTTGGAGTCTGATTCTTGCAGTTGTTTTTCTTTTTCATATTTAATCATCTAATTAAATGTTTCCAATTTACCGCCGTGATTGGGGGCCAGATATGAATCATTTAAATGACATACTTTACCGCCTGGCTAAGACGGAGACCCGGCACGAGTAACAGTAAACAAAACACTTCATTAAACCCAATAAAAACAAATCCTACCGAGTGTTGACAGTACCGTCAGTAAGGTTGGGTGATGATGAACGGAGATTGGGTGTGTGTTTGTTTATATCAAACCTTGAGGACCATAACCAAACTAAGTTCCTGTTGGATGAGCAGACAGAGTGGTCAAGTGAAGCAGGAGAACCTGATCACCACAGGAGCTCCAGGTCAGACAGACAGTAATATGTCGCCCCCTAGTGGAGCCCAGGTGTCATAACAGGACCAAGTCTGGCTCCCTCTGCCACATAACATAAGAATAGAAGAGGGTCCACATCCCACCAGAGTTTGTAGTTTTGGTTATTAATGCGGTTTTTTAAAAGGTTTTCACACGTTTGGTATTTCTGTGAAGGTGGCCGCCGTGGAGGGCTTCATCAACAGCGTGGACTCCCAGATGAGACAGCGTCAGGAACAGCAAAAGCTGGCCACCATCTCTGGCCGCATCGACTCCTACGAGGCCGTAGAGGGCAGCAGCGAGGAGGTGGAGAAGGTAAGACGTCTCCAGGGCTCTGCTGCTCTCCCAACTCTTCCCAACTTTCTGCTTCATGCTCTCGTCCTCTGTCCTCCTTCAGATCCTCAAAGAGTTCAACTGCTTTGACCTGATGGCGCCCATGAGTGGGACCTCGCCGGAGGAGACGCGACAGCTGCACCTGGAGGGAGCGCTGAGGATGAAAGAGGGCAAAGACAGCAGGGTAAGACTGACTCACAAACACGATGAGCTCCTGTCTTCACGCTCAGTGTGGAGAAAATGAAGCTGAATGTGTTCCTGTGGGACCTGACATGAGTTTATCTGCCTTACAGATGGACGTCTACTGCGTCCTGTTCACCGACCTGCTGCTCATAACCAAGCCGGTGAAACGAGTGGAGAAAGTCAAAATCATCCGGCAGCCTCTCCTCATTCACAACGTCGTCTGTAAGGAGCTCAAAGACCCTGGTGAGTCCCCAGATTGAGTCTGTTTTTGATGCATCGGCAAATTTGATGGTCTCAAAAAGCCTTTTGTGTCATGAAAAAGCTGAAATCCTCACATTTGAGAAGTTTGAACCAGGTGGGATTAAAGATTTCACTTAATCAATGAATGTGAGCTTATTAGACGTTTTGCTTATTTTTCTTTCAGCACAAAATGTCGAGCAAAAAAAGGAATAAATTAAAAGTAATTCAAGTAAATGAGACGCATTAACTTCTCCGACTGTTATTATTATTAATTGCAGAAATGATGCATGATTAATTGATTGTTTTTTGCAGGAAGTTCTTATTTTCGTGTTCTTTTTTGTCCCTGCAGGCTCATTCATCCTCATCTACCTCAATGAGTTTAAGAGTGCAGTGGCAGCTTACACTTTCCAGGCCAACAGCGCCGCCCAGGGGCGAAGCTGGTTCGATGCAATCTGCAACGTCCAGGTTGGAAAACATTTTAAACGCTGAAGAAATGAGATTCAAAGACAAACATTTTGTGTTTTTGCATGCTGAACGTGGCTCCTCCATTCCCCTTTCCCCGCAGAACCAGCTCCAGAGGCTCCGCACTGAGGAGGTTCTACGGCAGCAGAACAATCTGAAGAAATGCACTGAGGGCGAGGAGGAAGCGGAGGAGGAAGATGAGAGCAGCAACTCCACCACCAGTTCCCCAAGCCTGAGACACAAAGACCAGCAGAACTCGAGGTACTGCAGTGTGCAGATAATAATAATAATAATAATAATAATAATAATAATAATACATTTAATAGATGAAGGAGAATACATGACTGATTTACACAAGAATAAATGTATCGGACCACTTTGACACGACCTTCAGCACATCTGGATTATTATCTGGACCCGCAACAAACTACTTAAACTTAAAGAAAATGTGATGCCTTGCCCACTGGAAGAACCTTTCAACTTTCTGACGACTAAAAGGAAAATATTAGTTTTTTTCTTGTCCAAAATAAAACTTAAACATCTAGACTTTTATCAAACCGAAACTTTGAAGACTAAAAAGAAACTGTATAATGTTGACTAAATATGATTTAAGACAATTATTAATGACATTTGACACATTAATAAGAATCAAATAAAAAATGGCTGGAAAAAGAAACTTTATTCCCAAGTGTTGAAAAAGCAAAACCCTAAACCCAATAGAAATGCAATTTATTTTTTGTTAAGGATTAAAATCTTTATATTTATTTATTCATTAAAATCTTAGAAAACTAAAGATTTATAGAAGGAAAAAGAGCAAGTCAAGACTCGAAGGGCTTTTGTCAAACCCAGGTCATATATTACAATAATAATAATACTAATAATAATGATAATAATGATAATAATATAAAACAGTTTTCAAGAAAGTTACAAAGCGATTTAAAAAACAAAACTAAGCCTATGATGTCGTCCCTGACAACAAGGGTATATCCCCGATAAAGCCCCCAATCCCCTGCGTTGTTCATTACATTCATTCATTCTATCAGGACCTACATGTAGAAACAATTGGACATTTGGTTGGGAAGTTTTGGTAAAAATATAGTAAAATAGAGTAAAATATATACATATATATACTAACATACCATAGACCTCCTAGAGTCGATTCATATGAGCAAATTTGGATTAAATCGGACGTACGGTTGTAGAATTATGGACCGAAAGTTTTGAACTCAATGCTCCCCCTTGTGGCAGAAATATGCAGCTTTCCTTTATCGATCCAGTTCTTCCTCTCATTAAAATCTATTGGGGTATTATGTTTGAAAAAGATCCATGAAATCATTCCTGAGTCAACGCGAAAGGTGTGTCAGACTCGGTTCCACCTATAAAGGAATCCGATAAATTAAACGACAAACCGGGATGTAATTTATAAGGCTATGTGAACGATAGTGGAATAAACCACATTAAATGACCATCAGAGATGTATTTGAGAGGAAGTCCAGAGCCTTAAAGGAGTAAGAATAACTAGAAAAGAGGCATTATTGGGTCTAGAACGGTCTCTCTCTGTGGTTCTGGTCAGGAGTCCAATATTTTTACACTCTGAGTAATGTTTTAATGGTTACATGTTTTTATTTTGTAGCTTCAGCTCTATTTTTGTTGTACATGTAAACCAACCGACATCTCTCCTCTCAGCCAATCAGATGGCTCCACTGAGACCCTGTCAGTGATGGACATCGAGGAAACAGCCGAGCACCATCAGCCTCCCGCCTCCAACATGAACCTGGAGAGAATCACTGAAAAGGACTCTGAGGTGGCGCCGCTGTCCGACAGGTCCGAGGTCCAGCAGTCTCAGTCCTCCAGCCCCCGCAGAATTCCCTCCGGCGTTTACTCTGAGCGCGATCAGGAGACGACGGGGGGTCCTGACGGCGATGAGATGGACCCCCAGTGTCGCTCTCTCTCCATGGACAGCGCCTACGGTACCCTCTCCCCCGAGTCCCTCCTCACGGAGCTGCAGCCACAGCCCGGCCAAAGTGAAGGAGAGGAGACAGAGGAGGAGGAGGGGGACAAGGACGGCGAGGAGGCGGAGCAGGAAGAGGCAAAAACAGAGGAGGGAGAGGAGACAAAAACAGAGGAGGCAGAGGAGACAAAAACAGCGGAGGTAGAGGAGGCAAAAACAGAGGCGGTAGAGGAGGAAGTAGTAGGAGAGGAGGAAGAGGAGGAGGAGGATGCTACCTCACTGGGTTCCCAGGTGTCAGTGGTCCAGTCCTTTAAACCTCGCCGGCGGCCTCACGTTAAGTCACGTCTCCACTGTCTCCAGAGGCTGTCCACCCTCGCCTTATCCCGCTCTGAGGACAATCTGCTGCAGCGCCTCCACTGTAAATCGCTCATATCGCACACTCGCTCCCTCAACTCTGAGGAGCACAGCCGCTCTCAGTGTGGAGACATGGACACGTCGCCGCTGACACACAGCCGCAGCCTGTCGGAGCTGGACCGCGACAGCATTGAGCTTCTCACCAGCGACCCGGACCCGTCTGACGACTGCTTGAACGCGGCCGCTGACAAACTGCGTGCCGGCCTGAGGATGGCGAAGACCCGGCGGGGCCACCTAGCGCCCTCTGGTCTGAGCGATGAGTCCCAGAGCAACAGGTCCGAAGGGGAAACGGCGCCATCTGCCTGCGTTGACAGGAACGACGAGTCATCGGCCGCTGGTGATTCAGAAGAGGGGTCGCCCAAAAAGAGGAAGTCACCAGCCCAGCAGCACAAGAAGTTGACACTGGCCCAGCTGTACAGGATACGCACCACCCTGGTGCTCAACTCCACCCTCACTGCATCGTAAGTCTTCACCTCTGCTTTAATGAGAGAGTTTATTAATATAATTTCTTAGAGACACTAAATGTAACAAAATGTTACAAATCCTTTGATCAAGCGTGTTTTTAAACAGTTGGGGGAGAAAAAAAATCACTCTCGAAATTCTATATTTCATGAAAATAGCCAAGCTTAATACCACCTCGTTGTTGGCCCCTTTGACCTGTGGTGACCCCCAGGGCTCCATCTTTGGCCCCTTACACTTTATTACATACAAACTATCCAGGAAGGATTTACCTTATTGAGTGAGCTGATGTGAGATCTGCCCAACCTCATTTCTTTTTGTACTGGTTTATTTGGCAAAGACATTGAACATTAGTAAACATTTCTGTAAATGTACTAGACTTAGCCAAAGGGTTATTTTTCATCCGCAGACCCTGGACAGAAGAAGAAAAAAACAACAAGATAAAAACATCAGATATATATAACCATATATAATCTTGAGAATAAATCCAAAGATACAATCCGTTAGCTTTGCCTAGCTTTAATCCAAGACTCCCACTAAGAAATATTACCCATATTTAAGTCCATAAATCCACAACTTTTCCTATTAATCATTCTTTGGATAAACAATAAGTCAAAAATATATTTGAATGATTATTGAAGATGCTTGAGGACGTTTTTATTACCTTTATTCACAGAGCTGTTCCGGTATTATCGCTCTTTGCACTAAGCTAACTAGTGTTAGCGTTGCATATGGCGTACAGACACGAGTGGAAAGAATCGTATTTCACCTTTTATGTTGATGTTTTCACCGATTTTGGCTGTAGATATTGTATTTTTGACTGAAGGGGACGTATTTATGAACTGTTTTTGTCGTCTTCTTTTTTCAGGGAGGTATAACCACTCTTCCAAAGAGCTGACCAGTGGGACAATAAGGAACAAGACTTGTTTTGCTTCGATGGACTGAATTATCTTGAGACACAAATGCACTCTCACTCTCTCTCTCGTCACCCTCTCCCTTGCCTCCTCTTTCTTTTTTGACGGCAAAAGTTCCTCGTTAGAACAATCTTTTTTTTATTTCTTTCATCTTTGCCGTCGCATTTGTTGACGAAAAAATTCTGGAGCGGGAGGGAGAGACGGAGAGACGCATTAACTGCTTGCACTTTGCAACAGAAGTAGCATCACGGGGAGCTGGACCGGGTTTTGGGGCGTGTGCAAGACGTGGACTTGCTGCTCCTGCAGAGAGAAAAGAGGAGAAGACCCCCATTTGGAGGATTTCAAACCTCAGAAGATCCGCCATCTCCTCCACTGAAAAAAAATGAATAAATAAAGAGATGCGAAGTCACATGGTTTAAATAAAACAGCACCAAGGACTTCCTCCTGATATTTGTACTACTCCTGGTTTGCTTCAATGGAAAAAAAAAAAATTGCACAGTTATCTATGTTGAGTAGAAGAATCACTATGGAGTGAATTTACTTTTACAGTCACACAAAGAATTTATTGTCGTTGTTGTCCAATCGTGTGTTTGTGGGTGTGTTTGTGTGTGTGCGTGTGCGTGCACGTGCGTGTGTGTGTGTGTGTGTGGATGAGTTTGAATGATGCACAGTCGTCGATTCCTGACTGAACCAAAACTGATCCCCTGTGAAAACGCTAACTCACCCAAAGACCAGAGCGGTCGGTAGATTCCCCAACGCAGGCCAATCCGACAGCTTCCATCACTGCGTTTGAACTGATGTGGGACTTATGAGAAGATGATCCGACTTTCCTCCAGATAATGACTGATATGGCTCACTATAGGTGTTTTTGAGCACTGTATATTTTTTTCTGGCTTGAGTGTCGACCTGCTCTTGAGGCCCGAACGGAAGAATAGGAGGCAGAAAAAAGAGAGTCTGCAGTCGTCGGTGTCGGAGCACCTTTTTCCATTTTTTCTTGTGTTTCTTTCTAACACTAATACGGGATTAAAGAAAAAGGCTGGAGTGAGTCTACGGAGCTGGTGTTTTTTTTCCAGGAGGTTTTTTTGAAATTAAAACAATAAAAAAACAGAAACTAAACATTGACAGTGAGTTATAATCCAAACATTGTCCAAACCAAATAAGTTAACTCTGTTTACTTTTAGTTCTTTTTTTTGTTTATTTGTAATATTTATTATGCTTGCTATGTTATATATATATATATATATTGTTTATATTGTTTGCTTCCATGATTTGTAAATTTCTTTTTTTGTGGATGTAGTCTTAATAATTTCAACTTGCCAGGCATGAATGTGCTATGAACCAAAATCATTGTTTCCTCTTTCAGGAAAGTGTCTTACAGAATAAAAATGCTAAAACACTCAACAGACCCTGGTTTTAATGCTTTAATCCAGAGTAATGGAGTGATTAAAACGGCCGTGCCGCTCCCCTCTCTTTACCGCAGACAGACGGCAGGTGGTTAAAGAATATATTTATGGAGGTGAAGAAGAGTAACAGCAGCGAGGTCCTGACCTTGCCAGGCAGTCATTCATTACATCATTGTGTTTGATGTTATGATGTTAATCCCAAACTGCATCATGTTTTATTTTTGTATTGTCCCGTCGCTGACATTCTCAATTAAGTTGGAAAAAAAACAAAAAAAAAACAGTCATGAGCAGGAAGTAGTGTAAAACAGGGACTGTTTTTCTGCACTGTAAAAAATGTATAGGTGTTCCTTGACTCCACTTAATGTACTCCATTATAAATAAAAGTCCTGCATTTACAATTTTACTTTGGTAGGAGTTAATGGTGCATAATATACTTAAATATAGAAAACAATGTCAGCACTCGTCAAGAAATGTTCTACCAATAATTAGAACATTTCTCAGGAAATGTTAATGTTTGCCAGATTGTGAATTGGTGTATATAGCAGTAGTAAATATATTAGGTTATTGCATTGAGAAATTGCCACGTTGCCATGGTAACAGTGCCCTCCTGAGTGTTTGGCTCCCTTTCAAAAATGAGATGCAAAAAACGTCTGATTGTCTATATGTAACCGGTGGAATTCTGAGTTTTGTTAATAATACTCAGGACCGGGAATCTCTTTGAAGATGTTTATTGTCTGAAAACATAAAAACCCATGTGTTCCTGTATACAAGGACACTATCCCGTGTAAGTGTACACAGATAACAACAAAGAAGAAATGAGGAGGGTACAATTTTCTTTTTTTAACTTAATTCAAATAAGAACAGTAATCAGAGAAAGATTGCACGAAATAAAAGGCTCATCAAAGATAATAATTAAATAAAAATAAAGAGCATTTAAGTAAACTAAGGACCACACAAGGGCAAGGCATAGCACATTAGATTAGCAAGGATTTTGAGATGAACTTGCATATGTTATTCAGTCTTTTTGATCATATTTACTATATATTTATGAAGATACTGTGAAATGTCTCAAAAAGATAGTAAATAATACAGTTTCAATCAATCTAATCTATCAATCTATGTTTCTTACAAAAAAAATCAATGATTGAAGCTGAAGGTTCGAACCGACCGGTAAAACAAAAATATTGTTACAATTAACACATTTTGTGTAATTTTAATCTGTCCTGTTACATATACCAATTATAATAGATATATCTCTATATAGAGAGAGATATACCTCTACATATAAAAGCTGCTGTAACAACCGAATTAATAAAGTCTCTATCTATTATTTATGGTCAAAAAAAAATCTAAATCAACTTCCGGGGGATTATTGTTTCGATTTAAATGGCTAAAGTTATAAATAAAGTTATATAATAATGAAGTTAAAAAAAAGAAAAAAAGCGGAAGTCACTATTTCTTCAAGCGGAAGTCAACCCACACTATAAGGCTATGTCTGAATGAACCAGAATGTAGACATCTAGTTATTCCACTGAATAATAGTTGAGGTTTCACGCCAAAGTGATGGAGAGATTTTGTTTATGAGCCACATTCTGTAGCTGATAAAGAAATATGCGGGGCTTAAGCAAAAAGCACTGTCGACAAAGAAATGCTGCATGGTTAGCACAAACGGATGGATGTCGTCTGGAAACCCTTAATTACGTGACACGGGACAGGTGTGTAAAACGTCATTGATCAGAATAAACAATATACTTGACTCCTCCATTGATGGATATCTAATATACTAAAATTGGTTAGTAAAGCCACAAATATTTCATCAGTACAAATTGTATACGTTCACAGAATCAAAAGAATCCATTTCATGTTATTATTCTTCATTAATTGCAAGAGACACTTAATATAATTAACAATAGGTAGGACTTACTAAGAATTGAGAGGGCTCACAAACTAACCATGTTCAATGATGAAATATTCTGTGGAAGCCACATAAAAGACTGAATTAGACTAAAAGAAATAACTTTCATCACAAATTGTGGAATTATTTGAGTCTTGGATTTTCTTTTTCTTTCTTTTTAAATTTGAGTTAAAGATTAACCTCATGAGATGACTATTCAAATATTCAGGTACGTTTTCATGGTTTAGGGACATTCAAAGGTGAGGCTTTGCAACTAATTGTAAGCTTTATTGTGACAAAAACAATAATTTAATCTATTGAATAATTAACAAAACGGTAACTCCCAGGTGTTGATGATATGTATATTTATGAAAGTTGAAGATGCAAAGTCACAATATTAGGTCCCTATAGAAAGATAACTGTCATTGCTAAAACTGACACATAATCATCTGATCAAAATTATTGGCTTTTCAGGGAATGGTTCACATGTAGAACTTTTAGTTTTAGTTGTCCTCAGATCTGATTCCTGCTAACATCTTTTGATTCTTTGCTCAATAGCCGGATCGCTGTAATTACTGTTTTTGAACCTGTGGCAGGGGTGGTTTAAGCTTGTTTTTTTTATTTCAAGTAGCCAAACTACCTCTTGTTAAATTACCGTTGCAGATCTTAGAATGGCTTGCTATTAATCCCTTACTACGAATACAAGCACTGGTATACTAAGTTTTGTATAATGATATTTATTTACACGTGTTTAAATGTGTGTTCACAGTATATGACTATGTAATAGTCTGTTTAAAAAAAAGAGGATCCTATTTGCTTGTCATTTTTAATATTAACAGAGTTTAGTTCTGAAAAATAGAGACTGACCATTAACATGTATTTCTATGCTACATAGCTTATTAGTTTGTTTTAATTAATTATTAATACACTATCAATACCTCTTAAAATTTCTGCAGGCTGTGCACAAATATTAACAGCGTATTGTTGTTCAAATCTACTTAATTCTTTTATATATCTGTGGTATCCAGATCATTCCTGTTAAGAATTTTGGCACTCCCTCCCGCTTTTTCCAACCCAATGATAATAGAGTTCACTACCAGGCTCAGGGCTGAGCTGCCCTCTGATTCCTCAACATGTTATGATATCCATGATAATCAGCCTAAAATAAAAAATCTAAATAAATACAAACTTTTCAACATAAAGCTTGAACCTTAATTCTAAAAATAAAATTGTTTGGCCAACAGCCTAATTATGTTCTTTTTGTTTTCTGTTGATTCCTAGACTCCCACAGCAACATGCCTGTAAGGAGGAGAATGCTCTTGATGAATGGCAGCACGATGCAGCACAGAATGAGCCTGTAGTCAACATGCCAGTTATAAGCTCTGTGGTCGGAGCACCAAACATTGACCCGCTGCACCTTCTCTCTTACAAGCCTCATAAAGACGAGAGCCAAGATCAGAAAGGTGATAAACATGAAGACTGCAGGTCAACGTGGGAGACCAGTGTCAAGAAACGACAGCACAAAAGAAGAAGTTACACTGATGAGGAATACAAACCGACCAATCACAAAGAAGAGGATACTCAGCGCAGACTGCTGGATATAGCTTTGAAACCTGAAATAAGGTTACACAGGATAGGTATGTAAAACTTGGATCATTTGAATCAACTAAAGACTGAAACCCACCTTGTTTAGATATTTGTTTTTAGAAGGTTCATACGATAAAAGCAAATCTGATAAATAGCCAGGACCAAGATTGTAAAGAGTTTTATAAAGCATCTTAATACCAACCATTATCGAAGCTCACAGGTAGCCAATGCACAGATTTTAAAATCGTGTAATGTGAACTCTCTTTCTGGTCCTTGTCGTCACGTGTGAAGAGTTTTGTAGTAACTATAGGTTAGAAATATTTTCCTTACGAAGAAGAGCATAAAGTTATCAATTCGGCAGGTGATGAAATCATTCCTTAGCGTCTCTGTTTTGGTTTCGGAGAGAGATGATAAAAGTCATCTTGTTTACATTTTTAAAGTTTGGAACAAAACTAAATTCTGAGTCAAAGATTACTTCCAGGTTTTTAACTTGTTGAAAGGGGTTTACTGTTTATCAGTTTTCTATGAAGTTTCTCTCTCTGTACTTCGGCATCGATAATTAGGACCTCAGTTTTGTCCTGGTTGAGTGGAAGAAAGTTCTCTCTCATCTATAGCTTGATGTCCTAAATACAGTTAAAATGGACATTGATGGGGGTTTCTACATTTTCAATGTCTCTTAAAACAAAATTTTGGGCAAAAGTTTTTTTTCTCCCTTTTCTCATCATTTTTTTATGTGGTTTGAAATGTTATGTAACTTAACAAAAATATTAAAAAACACAGTTTGAAAAAAAAAAAAAAAGGGCATTGATCGGCCTGAGTTATCAGGAGACAGAGCAATGTGTCATGAGTATAACTATGGAAATGTATGCCCCGCCTCCTGATGATGCTTCCAAGTGGCAGCATGTACAGATCGAAAAGTATCAAACTTAAAATTGAGCCTTGAGTGACCGCATAATCCATTTTTAAGCTTTTTGATCTATATTCATCAATGGCTATATATAAATATAATAGTTATAGTTAGTTTACAATAGTTTACAATTCCAGAGAGGACAGCAAGATGGTGAACTCTATCTCAGAAAAATGTGTCTACTGATTAAAAACAAGCTTTTCTAAATTTTAACTTAAAAATTGACAGTTCTGTAATTTTGAAGCAGTGTGGCGTCTAAATTATTTAGCTTCAGATGGGGTGTAGGTATGGCAGTCTCGAAGGCAGTTGGGAAAACACACATTTGAAGCAGATCATTTAAAAAATTCTTAACTGTTTTAAAAAAGGATGTGGGAATAGGATCTGGAACGCAGGTTCCTGGTTTTAATTGCGATATGACTTTACCTACCCTTTTTCAGCATTAAGCAGGACAAACTTCTCCAGAGTTCCCTCATGTAAAAACAAAGGTTCTGGGTTGTTAAAATTAGAAGTTGGTTGAAATACTGCTGGACCATGTCTACATTTGTTACTTTTCATCACAGTAGTATCCTGCTTAGGGCTGCTGTGACTAGTGGACGTAATTGAATAAGTTGATAGAGAAAATTTGTTGACATCAATTTTTATAGTCGATGCAGGGCTCGACTATTCAGCTTCATACATGTTGAAGATGTTTTTCCTACAATGCCACTACGTGCTTAATACGACGTGACGTTAATCGTTTTCCTGCTCCAGTCATTGGTCGGCAGAGCTTCTCCACAAACTCTTAAATTAACAGCAACTACAGATTCCAACTCCCTTTCTTCAGAGTCTGACTCCATTTTAAATTTTTTATTTCCTTTCGCTTATCCGTGTCCGTGTCACGGTGGCAGCAAGGAATTTTCAGATATCCCTCTCTGCAGCAACACTCTCCAGCTCATCCTGGGGGATGATGATGATAAATATCGTCCATCCAGCGAGTTCTGCATCCACGTCGAGATCTCTTTCTAGTTGGACGTGCAAAAAAACCCTCCAAAGGGATGCGTCCTGGAGGCATCCTCGTTAGTTACCTGAACCATCTCAACTGGCTTCTTTTGACGCGAAGGAGCAGCGGCTCTACGCCGAGTTGCTGCCTGATGTCTGAGGTCCGTACACTATCTCTTAGGCTGATCTCAGTCACCCTATGAAGGAAGCTCATTTCAGCCACTAGGGTCCTTGACCTCATTCTTTCTGTCACTACCAAGAGCTCATGACCATATATGTGGGTTGGAATGCAGATGAAGTGGTAAATTGAGAGCTTTGCCTTACGACTTGGCACTTTCTTCACCACAAAAGACATCATAACCCCTGTATTACTGCTGATCCTGCACCGAACCACCTGTCCGATCCATTTTCCCATCATTTCGAGAACAAGACCCCAAGATAATTGAACTCCTTTGATGAAGTAGCATATCCTCCAAACCGAAGGTGACAGTCCAATGATTCTCTGCAGAGAACCATGGCCTCAGATTTGGAGGTGCTAATTCTCATACCGGCCACTTCACAATCAGCTGCAAACCGATTCAGTGCATGCTGGAGGTCACCCTAGACAACGTTACCCGGGAGTAGCACAGCAGCACAAGCGTTACGCACGAGAACCTGAGGTGAAAACCTCAATCTGCATGATTGCCCATTTTCAATTATGTTCAATAATTGAAAATGCTTGCTATTACATTGTGTACGTTCACGTTTGATGCAACCCTGAAACAGGGCGCTCTGCGCCCACCACTTAGGTGGTTGTGGGAGAGACAGGAGGGTGGGGTATGTCAGTGAATGATAACGTCAGTAAATTCAATTAAAACACAGACTTCTCTTATCCGATGTGAATTCCAGAGCCCACCTTCTGGAATTCACCCCTCAGCGTAACTTTAGGCGGCCTGTTCCCTCTAGTCCGCCGCACATCCCACACGTTGGACCAGCCCAACCCTCCTGTCTTTCCTGTTCCTGCCTCAGCGGTCTGCGCTGAGCGCCTTGGTGTCATTGAGTTACCAAACTCTCTTCTGTGATAACTTGGCTCATGTGTCAATGAAGAACGCAGCTAGCTACGATAACGAACATAAATTTCAGGACACATTGGTCATCCACCATCCAAACAAACGGTTCAAAACAGTATTTCATTACATCCACCGCACCTGTCATAATTCGATTGGGAAAGAAGCGTAAAAAGCAGTCAGTGGAAACAATAAAAATTAATCCTGATGCTGATTCGCACGGGACTGAAATTATCACCTGACCTCTTTGGTTGGTGAAATATGGTAAGTAATTTACGATGGAGTTGTTATTTTACACAAGCATGGTGCATTCACACAGGATTCATAACAAACACATCCTCCATTATTATTACAAATGACCTCAGGTCCCCTGATGATATAGTCCCGTGTGATTAGGGCATTTAGTTAGTCTGAGTTTTGCACTTTATTAGCTTTACCTGACTTTCCATTTTGTTTATGAGCAGTATTTGTCATAGCAACGTCAAACATTGAATGTTTACTTAGGTTTTTTTTCGAGAAAATTAATCATTTAGATTAATCGATAGAATAGTTGATGGATTCATTGATTGAAAAGTACTGGTCAGTGGCAGCCATTATCCTGTTCCTCTAATTTCTGTCCCTCCAGAGCTCGCACAGCAACATGTTTGTGAGGAGGAGATGGAGAATCTCACTGACCAGCAACTTTGTAACCAGGAGAGCAACACCAGGATGGACCAAGAGAAGCCAGGGCCATGCCAGATTAAATTGGAACAGGAGGAACTCTCCTTCAGTCGGGAGGGACAGCAGCTTCTTGTAAAGCGGGAGACAGATACCTCTTTATTGATTCCTACTTATGAGGAAAGTGACCACAGTGAGGATAAGACTCTACATGCAGCACAGAATGAGCCTGTAGTCAACATGCCAGTTATAAGCTCTGTGGTCGGAGCACCAATCATTGACCCGCTGCTCCTTCTCTCTAACAAGCCTCATAAAGACGAGAGCCAAGATCAGAAAGGTGATAAACATGAAGACTGCAGGTCAACGTGGGAGACCAGTGTCAAGAAACGACAGAACAAAAGAAGAAGTTACACTGATGAGGAATACAAACCGACCAATCACAAAGAAGAGGATCCTCAGCGCAGACTGCTGGATATAGCTTTGAAACCTGAAATAAGGTTACACAGGATAGGTATGTAAAACTTGGATAATTTGAAAAACCTAAAGAGAATTTTCATTAGCTTAGACTGAAACCCACCTGATTATATACAGCATTTGCTGCTAATAACTTTTTACCCTGTCTACATTTCATCACAGTACTATCCTGTTTCTTTTGTTTCTGTGCCTCCAGAGTTTCCACTGGAACATGTCTGTAAGGAAGAGAAGGAGGATCTCATTGACCAGCAGCTCTTCAACCAGGAGAGGAACTCCACTATGGAACAAGAGGAGCCAGAGATACTACAGATTAAACAGGAACAGATTGACCTCTGGACAAGACAGGAGGTAGAGCAGCGTGTAGTGAAGCAGGAGACTGATACTTTTATGTTGACTCCTTCTTTTGAAGAAAATAAGTACAGTGACAATCAGACTCTGTATTTCAATCTCAATGAAAATCTTAATACAGCACAGAAAGAGTCTTTAGTCAACTTACCGATAATAAGCTGTGTGGTAGGAAAACCGAACAGCGACCTTCTGCTGCCCTTTAACAGCTCTGGTGTAGTTGAATGCCAGGGCACGAAAGGAGACGCATGTGAAAAATATTCAAATTTAAAGGCAAAATTACAGTGTAAAACAAATTCAAGTGAGAGGCCATATATCTGTAAAATATGCGGGAAAGGTTTTAGACTGAATGGTGAACTGACGGCCCACATTAGAATCCACTTAGATGAGAAGCCACTTGTGTGTAAAGCATATGGGAGAAGTTTCAGATATAAAGGTCAATTGATGGACCATATGAGAATCCACACAGGTGAGAGGCCATATCTCTGTAAAACATGTGGGAGAGGTTTCAGATTTAAAGGTCAATTGTCGGACCATATGAGAATCCACACCGGTGAGAGGCCATATCTCTGCAAAACCTGTGGGAGAGGTTTCAGACTGAAGAGTCTATTGAAGGCCCACATTAGAATCCACTCAGATGAGAGGCCACATGTCTGCAAAACATGTGGGAAAGGTTTCAAATCTAAAAGTGCATTAGCACAGCACATGAGAATCCACACAGGTGGTAGGCCACATGTCTGCAATACATGTGAGAAAGGTTTCAGACTAAGAAGTGAACTGACTGTCCACATGAGAATCCACTCAGATGTGAAGCCATTTGTTTGTAAAACGTGTGGGAAAGGTTTCAGACTGAAGGTTGAATTGAGATTCCACATGGGAATCCACACGGATGAGAAGTCATACGTGTGTAAAATATGTGGGCTAGGTTGCAGAACTAAAATGTTATTGACAGACCACATAAGAATCCACACCGATGAGAAGCCATATGTTTGTGAAACATGTGGTCAAGGTTTCAGATCTGCACGTACGTTAACACAGCACATTAGAATCCACACAGGTGAGAGGCCATGTGTTTGTCAAACATGTGGTCAAGGTTTCAGATCTTCAAGCACATTAGCAGGGCACATTAGAATCCACACAGATGAGAGGCCGTTTGTTTGCAAGACGTGTGGGAAACGTTTCAGACGTAATCCTGACCTTACAACCCACATGAGTGTCCACTCAGATGTGAAGCCGTTTGTTTGCAAAATATGTGGGAGTGGTTTCAGGTATAAAACTGTATTGACGCACCACATGATGACCCACTCGGACGAGAAGCCATTTGTTTGTGAAACAACAGGGAAAGATTTTTGTGGGGAAGACATAAGACAGAATGGTCATTTGATAACCTACATGATAAATACTCCTGCCTTTACAGGTCTGCTTGAAAACACTGCTGCGCTGTGTTTGAATTGGTGAAGCACAGACTCTCGCGAGCAGGTGAGCAATGATGCTTTAAAAGAAGACGGCATGTGAGGGAAGACAGAGTTCATTTCGATTATGGTTAAAAACACAAGGACTTTGGAATGTCCAACTTACACACATCAGAAAAGCAATGAGCCTTCAAATTTTTTTAATCTCCGATGAAAAGGAACCCATTTCTCTGGCTTTTAAGTTGAGCTATTGATGTAATGTGCTTGAAGAGGTTTGCTGTACATCTGCTTTTTCATGTTAATTCACCGAAATGACGTGATACTTCATTGATACATGATTTTTGTTTTTCCCGTGCAATTCTGGTAACCACAGCTGTTGGTCTATAACCGAAAATGATATGGAATTTGTTTTACATTGTAGAAAATATTAAGCAGGGAGTTTTGTTGTTATGGCTGATTGCTGTGTATTAAGCTAGAATGGGACTAAATTCCACTCTGAAACCTTCAAAAACTAAGTACCTCCCTTCCCAAACTCTCATTGATTGTTGTTAAAAGAATAAGTGATGTAAACACACTCCAGCTGCCAATCCAGAATAAACAAAATGATTGAATACTATTATATAGCACTAAAGTTGGAACATCAAATATCTTCTCCTTCAGCTGTATTCAAATCCATTTAGGCTAAATTCTGTTTTAAGTGTTATTTTATAAAATGTCCAAACTTCTTTGGATTTGGGTCTTGTTAATACTTAAAGTAACCGAAACACTTTGTTCTAAAGCATCACTCATCTGTTCTCGTTAGGTTTTGGGAACATTGGATCACATATTTAGTCCAGCTGTCTGTCTGGTCTGACAGACGTGCCTCAGATGTGAGCCGCCTCCATGACAAAGTGTCCAGCACACATGCAGGCCAGAGCGGGGCCTGATGCCCCACGGTAACATGGTGGCCAAGGTGTATTTACAGGTGATTATATCAGCTAATCGGTGGATTACAGCATGTTGAGTCCACACATGCCTCTAAGCTGCAGAGAAAAGGCGGTATGGTCCTGTGGGATTTTCTGTTTAATCTGGTCCCAGAAAGCAGCGGCCCCTCCCGCGCTCACATCTGGCCCGTCGGGATTTACTCTTGTAATCCCTCGATTTTAAAACAATTTTACTCTGCTTTAATGCAGGGCTTTAATTATTAAAATGCAGCTTTCTCTTTCAGCAATGAAGTAATTACACATGCCTGTTCGATTAGCCTTCGCTAATGAGGTCGGCCCTATTCAGCTGCAGGATGGCGGCCTCCTATAGATTATTGTCAGGTGTGTGATGTCGTGCTATGCAGTGCATTTCACCATTCTCTTCCAGACAGACGGTAAAATAAAGTCGAATCAATCCAAAAATTGTTATGCAAGTGTATCATTTGTGTGCGCACACTCTGTTATTGTTTGCGCCGGCGGGAGTGCACTCTGCCTGCAGCTGGGGCGGTGCACCGGTTAACGCCACCTGCTGTGGCAGATGTCAGAAACCATGCTGTAAAAAATGTCCGATTAACACAAAGGGGCACTTTGGCAAATCCTGATTATGGGAGCACTTTCATTTATTAAACTCAGCCTATCCTCTGTGCTCTCTCTGAGCGGGGGATTAAAACCAGGTAGACACCATTGTCTATGGAAACAATCCCTCTTTAAGCTCTCGCTGCTTCCTGGTGTCCTGGACAGGCCTGGCTGGCTGCTGGGTCGCCTGTCTGTAATCTCACTAGGGGCTTATAAGTCACTACAAGCGCTACACATTCCCATTCATCAACATCATCCCCTTTAGAGGCACTAGGTGATTGGATTTAGAACATGTTCTACAGGGGCGGGAAAAAAAAACATAACAGCGAACCAAAGCGTGTTTACAAGAGCTGTGCTGTGAAAAGGCCCGTGGATGAGTGGCGGCCATATGGTATAGATAACCCTGAGAACATCTGCCATCTATCAGTACCACGCAACGCCATTAGACGGGTGGCTTTGACCTTCATGTGGAGCACAGGAACATCTGGCTCTCTCGTGCTCCTGTGAACCCCTCAAACCACCATTTAGCAAACAAAGACCCTGAAAGATCCAGAGTGGGTTTTTAGAAACTTGACGAAAAAAAGTTCAAAAGTTTCATCCGATGGCAGATCTCCTACGTTATAGGTCGAATAAGAAAAGTACTCATATATTCCCCAGGAGGAATCCACAAGCAATTGGACAGTAAATTAGAAAGAGCTGCATCTTTAGCAGTGGTACCCATATTTTGCAGTACTAATGCAATTTAAACAACGATGTAGGAAAAGAAACCCCAACAGTTGATGCTCACAAATCCTCCAACCCTTCACTTAAGCTTTTTCTGCAAAGAGGAGTGGGCCAAAGTTCCACCACAGTGATGTCAGAGACTGATTTTCTGTCAGTCAGAAGCATTTGGTTACAGTTTTTGCTGCTACAGGTCAAGGTCAACCTCATTATCTGTGAAGGACGATTTGTTGTACAGCCAGCAAAGAATAAAAACAGTAAACATTCCACGCAACAAACAAACAAACACTGTGCTCTGTACACTCTGATTGTATTCAATCAATCTAGTTTTCAAGGTTAGTGACCCAAACCAACGAATAAAAGTGAATGTTAAAACAGGCTCACTAAAGCACTGCACATCATTTAAACCAAATGTCTTTTTCTCGATGTTGGAATATAAATGAACCTTTAAGGTGAATTATACTTTTGCGTCTTATTTAACTGTTTACAAGGAATTACTCAATACATATGTGAAACATCAGATTAGACGCCAAAGCTGCCGTGTTTTAAAGGGAACCTCTACTAAAAAGACATTAATGTATCATTATGCCATAAATGTTTTTTATAATGATACAAGGTGTTAAGAAGACATAAAATACTGTCATTACTTTATAAATCCACAAAGTGGATATGACCTACGCAGGTTGCCATGACTTTAACGATCTATTGCATTATGGGTTGCTGACGTAGAATGGTTGATGTCGCGCTGAGCAGCTGCTGTTTGTCGTTGTTTTTCTAGCATTGGTGAGAGAAAAATCAATATAATGTCGCATTGTGCTGCTTTTGGTTGTACTTTCCAGTCGAAGGACAATACGGGAATTGATGTATCTTCATCTTCACCGTTCCACCTGCCTCCCTTTCATTCACACACATGGATTTCGTCTTGCTCCCATTGACTTTCATTCACCTCTTCTCTCCAGCGCGTACCTCCACATCTCCAGTTTTTCCTAAACCTGCTGTCACTACAGATCACAATGTCATCCACCAGCATCATATTCCTGGTTGACCCCTGCCTGACCTCATCTGTAAGCCTGTCCATCACCATGAGAATACCACCGGAATAAGAAGAGGTTCAGAGCCGATCCTTGCAGCAGTCCCACCCCCGACTTCAACCCATGTGTCACTCCTACATCTCCACTGTCATACCGTTCACCTGGTCCAACTACAGTTGTAAAGTGATTAACATACATCAGTATCAGCGCCTACAATTTTATTAATGTAATGTGTTTTACGGGGTTTAAGAGCAGGATGCTTACCTTCATTTAAAACAGTTTATATCTTCTCATTTAGTTCTTCCTGTTTCGATGCCTTTACAAAATGAGTTTCCACACAATCCCTGTACGTAGCAGGGAGGTGATAATGTATTGCCAGCTGGCATAAATTCATCTCACAAAGACGCAGCATATGCTAGAGGATCAATTTGTCTTTATCCCGGCGAAGGTTGTTTTGTTTTCTAAATTGAAGGAGCAGAAGGTCCCACTTTCACGCGACATTACAGACTCCTCACCTCAATAATTGTATCAGCGCATAAGGAGCTTACTGTAATTACAATATTGTCTTCTCAGGGCAGCGGCCTAAAACATAGAAGACAAATCGTCCATTTCTAAATTAAACTGGTTGAAAGAGAAGCTACACTGGAGGAGGACAGAGGGATTAACATGTAAGTATGGGACATTTAATATTTACAGCACAATCACACAATTAATCTGACAGTGGGTTCTAATACCTGGACCCACCGGGCCTCCGCCATCCTCATTTGCAGGTCACCAGTTTGTCATCCGAATCCCACCCATCGTGAAACGTATGTGTAGTTTAACCCTAAATAAATGTCACTTTGGACGGTACTTTGGTTTACATGCAGCCTCACAGAAACTCTTCTTGTAGATTTATAACCTCTTTGAAAAACTCTGTCATAGTCATTATGTTGAGTTTCTTACTTACGACTCTACTCTTGTAATATCATGACGCGATTCTTGTGACAGGATTTCTTAACGAAATGGTAGTTTCTCTGGAATTACAGCTTTATGTGTGTGTATATATATATACAAATACTTTGTGGATGTAGGTATGTATTTATATAGAGTATATAAATACAGAGTATATATATAAAAATATATATTAATATCGATAAGCTGTATATATACGGTATCTCTATATATATATACTGTATATATGTACTGTATATAGTTATATATATATATATATATATACTGAATATATACTATATATACATATATACACTGTATATAATAATAATACATTTAATTTATAATGCACTTTACATTTGGATCAAATCTCAAAGTGCTAGATTTGATCTAAATATATATACTATATATGCTTTATAGTTTTATATATTTATAAGGAGTATATGACTGTACTCCTTATAATATTATGACTCTAATACTTGGACTATTTGAATAATCATGACTGTATGTTTGTAAAACTCTAGGATACTGTTGTTTTCTTACGATTATTTGGTTTATTCAATGTGAATAATACATGAATAATAACCACATGCTGAAGGTCAAGGGGACGTCTTTGAATGTCTTGTTTCAATTAAATCTATAAGCAAAACTGGAAACTATTACCAATTTATAATTTAACAATTATAACTTTTTCTTAGTTGCAACTTTATTTTTCTTCTGACAGAATAAGCTAATAAAATAACAACTTTACTCTTCCGATGTCATGACTTTATTTCGCTAATATTATTACATTTAGCATATACTTTCATGTACTATACACATTTCTTGTGGAATTACTGCTTTATTTTGATAATGTTAGGACTTTTCTCTTAATTACAACCCTGAACTTGTAATGTCTCCTATAATAATTGTTATAATGTCATATCCTTTATTCCATAAAATGGTGATGTTATTTTCAAAATATTGTCCTTCTCTTGTAAAATGATGTTATTCATAAGATAGATTTTCTTTACACTTAAATGATTGTTTCTTAATTTTATCAATTATGACTCAATTCTTGTAATATATAACTTTTCTTGAAAAATCCAATTATTCTTCTAATTCTATGTCTTTTATTGCTTCATTCTTGTAACCACATTTTTTTTATTGTAAAACAATATCTTTATACTTGTATTATTATATTTTTATCAAGTAAAATGACTAATATTTTCCTAATTTTATTCCAATACCCTTGAAATATTCTGACTTTTTCCATTACAACCTTTTAACCGTATTCTGAAATGAATTACAAAAAATGTTTTTTTTTTAACAAATGCCAACTTAATACTGCTAATTATTAAATGTTCATACCAGGATGTCCTTTTGTTTTTATTTCTTTGGTGCATTATATTAATCTTAGTCACTTTAAATTGACTATAAAATGAGAAATCCTTCGGTCAATCGCATTTTGTAACAGTAAAATAAAACTTCTTTCTACAATCATTAACTATGAAATTGTGTATTTCATCGACAAATCATCAGTTTTAATTAGAATAGCTTCTTTTTTTAAAAACTTTCTGGTAAAGCATGTTTTAAGAAAACTATTTGATCCTTATTAGACTTTTATTGGTTGTATCAAGTTACATAATTCCTAATAATGGTTATATATGCCAAAAAAATAAAAATAAAAAATCCTATTTATCTAATATAACTTTTAGGCATAGCCATGGTTAAAGCTTCCTCCTCTGTGGGCCCTTTGACATGTGGTGTCCCTCAGGGCTTCATCATCGGCCCCTTACTTTTTAGCATATACGGGTAGATGCTGCCACTGGGTTGTATTATAAACAGGTTCAGACGTTCATAATTCAAAATATTCACTCTAAGTGTGTTCAGCTTCACAGCAGTACATTAAAATGTTTAAATGTACGACTCTGTCACAAAGTTACATAAAACCCTTTCATTTATGTAGATTATTATGGAATCCCGCAAACAGTTAGCCCATCTCTGTGAAATCATGAAGCATAAATATATTTTAGAGTATCAGTGAGAGCGAGAACGTGGGCATAAAAACATAAAGTTTATTGCAGCTATTATTTATTACAGCCGGAGGCCTCACCATGCAGAGGAAGACATGTGGTGCGTTCAAAGACACGTGGTGCGTTCAAAGGGTTAACAGGAGGAGGCGCAGCAGCGGTCAGCCCGTCTGGGTGGAGTGAAGTTTAGTCATGTACTCTACTACAAATTAGCCTGGAGGAGAGCAGAATGACGGAGAGAAACACACCGACGGAGCAGTAGACAGAGGTTTTATGACTGAGATCTGACCGGAAGTGGCCGTAATCCCCGCGCAGAGATGGGTGATGTGACCGATGAGACGCTGCTGGATTATTTCTGCTCCAGCGGAGGAAGCGCCTTCAGAGTGAGAAATGCTGACATACTGAAGACATTTAAGCCTTTCATTGGCCACAGTGACCCGCAGCTACGTGGTGAGTATCAAATGGGATGAAAACAAATGCAAAATATTCACCGGAAATGAGTGAAATGTGATGTTTTTGGTGCAGCATCAGATAGGGCTCGATGGAGTGGGGTGGCATTAATATTTATGATTGTCTGAAACCTCTCACATTTAGATTGGCATGATTTATTGAGGTGAAGCATGCACCACCACCAGTCTGATTCAACATACTACTTTTCTGTCCTCTCATTGTTCTCTGCTCTGGAGGAAACAAACATCTGGTTTGCATTAAAAGACCCTCCAAATATCCAGTTTCAGCAGGAATTATGTCACTTCCTCCCCCAGGCCTGCTGGATGTGATCACCTGAACCAAAGCATGCCCATTCAAGGAATTTAAACCGTTCTGTTTATTGGCAAACCTGCATGGATAGCATGTGTTATAAGTGGAGTATACAGCATCATACATGATCAATTATCAGTGTGCATTAATTACAGCCATAATCCTCCTCTTCAGGGACTGGCATAACTTCTCTATGATGTCATCCTGTGCCATGGTGGCCCACCCTTCAGTCAGAGCTGAACAAACTTGGTGCTGAATCTGTGGGGGGTATTCAAACTGTCACATTAACCCCACATTTAGGCCCCCATCGATCTGCCATAACATTCTAAGTTATATTCGTTATAACAGAGGACATGTAAAGTCAAAGAGCGAACTTTAGTCCTTAAAGTCGACGTGTTGGAGAAAGGAAAAATGGTCTTTCCTCCAGCAGGAAAGACCATCTTCCTCACTCAGGATCTGAGTGACTACTACTACTACTAACGACAAGTCTTCTTGGGTGTTTCCCGGTTGCAGCGGTTAGTACCTGCTGAAGTGATAACTGGTGAACCAACATCAGGGTCGTGGATGAATCTGAGGCTCATTGAGTCACGTAGGGAGAGGAGGCCAGATTGTGTTGTCTGATCAACAGGAAGAGCGGCTGTAGCACAGATTGCTGAAAAAAGTTAATGTTGGCTCTGATAGAAAGGCGTCAGAACACACAGTACATCACAGAGCTGTTTGGTGACGAAAAGAACAGGGACCCATCTTTGACCAGTTCTCCTCTGAGCAAATGGAATCAGTTCTCACAGCTAGAATTTATTAATGAATGACATTGAGAGAGGCCAACTTCATTCATTCTTTATCTGTTACCGCTTATCCTGTTCAGGGTCGCGGGGGCTGGAGCTGACACTGGGTCAGAGGCGGGTTAGGTTAGACTTCTGTATGTCTATTGACGAATAGTTATTTACGAATAAATGACAACTTTATAATAAAATCTTTACAATATCCAAATAAGATGTATGGAAAACTTTCATTCTGGCTCAACAATGGACGTACAGGAAACGTTCCAGACGTCCGTAAATCACTTATTTCTGACTTAATCTGAATGACTTCTACCTGTTTGGATCAGAATTCTGATTCATTTTCTTAAGTTTACCGGAGGGAGTCAACCATGACATCATGCCTCAGTCCATTTCTCACTGTTTTTGCAAGTACAGGCATAGTATGACTCTAAATGGTCTCTGCTGATGTGTTGGTGGTCAACCAGAACCTGTTTTCTGGCTACGTTCACTTCACGAGCCTCTCTGCTAAATTCTGATTTTTTTAGATTTTTTTCCTCATATCAGATTCGGTTGGAGTGACGGATTGACGAACATAATTGCAGTGAGCTGTATCTTACTCTAACGTGAACCCATGTGTCCTCTGAATTATCACTAATGTCGCTGACAACCAAAACTCACAGTATTCGAGCTGGGCTGGACGTCCTCGTTGAGACAGTATTCGTGACATTCTGCTGTGATGGACGGCGAGCACCTGATGGTCTCTAACGCGTTGTCGTCATCTCTCAGCTCTTATCGGTTACCTTCACCACGCCGCTGGTTATTTCCCATGAGGACATCACTCGATGCAAGTGTTTATTCAAAAAACAGTGTTTTCTTTTTTTTCAAAAAAGCTCCCCCAAGTTAATAAATATGAACTACTTGAGTAAAAAAATATATTTACAGGACAGAGCTCCTTGAGTTTAATCATATGCATCTAATTTGGACTAAATCGGGCCAACGGTTGAGAAATTGTTGCCTGATAAATCTCTGTCTACTGATGGAAATATACAACCAACCTTTCCCAAACATCGATCCAGTTCTTCCTTGCACTAAGGCCTATGTGAATATAAAATCTGAAAATGATCCAAGAGATGGTTTTTGAGTTAAGACGAAGATTGAAGGCGGACGCGATGGCGGCAATGATATTTGAAAAATGACCCCGACCTTTCAGGGATATAAGGATCTCATGAACTCGGATCTGATTGTTCTTATTCAGGGTGCAGTGGTTGTTACACGTGGTGGACCAGGGCGTGGGAAGTCTTTCCTTTTAGCGCTGGCTAGATAACTTTGGCATGGATGCTCTGTGTTGAATGGCTAGCTATTTACCGCCCTGGCGTCATGTCGGGTGGGCCGCCCCTCCCTGGCATACCAATGCCCCGATCCAGGTCATGTTGCCCCTGCCATGGCGTTCTTGTCAAAGTCCTCCTTTTATCAAGAGGTGGGTTAGTTTAACGAGGGAGTGGTAATTTTGGATCAGACGTTCAAAGGCATCGTAGCCGTTTTTCTACTAGCAAAAAGTCCGACTGGCGTAACTAAGCCAGTCAGAATTCCTACGTTATCGTCTGATCGCAATTATTTCTGCTTATCACCACTTATTTTTCTTGATTTATGATAAATGCCTCCCGTCCTGTCTATGAAACCATTTGAAGTTACACAAATGTCCTACTAGTTCACTATTTCCAAGCTGTTTTCTGTCGACTGGCTTTAATGACGTCACCAGTTATTATTATATGATCTAAGTTATAAATGTTAATATCTCATGGAGCCTAACTTTTGAATAAGCAGGTACCGATGCAAAACATCCTGGATCATTTAGTCACAACGTCAAACACAGATTTTGGCACATTTTGGTTTTAATCCAAATGGATTCCGGGAGCCCAGTATCTTTTTGTAAGAATGAGGTTGAATGAAAAAGCAGAAATCTCAAAGTCTGTATAGATACTGGTGTTAGATACTATAATGGCGGAAGAGATAGACTGAAGACTGTTAATAGTAGTATGAAAACATTTTCTCCAAGTGTACCAAACAGTGACTGGTGTGTCTTTAGATCTGTCGTCTCTCTGTATCCATGCGGTGTCACATGAAGGCCTTGTGGCTCTTCAGAGGAAGAGCTCACTCCTGCTGCGATGATGTCAGTTACTTGACGATACAATTCTCTTTCTGTGAGGCTCTCCGCTCTTCCTCTCCTCCCACCTACCACACAGATGGTTATGCAACCCTCCTTTGAATCATAACATGGAAATTCCTCACTTTTGACAAATGTTTGAGTTCGACATACTATACACTTGTACAAGGTAAATCTGAAATATACATCCTGTGAATGTTAATACATCCACTCAACGATAACAGAAGTTTTAACATTCCAAAAAAAAAAGAAGCAGTATATACATTTCTGTTTACAAATGGAGGGGAGAATTCTAAGTAACAAGAACGGCGCTCAGTAGAGTAAATACTAGGCCTGAACATTTTGTACAAATGTTCTTTTTCCCTCGACTCTTCCCTTTCGGGTTTGTCATAGCCGATCATCTGTTTCCATCCATAGTCCCAGCTGGTACCCCGCTGGCTAACAGCACCAGTGATGGTTTTCTTGACGTGAGTCCCAACTGATCCGGTTTGGAAATCAGTTTGCTGGTCTGCATATTGATCAGGTTCTTACAGTACATAGATACAGTGCAACAACATGAAATCAGTTATTTGCCTTTGACCCACCCCTGAGGAGCCGTGCCAGGGGAACCATTGGGTCTCAAGGTCGGGGTCTATGAGGTGTTGACTGCAGGAGCTGAAACACTGATCGTCCAATTTGGGGTTGATCCCTCTTCCAACTGTGCTATAACCGCCCCAATAAGGACAACTCTAAATAGTTCTGAGAGGATTTCAATAAGATTTGTGGACAGGTTGGCCCTTGTCAGAGTAACTAGTGATTATATTTTAAGGATGGAAGAATCGCTGTAACCTGCATTTTTTTTAAATAACAAATCTTACAATGGTGAAGCCGTGAATCATCCAACTCCAGTTTTAACAATGTATAAAGTAAGTACTTTAAAACGCAAGAAAAACATTTTGGTTTTATCCAATGGTCATTTACAATTTTGGGCACCAGTATAGTTTCATGCCAAGAAAAAAGCCCTACTGATGTGAAATTTGCTCTGAGAGTGGCGATGGTGAAGTACGGAGAAGGTCAGAAGGAGATGCATTGGGTCCTTGTGGATTTAGATAAAAGGGTAGGGTGTGGTAGAGTGCGTGCGGAGTGAGGAATAGTGGGGGAGTGAGGAATAGTGGGATTCTATGAGGAAGTCTGGATTGAGAGAGAAGTATTTTAGAGTTGGACAGGATATGTAAGAGAGCAGTGAGGGGTCCAGTAGGAGTGGTGGATGGGATCAAGGTGGAGGTGGGAAAGTACCAAGGATTGGCTCAGAGCCCATTCTTGTTTGCTATGGCGATGGACAAGCTGACAGATGAGGTCAGGCAGGGTCTCCATCGTCTAGCTGTAGCGAGACGAGTGAGTATGTGGACGAAAACCCGGAGAGGTGGAGGTTTACTCTGGATTTTTTCTTTTTCATAACGGATTGTGTCCAAAGCACCAGAAGCGTTGGAGATCAACTCCCTCAAGAAGATTTCTTTGTTGGAATAGAAGGTATTGATAATCAGAGACATCAGTTGAGCAATCTCTGCCTGAAGTTCAGCTGCAGCAAACAGAATAAACGTGTGTGAATGAAAAGGAGGCAGGTGGAACGGTGAGGATGCAAAGAGGGGAGGTGGAGAAGGTGCAAGAGTTAAAGTACTTCAACTGTTCAACAGGAAGTGTGGAAAACAGGTGAAGAAGAAAGTGCAGGCAGGGTGTACTGGGTGGAGAAGAGTGTCAGGAGTTATCTGTGACAGAAGAGTAGCAGCAACAGTGAAGAGAGAGGTTCACAAGATGGTAGTGAGAGCATCTCTGCTGAATGGTCATTTACTCATCACAACTTTGAAAGAATTTTAACATATTTGGACGGTTAGATGGACGAAAAAAATCGCTTCCGCGCATGCGGATTATTCTTCTTGGCGCCTGTTTGTGGTCTGCTCATCGTAGCATTATCGCCACCTTATGACCTGGACTGTGGATCGTCTGTGCATGTCAGAAATCTTTGGTCCGGTTAGTTGAGTCAATTCTTGTAAACACTGTGTCGGAAAAGATTACAGGTCATGTAAACAGACGACCGACATTGCAATTCAGAAAGGTCTAATTCGGATGGGAGAAAAGTGTCCCATTTAAACCCAACTACTGTCAAAAGACCAGGAACACGTCACTGACAGGTGAGACAATATCTGCAGTTTAATTGAAAATAAAATTGCCTTAGAAGACAAACAACGGCTCTTTAACGTGTGACGGTTCATTATCTATCCTCTGTCCCTACCTTTGGTACAGCCTGAAATGTAAACATCCCTCAATGATTATCCAAAGTGACCTGGTGCTGCCGCTGCCAGCTTGTTCCGTCCAGCTGCCATGTCAGCGCTGCAGTTGTTGACAGAGGTTTAGAGATCCGCCATCTGACAAGGCCATCCAATTAGAGGAGTGCCTCCGACACATTTAAGGTCTGTCGCAACATGTGGTTGCAGATTGTCCTCTTGTAATTGCGATGATAGTGTTTTAATCACAATTAAGTCCACATGCATGACTGGCTCTCTAATGGGGTTGCTTTTTCATCACATTGGAAAACTGGGGCAATGTGCAGCCATGTTTGAGGTGTGTGTGTGTGTGTGTGTGTGTTAGTGTGTGTGCGTTAGTGTGTGTGCGTGTGTGTGTGAGTGCACATTTGTTGTATATACCTTAGGCTAAAAGTAAGAATAATTGCAGCCCGAAAAAGTCGGGGATATTATGGAATCATTATTGCAGTCTACATATGCCACAGATCGTTGTGTTAAGACGATAACTCAAAAATCATTTCATAGCTTATTGTCAAATTTTATATCCCCATACACCTTAGTGCCAGGAAGAACTGGATTGATTTTTGGGAAAGGTGGATTGCATGTTTCTGTCACTAAGGGGATGTTTATCTCAAAGATAACAGTTTATGGGCCCTTATTTCTCAAATTCTGGTCCGATTTAGTCCAACTTTGGGGCATATGAATCAAGTCGAGTAAATCCGTCTGGTATTTTTCGTATTTGACTCTTATGGGTCATATTTTACTCACTAGGAGGAGCTCTTTTGGTGAAAAACACAGCTTTTTGGAATATCATTTCCCAACCGTTTGGCCCAATTAAGTCCAAATTTATCTCATATGAACCACATCAAAGAGATCTAACTTGTTTGGGTTATATATAACTGCAATTGATCATATTTCACTCGCTAGTGGGGGATTGTTTTCGCAAAAAAACTGTTTTATTACCATAACTTCCCAACCATCAGTCCAATTTTGTCTAAATTAGGCTCCTTTGAACTGACACGAGGAAATCTGTCTTGTTTTATTACCGAGCTCAGGAAAACTGGTTAACTGTATTTATCCTCATTATTGAGTCACTCTGGGATCTGATCTCAGAGCAGATTGTTGACTTCATAGAAATAGTTAGACTGAGTCCGTATGGACTGTTTGAGATTATTACTCCATCAGGGGAGAATGTTGGTACAATGCAGTGGATTGGGGACTTTCGGGGTTATACTGTTGTCTTACAGCGTAGGCTTAGTTAGCGCGAATGCTACGCTACTGCGGTGGGCAAAGGAATTCTTTTGTTGGGACAGATGTAAGCGGCTGGTTCCTTTGGATTTCCTGTTGTTGTCTCTCTCGCTACAAATGTTCTCTCCGTCCGCATCAGGAAAAAGGAAACACTTCAATTGTCCAGAGCTGCATGCCAATGTACGTCCAGGCTTGAATGGAATACCTCCGCCTGGAAAATGTGCTGCTTGAGTAGCCGGCCAGATTATCAGAGGCAGCTCTTAATCAGACACAGGCGGATGGTTTTATCCGAGGAGCCCTATCTGCTCATCAGCTGGACTTCTTTGGTTTCCCACAGGAATGATTTACCCGAGGTATTAAGTGACTCAGGTTTCGGCCTGTGGGGACGGACTGTGATCTCTTTGAGGCCTGCTCTCCTCTCTTCTGCAGCCATGTCTATTCTATTCTATGTGAGCTGAATCTAGTTTCAGCCAGAACCCCTCCACCACACAAACACAAACCGCACATCTGTGACGCTCCGGCTGCATTTTTATTCCCAAATCATCCATGTGTTTCGCAGGAACTCAAAGTGAATCGCAAACTCAAGCTCCTTCACTTCTATTTGGGTTGTGTGTGTGTGTGTGTGTGTGTGTGTGTGTGTGTGTGTGTGTGTGTGTGTGTGTGTGTGTGTGTGTGTGTGTGTGTGTGTGTTCCTGAATGGCAGGAATTTGAGGCTATGTTTAGTTTTCCAGTTTTTTTCACATCAAATATTTCTCCCTGCAGCTAAATACAGAGAGGAATTCAAGCTCATCATTGACCGAATCGCTGTGGTGAAGTCAGAGAACGTAAGTGACCCCTTCAAATATTTTTACCTTTTGTGGAAAAAAGGCTCTCCTCCTGCTCTCTTTTTTTTGTCCCTCTCTTACACAACACTGATGCGTTATGTATCACTGCTGAGAGAAGAATATGACTTCACAAGAAACTGTCAAATTGGCTCACTTCGTTTTTTCCCCACAGGAATGTTTGTACTCACTTCCTCCCTGCATTCCTTCATTCATGTCACAGTGTCATGTCGGCCTCAAACGTTGAATCAGCAGCAACTGGACTTCCTTTTATTGGCCAAACGGGAAAATGACACATAAAACAATCAGCCATAACATTAAAACCACCCTTCAAATATTATGTAGGCCTCGTTTTTTTGTGTTAAACCAGTAATTTTTGTTATACTGTGTCACCTTTCTACCAGAACCAAGATGACATTTCCAAGTATTGGTGCAACAATTTTTGTGGATCAAAAAACATTGGCTTGATTCTCCTTCTGTAAATCAACCCCCCCCCCCCCCCCCCCCCCCCACCAGTCTGGGATACAGCAGAAATAACCAAGGTCATTCCGATTTCATCATTCACTAGTACAAAGACAAAGTGCCGCAGGGCTTATCAGAAATATTTCCAATTGTAATAAATGTCAATAAAAACTAAACAAAAACGAACCATCTGAAAACTATGAATAAATACCAGCTCCCGAGGGAATTTTTTTTTACAAATTTAAAATTTTTCAACTGTTATTTAACCAGTGTGATGTGCAGCTGGGGCAAAAAATGTTTTTGTTGTATCCATGAAAACTAGATTTTTTTAAAGGGAGCTTTAACAATAGTCATTTGTTCATAGCATAAAGCATTAAACATGTATTATAATAATATAATAATTATACATTTAATTTATAACGCACTTTACATTTGGATCCAACCTCAAAGTGCTACAAAGTACAAGCAGATAAAAGCATCAATAAAAAATACAATAATAACTATATAAAAACATGACCAAAAAGCAGCAATGTTAATTACAGTTATAGGTTCTGCTAAAAAGGAAAGTTTTAAGTCCTTTCTTAAATGTGTCAGTCATCTGTGGAGCCCTGAGATGGTCAGGGAGGTAATTCCACAGACAAGGGGGAGTAGAACAGAAGGCCCGATCACCCATGGTGCTGAGCTTAGTCCGGGGAAGGAGGAGGCGGTATGAGTGGGTAGAACGGAGGGATCTGGTTGAGGTCAGCGGGGTGAGTAGTTCTTTTAGGTAGCGGGGTGCGTTACCATGGCTGCTGGTGGAGATAGGATTGTATTGTTAAAAACATTATATAATTATGCCATTCAATATTTGGATTCTCCTATACACAACCACATAGGGGGCAAGCTGAGACGTTTCTGTCAGAACCAGCATGAACATTTTTGACAACACGGTTACCCACGTACATCAATGAGCCTCAGCTGCCCATGACCCTAGTTGCCAGTTCATCAGCCCTACCTTGGACCACTTTAGTAGGTTCTAACTACTGCAGACCAGGAACAGCCCAACAAAACCTGGAGTTCTGGAGATGCTCCGACCCTCTAGCCATCATTATTTTGTGTCGCTCAGATCCAATTTTTTCCTGCTTCCGGGACATCAACTCCAACTTAATCAATCTAATTCTGATATCCCCTGTTAGTGGTTATAATGTTATGGCTGATCAGTGCATATAAAAACAAAGACGAGTCTCCACAAAGCAGCCTGTCCGTCCTTCTAAATGTAAACAAAGTCCATTCTGGGTGTTTATGCAGTTTTTTTCTGTACAAAATGAGTTCTGCAAAAAGAAGCTCAAACGTCCAAACACATCAATTTTCGAGCAAAAAACAGCTTCTTAAAAGTGCTAAGAAGTTTCCACTTTTCAAAAAGCCCGCTCTGCTGTTTTCCTCTGCGACAGGGAGAGAAGTATCTTGTCCTGAAGAAAAAATACAGACAAATGCTGCATGAGCGGGACACCAAACCACACGGGGACGGACAGAAACAGTCAGGTTCGGAAAGAACTCCTGCCTCAGCGCCGTGGGACGCCACGGACTCTAACCAGAAGGAACGACGGGATGAGGTGATTTCATGCGACGCCGTAGAGGTGAGTCTAAACAACATCTCTAATGGTTTATCTATAAATTGAACTGTGAGGCAGTCTGGGCTGCATCGTGCAGAATCTTGCTCCCGCCTTAGGATGTTTACTCCGCTTGTGACGTATTTATTTCTAAACAAGGCCGTCTTTGTTAGTGCACTCTGCCTTTTCTCCCTTGGACCACGTGCCAGCATTTGATACAGGTTTACACAGAGGAATATTGTGCAGCTATGAGAAGAAAGGGAAGGTCACAGGGCTTGTGTCTTCTGATAGAGGCGGATCTGTGCAGAACTAATGCACAAAAGCACTTTGCTGTGTGCTAGAATAAACACTCTGTGCCGATTTAATACACCGTAATCCTCCAGAAGTACTTCTACTTATTGTTCATGCGTGTATTACACATGTATTACGGCTGAATATTCTCAGCCTCACACTTTTGTTCAAACTGCTTGTCCAAAACCCGCATGTTTCAGGGAAGTGCCTGTCTGCTGACTTCAGCCTAAAGCCAAATATTGAGCCTGTCGTCACTTTTATGTTTGTTTTTCTGCAGGACCTGCAGACATCAACAGCCTCCATGCAGAACTCTGCACCACAACGCCTTGTCCTCCCAATCCTGGAACCCTCGGTGCAAAGCAACGGAGAGGATGGGCTGGACAAAGATTCAGGGTCAAAGGTGACAATTTGCCTCATTAATTGTCCGATGCTTACTGTTAATAATGTGTGCTGCCAGTCATAAATAAAATAAAAAATGCTTTCTTTAGGATATCAAGGCTAGCCACCTGAAAAACAAACAGATTATTTTTTATAGAACATAAAAGAGAAAGAAAAGGGAAAAGATACAGTAGAAAAATCTCGGAATAAATCACATCCCATGTCCCAGGAGACGATCCACCATCTTTTGTCTCACCATGAGTCACTTGTTCATTTGATTGACTTTGACTCAATGCACCGGCAAAACATTCCCCTTTGTGAGACAAAGCAGTTCAAATGTTTTGGTTATTGAACTCATCCCCTCACAAATCTTTTCAGTTTTTTTTCTTCCTCTGAATAACATTTTGAGATTTCTTTCATAAGAACGCAGATGATCACATGAGCTCTACCTCACAGTAAAGGTGAAAGAAATAAACACATAATCGGATGACAAACCTTTGTGAGACAGAAATTTTATATATTTGATGTCCAAAAAATGTAATGTCACGTTAAATTCTATTTATTCACCAAATTCTAACCTTCAACTCAAGTTTGAAAAATTTTAAAATCAATGTATCAATGTCCAGTTACTGCTTCTACAAAATAGAAGGCTAAGATTTATAATACAGTAATAACACAGTAATAGCTGTTTTAATATCCAGATCCTTTTTTCTTTAGGAAATAGAAATTTAAAAGTGTAATACAGCAAAAAACAAATGTGTTTATATATCTTTATGAAACAGATATATTTTTTTTTTTAATGGTATAGTAATAATATGGTAATAGCAACAATGTCGCCTCTAAGCGTCTGCCTCTATGAAATGGAAAGCTAAAGGTACTTTAGAGACCAAAACCTGTACTATAGTAGCTATGATTGATAATATTGGTTAATGCGCAAGCATCCTTCAAGTTATTTCCCATATTACATATTTATTTACTCAACTAAATTAACACAAAACAAAAAATAAATTAGCCCACATGTTCACCGAGCTGCAGGTGAAAACTGTTTGCTTCCAAAATCACCAACACCTGCTGTTGATTGCCATGACCTTAAACAGTGTGGCCGTGCTTGTCCGAGGGATCCCTGGGGGACCCCCACAGGTCAAAGGGGCCGCTGAGGAATAGGCATTAATTATGACCATTGAGAAAGTCCTATTCAATAAGGTTCTTTTTGGGGGGGTATTTTGTGACGTGAGGATCTACTACAAAGAATTATGCAAGTCGATTAAGCCAGAAAAGTTCTAATGAGGGTCAAATATTTTAAAAACATGATTTACCAAAAATGTTTAGGAGATCTCATTTTATAGTGAAGGAAGTAACGGTGAGCTTATCTTATTAAAATTGACAATTTTCCATTTAAGTATGATTTTTTTTTTCTGTATTAAAACAAGCTTGACCAAGAAATAGTCATTTTATGGTAAATTTAGAGTGTCTATGATACTAAATTAAGAAATTAAATAAAATATGAAATCATTTTACCTTGTTTTTCTTTGCTCTTGAAGGTTTAGTATAACAATAATATAGTAATGCTGTCAATGTCCAGCTTCTGCCACAAGTAACTAAAAAGCTAAACGCATTGAGTTTAATTTCTGTTTAAGACCTTTTTTAAACTTTTTTTTAATTAACAAAGTGAACTACACATTCTCCACCAAAAACCAAATAAGAATACAATAAAAAATATGGAGAAAATGGGAAAAGTACCTCTCAGTCTTTCCCTTCAGGTCCATCAACGTTGGCGTTCTTACCCATGCAAAAACAAATGAGTAATAATAATAACATTTAATCAAATTTTTTTTTACAGTATATGTCTTCCTTTTCTCTCTCTTTGTTTTCACTAATATTTGACTGACCCAAACGTATTGATTTTTTAGAGCAGGATATTTATTAAACAACAAGGAGAAATGCTGATTCTCAGGTTGGTGCTCACATCCGTGCAGTTCCTTCTTCCGCCAGCAGGTGGTGCTCAGTTAATTACCTGGAGCCTACAGTATGTTGAATGTGAGTGACAGGAGGAGGAGGAGCAGGAGGAGGAACTGTTGGGGAAGAAAGGGGGAGAATCTGCATTTAAATGAAGCTCTCTGTTATTATGTTAAGCAGCAACACGTTGGAACTCATTAGAAAGATAATAATCGCTGGTGGCCATTAGAGAGATTGAGTTTGGTCCAGGAGCAGCAGGTAGGTGGCGCTTTGACGACCCGACCCAACACTAGACGGATGAAATATCCTCAAGTGGGATAATATGCCAGCGCAATCAGAATGAGATGAATTGTGTTTGCTTAAGGCATCAGTCACACCGTTGAACTTTGAATTCAGGACATGCTGTGGGGACAGAAGCTCCCCGGCTGCGTCACAGGCGTCAATCAGAACACCTGAGGCTGTACGCTCCAGGAAATGCACTTAATGTGACACCCCTCAACGTAGAATGACACCCTGAGGTGCATAGATTGAGGAGATGTTAAGGTTAAAGGGTGGAATTTGAGGCGAAGCAGAGATGGTTTCATAGTTTGTAATTAGAGCCGACTCTATCTGCTGAGGAGACTGAGGTCTTTTGGAGTGCAGGGGGCGCTCTGTGGTGGCGTCGGCCATCTTTTATGGAGTGGTCTGCTGGGGCAGCAGCATCTCAGCTGCTGACAGGAGGAAAATGGACAAACTAATCAGGAAGGCCAGCTCAGTCCTGGGATGTCCTCTGGACTCAGTGCAGGAGGTGGGAGACAGGAGAATGATGGACAAGATGTCATCTCTCCGGGACAAAATCTCCCAGAGCATGCAGGACACCATCTCTGCACTGGAGATCTCCTACAGCGACAGACTCCTTCACCCCAAGTGTGTGAAGGAGCGATATCTCCGATCTGTCCTTCCTGCAGCAGTCAGAGTATTCAACCAGCACTGCTAGTAACACACACACATACACACACGCACACACACTCCTCACTTGGACTTTGCACTATGGGACAGTATACTATTCAACATGTCCACATTTCAAACTGCACATTTAATTGAATTGAATTGAATAATTAATTAATGTTATTATGTAATATGTAATCTGCTCTTTTCTGCTGTAACACTGCAATTTCCCCGTTATGGGACTAATAAAGGTTTATCTTATCTTATCTTCTCTTAATTTAGTCCTTCACTGAGCTGCAGATGTGATGATATTAATGATGTCACATTTATTACATAATCCTCTGGTAGCGATTATTTGAATCATGAATCGTTTAAAACGGCCTCCATGCATCTGCATATAAATCAGCTGGATGAAAGTGAAATGTCATTTTTCATCACTATTTCCACCTCATTTTCCGCCGCTTGACGGATGTTTAATAACGTCATCTGGCTGCCGAGTGGGAAATTGAATTAAATCATCCGTTATAGCGCCGCCGGAGGTTTATCGCTCGAGAAGAATTTTTAGAATTCTTTTGAGAGCATAATGAATCAAATATAAGATGTGTTTAACATCCATATTGACAAATAAAAAACATCTATAAATGAAGGAATATTGGAGTCCCAGTTACTTGCAAAGTAAATTCATTTATTAACACCACTTAAAACCTAAGTTTCATAGATAGTCGGCCATTATTTCAGTCGCTATCCCGTTCACACGTGGCCATTTGGCCAAAAATGTTATATCAGCATTTTTCACGCGGGTCTTTGTCATCACATGTTTCATACCAGAAACTCTGTTTGAAGATCTAAACGCAGACATTTTCAGGCCCCCAAAACGCCCTCGTCGTGTAAGCGGGAGTCCAAACTAGAAAACTTACTTTATCGGGTAAACAACATCGTGTCTGAAACCGAGCCGATTCTGATTTGGTTTCAACTTTGTCTCATCTTCTAAAATCATTTCATTGGATATGTTTGAGGAAGGGGCGGGACAAAATGGCTCTTCAGCGCCCTCTACAATATAAAAAAAAAGTATCACCAACTGTGTGTTTCAACTAGAGGAGATGATGATTGTTTTTCAAACACATCATGATTTACAAAAAAGCCTCTTTGAGCCATAACCTCGAGCCGGCAGGAAGTTGGCTATTTGGAATTAAGCTTTCATTATTGTGCATATTATTTAACAAACTTCCTCCTAGAGATTTGGTCGGTACACTGTTAAAAAAAAATAATTGTTTACTGGTAACAGGCAATTAAATTAAGTAACATTGAGTCTAATGTGTTTAATATGCTTATTTGAATTGTTTGCCACCATTGGAAGTCTTTTTTCTTTTTTTTCAAATCACCAACAATTCTTTTTACAGTGTGTCATCTTATCTGCCAGTCATGCACCAAAAATAACAAAAATTCATTTATTGTTTTAAATATAGGTTTTCTTAAGGTGAAATTATGGAGGGAAAAAAGGGTTTTGAAAGAGATTTGAAAATGTCACCTTTTTTTTTTCTACTTTTGAGGTCTAATGATACACTGTAAAAAGAAAATTGTTGATGAACTGAATGAAATCATTTCAACCTGAATCAAATGAAGTATTTATGAGTCTAACCAATTCATTTTAGTTGTAAGTACATTCATTTAATTCAGTGTTATCAGTTGAAGTTCATCAAAAAAAATCTCTTTTTACAGTGCAATCCCAACACATCGACCAAGATGAATGGAAAATTGATAAGTTGGATGTAATCCAGTAGACCACAGCTCAATCGATCCTACACGTGTCTGTTTAGTCTGGCCGGTGCTTTAGATTATAGCACACCTTCATTTAGAAGATTTTGTTGAACTCTTGCAATAGAAAAAAAAAAATCCTGGATCCTCCTTCTGTTTTACTTTGAACGTAATATTCCTCTCCGCTTTTCAAACCTACCAAGTTTGGTTGACGTCTGTGCAGAAGTTGTTGGGTTTTTTCCCCCCGCATAATCATCAACCATCCAGCGAGCGAAGGGACACGTGGGAAAAGTTAACCTCCTGAGCGGAGGGTTGTGCTGCAGAAGCGTTTCAGCTCTTGTACTTGTCAAAATGTTTCTCTGCTTGTTATTATTCCTCTCTGCCAGGAGTGGACAGGAGTGGAATGGGCTGGAAAAATACAGTCCGCTCCACTTTTCGTGTTCAGCGCGCTGACGTGTGGCAGGTCGTGCGGGAGACATGAAAGAGGCGAGTGTTTCAACATCGGGATGATCTGAGAACAATTTGCAATCAAGAGGGGAAAAAAAAACACCTCCTCCCCTCCCCTCCCTCACATAAATCAGCCGGAGTGACACTTTTACACACTCTTAGGAGTTTTTCCCCTCGACCCCTTTAGACGTGAAGAGTGATAAAACCCGCGGCGCGGCTGTTGTTTTTGGCTAATTGTTAATTGGATTGTTATTCATTACCCCTCATGTGTGAAAGTGACGCCTCCGTCTCGCTGGCTCATGACCTCGCTGTCTGTCTGACACCTTTTGGTCGCGTCTCGCTCGCAGCGGAGTGAATCAGGATGTGTCAGCGCGTGACCCGTGTGGCTGCGTTTATCTCGTGTGTCAGTTGTTTTTTTATATCATCGCTGAGTCATGATCCTCTGTTTGTCTTTCTTTCAGTCTGAGTCGGAGCAGGACGAGGAGAGTACAGGCAGCATGGGCTCCGCCGCCGTCGCTGTAAGTCCTTCTCCGTGTTTTTTTTCTCTGCTGTATTTTGATGGGGTTTCTGAAAAACCCTCTTTCAGATGAAAGTCACGTTTGTTATAATTATATACCTGGCGGATCCTGCCTGGTAACGCCGTAACTAAAAAACTCTCTCATTTTCAAATTGTATACCTACATGGACCTTAGTGAGAGGAAGAACTGGGTTGATTTTGGGAAAAGTTGGTTGTATTTATCCAACACTAGGGGGAGCTTCATCTCAAAAGTTTTCAGGCCATAACTTCCTAAATCGCTGGTCCGATTCAGTCCAAATTTGGTGCGAATGAATCGGCTAAAGGTGATCTATCCTTTAAACATCTATATTTTACTCCAGTAGTTCATATTTACCCACTAGGGGCATATTTCTTTTAATGAAAAATCCTGGTTTTCGGCAGCAACTTCCTAGCCATCGGCCCTATTTGGTCAAAACTTGGTCTGTATGAATCCGCTTGAGGAGATTGATCTTGAATGTATCATATTTTGCTCCAATAGTTCATATTTTACTCGCTAGGGGGAGCTTTTGCTACGAAAAACACAGTTTATCGGACGTAACTTCACATTTCAGAGTTCAATCAATGGGTTTGCTTGTACAATGCAGGGGATTGGGAACCTATTGGGAATATACACTACAGAGGCCTAGTTCTTACTTGTAGGCAGCCGACGCTGAGGTCTGTTGGCGTGTAAACATTTCATTCTTAATTCATCCCACCAGGGGAAAAACCTTTAAATAGCTTGTACATATATGAACAAAAAACCTCCATGGAAACATTTAGATGATACAAAGAAGTAAAATGATAAGAAAATAAATAAGCTAAGTGGAATAATCACAGAAATCAATAATCAATATTATCGTAGTAAAGTCCTTTGGTTGTCAGTAGGTAAGTTTACATGGACACTTTTATTTTGAATAAAATCGGAAGAAAAACCTAATCAGACTAAAAAACGTTCTGTGTAAACTCCAAGTTCCAATTGGAATTTCATGTTGTTGCACAGGAGTGGAATAAGTGGAGGGAATAACATTTGCAGCGTGTGAACAATGGAACAGGGAGATACTTCCTGGTCTGGCTCGCGAGCACGATGCTGACATTTAGTGATCCAGCACACAGTAGAGACTTTTATTTTAATCTGAACTCTCAGAAAATTTAGTGGAAACCTAAGATATAAGGAACTCTAGGGAAATATTCCAGAAAAACTGTCAGTAGGCGCGATAGACTGAAGCTGTAAGCTCATTAGTCTGGGAAACTTTGAAGACGTAGTTGAAAAGGATAAATCCCACAACAAAGAGGATTAGAACCAGCAACTTCACTCTATATGCAACAATGAATGAAGTCATTGAAGAGGAGGAAGACCACTGATGAAGCTCTCTGACCATGGAGGAATACCGCTGATGAAGGTCTCTGACCATGGAGGAAGACCGCTGATGAAGGTCTCTGACCGTTGAAGAAGACCACTGGTGAATGTTACTGACCATAGAGGAAGACCACTGGTGAAGGTTTATGACCATGGAAGAAGACCACTGATGAAGGTCTCTGACCCTTGAAGAAGACCACTGGTGAATGTTACTGACCGTACAGGAAGACCACTGGTGAAGGTTTATGACCATGGAAGAAGACCACTGATGAAGGTCTCTGACCGTTGAAGAAGACCACTGATGAATGTTACTGACCGTAGAGGAAGACCACTGGTGAAGGTTTATGACCATACAGGAAGAGCACTGATGAAGGTCTCTGATCGTGGAGGAAGACCACTGATGAAGGTCTCCGACCATCGGTAGATCTGTATTTTCTGGATGAAGTGTTTGTTGAGGAGTTTCTGTTTCGTAGGATGACGTTGCTGTGAACCAAAGAATAATATACAACTACGTGTAATATAATATTATAATTATTATAATACTACCTAATACTACCTAATACTACCTAATACTACCTAATACTAATATTATCTGTTGATGTTAAACATATATCGTGTAAACACCAGAACCCACCAGAACCCATCAGATCAATGCTCCCGTAAACACCAGAACCGATCAGATCAATGCTTCGTTAAACACCAGAACCCATCGGATCTGTTTTCCGTCTGAATGTAGGTCAGGGTCCGTGTAAACCCAGCTCCTGGGAGAGGTAGAAACATGAACCGTGTGCCGTGGGGTCATGGGTGTATCCCATAATGTGTCAGTTGGCCGTGACTCAACCGCCTGAAGGAAATGGATTAGTAGCATAATCAGAAGAGCCCACGACAGGATGTGGAGAGTGGGGGCGTCTTTGGTCTGTGTGTTTATGTGCACATCCGAGCTCCTCCTCTTCCTCCTCCTCCTCCTCTCTGAAACAGCTGGATCCCCTGGAGAAGGAATGGATCTACTCCGCTGCTGGAGCTCGAGTGCCTGACCTCTCTCATCTGCTCACACAGGACCCCTCGCTGGCTAATAAGAAGGTAACTCCGCCCACTGCTCCAGCTCTCAAAAGATGATTCCACCTTATTTAAGGTTGAATCTCATTTTCACGTCTTTGGACCTCTGCTGGTAGTCAGCGGGGAATTCTGTGGCGGTACTGCAGCCTGATGTCGCTCGAAACCAGAGTTTTAAACTGTAACTGTAAACTGTGTAAAACAGAGTTGTTTAATGGGGTTTGATACAAAGTTCACCAACATGTCCTTCTGTGTCTTGTTTCTTTTTTTTCTGATGGTGTGTGTCACTCCAGGACTTCACCTCAGTGAGTATTTCATGTCTGACTTTGAGGCTGTTTATTTCCGTCTGGGTCCATCCGATCACAGGTGGGGAGCGCTGTCACCTCACTATGCATCTAAACCCGATCGGCTCTCATTTCCCTGTCCTCACTGGAAACAAACATGGGAGCCGGCAGAAAAAAAACATGACGATTTTTAAAAAAGCTTCATATTTAACACTTGCCAAATTTGGTACCGTTTCACAGCAAGACTAACTTTATAAAGAGTTTATAAATAGTTTGTAAACACCTCAGAAGTCCTTAGTTAACGTTTATAAAGAGCTTATAACATAGCTCTCAATGTGGCTCACTATTTGGCAATATCTAGTTAGCAGTGAAGATGAGTGTGCTCACTATTTGGCAAGCATCATGTCCCTGATATCGTTTATATCTAATAAGTTATAGCAAATTATTAATGATTTGTAAAGTTTACAACTGAATTAGTAAACTACATACAAGCCATTTATAAATCCTTAATAAGTGGAGTCTTATCGTAAAGGGGTACCCCAGAATTTTAATTTTATATTAAACATTTTATAATTGCTCAACTCAAGTTTTTAGAGGGAAAAATATTTTCTTCATCTTTCTTTTAATTATGTTACTGGAGTTAAAGACTATTTTTTTTGCCAATAATTTGAATGAAAGATAATGAGTATAGATAATAAAGCCTTATTTTTGCATCTCATTTTACTCATTTAAAAAAAAAAACATGACAATCATTTTTGTCTGTATTTGGAAAGATGCTGAATAAAAGCCTGTTTTCTTGCGGGCAGGAATCTACCTGCTGTTACGGATTCCTCTAGTTGTGTTGCAGAAGACAGTTTTCAGGCGGTCCTGCAATGCCGCCTGGAGTACTTCATCTAATGTGGTCATATGTGTCCAGACCTCTTTTGAATCTAAGCTACGTTCAGTGTTGATGCTCAATTCGGATTTTTACTTAGATCGGATTCTTTCCTGTGTAGCTTTTGTGCTGATCTGATCCCAGATCTGCCGCGCAGTAGAACGAGTTTAAGTTAGTTTGAACGTCAGAAAATCTGAGCATGCTCAAAGCACCGCCGGTGCATCCGCACCCGTCGCCGCTCCATTTATGATCGGATGACCCGGGATGGACTTATAGAAGCCAGACTGCATGTGAGACGTTTGCAAGTTGTGGTTTATCTGTAGTTCCAATAAGTCATAACACCACGATTGATTACTGCCGGATCCCTTTGACTTTAAATCCTCTTCTTCTCTCATTGTGACACACCGTGACTCCTGACTGTGACCTCCGCCGTCCTTCTCAGGGGGTAAGTTCCATCCTTCCTACTGCATCATAACTCCGACCCAGAGCCTGTCGGACCTGAGGACCGTTGAGAACTTGTCTTAAAACTGGCCACGTTTGGACGGGGGTAGCATACCTGTGCTAGTGCTTGTATGACTCTCACAAGCTGGTTCTGCTGAGGTTTTCCCCCCTAATAGTATTCTGAGAACCCGGTGCTAAAAACATCAAGATCATGCATTTCAAAGGTCCACTATCAAAAGGATTATGAAACATAGCTTTTTAGCTCCTGCGCCCCCCCCTGACAACCCAAATCCCTTTATTTGTCTCCCTGTGCGCTCCAGAGATTTGAGCTCATGTTTGTTGTCCCTCCCCTGTGTCACAGTTCTCACACTGTCCTGTGGCCGCGGCGGACCACCTTCTAAGAGTAGCCCTAAGCCTCTGCCATCCCCACCCGGACAAGATAGCACAGCCGCCATTGAAGTGCAGGGAGGTGGGGGGAGATTAAGGAGAGTCTTAATGCCCCACAAAGACTTCACCCACTTAAAGATAATCTGAAAGTAATAGAGCAGGCTGGGATTAATTGTAGAACAATGCCGGTTCTGTCCCTTGGAAGGTGCTAGGTCGCCCTCGGGCCTGTTTGATGTTCCCTGTAGCCCGCAGTTGTTCCCCGGTCAGAAGAGGCGGATGCCTTTCCACGGAAAGAACACAGAGATAATAGCAAAAGTCACAAGACTCAAGAGAGCCAAAGTCCTCGGGAGCGGGCCTTATCATATTTGATCTGTTTGGGGAACACAGGTTATGATAATCTCCCAAATACCTGGCTGTAAATCACATGTTTGAAGGGATTACCCTTCATCCTGTCAGGACTTAAGTGCTTCCTGTTCTGACCAAATGTTTGTCGGGATCAGCTGGTTTTCAAGATACTCGCCTCACGACGCACGTTGGGTCCTCCGCTGCTCAAACCCTTTTTTTCTATCATCCTTATTTTAAATCTCCAGGACTCGCTGAGGGCATGCCTTCATTTCCCAATGATGTGGAGATTACAATAAATAAACAGAACAAGCTGTTTGTTTAAATCTTACCTGCCAGGCTGATTCAGTGTCTGCAAACAGACAGTTGTCCAACTGGCCCCACCGGTATATCCAAGGGCGTTCCCCAGGGATCAGTCCTGGGTCCACTCGTGGTTCCTCATATATATATATATTTTGATAAAGTGATATACTGCTCTAGTTCAATCAACTGTTATAATACTGTACAATGTAACATATGTCATTCAAAAACCTCTGAACTCATGTTGTTTGTAAAGCTGAACATCAAAGTCACTGGGTCTTCCAGTCATGGCCTCTCTTCAGGGCTCTGAGACTGAATCAGTATCTCAATATGAATGTCTGGGTTTTGGAATGGATTCTTCTGGATCTATTAAGCCTCGCAGTCAACAACTGCTGAAGGAACTGAAATTGAAATGTGTTTTACTTTATAAATCGGTCTTATTTCCCTGCGAGGCATTAGAGACGACTTGTTGTGAAAAAATAAAATAAGGCATTGGTCTTCGATCTGCTACATCCTCATCACCTGTGCGACATACCTCCGTATAACAGCTGTCATCTGTTCAGTCTACTGACTCTGAATGACCGATTTATGAAACGTATCCTATCTCATCGTATCTTATCTCATCGTATCCTATCTCATCGTATCGTATCGTTTCTTAACTAACCTTATTGCATCTTATCTCATCTTATTGTATCTCATCCAATATCTTCTCATAGATTTTAAAGTATCTTATTTATCTCATCTAATGGTAGCTTGTCTTATATTATCATATTTTTATCATCCAGTCAGGAACCCAGATATTTGTCTGGGTACTGCCTCTCCATACTCGGTCCGGTCTGAGTGCTGATGTGTCGTCCACGGTCTGTCTGACTCTAGAGGAGAACATGTATTTGGTTTTGCTTGGATCCTCACTCTCTTTTTTTCTCTTCTGGTGCTGCTGGTGACGCCCGGCCCTCTGTCCCTGCTGTGACGGACTTCCTCTGCCACACAGTTTGTAAGTACATCATCAGTCCATCACTCCTCCCCGTCTTCCTCCTCGTCAAGCGTCGGCCACACTGGCTTTTGTGTCTCTTCCTATTCAATCCGCCATTTCCCTCACTGGGGAGGGCGTGGCGGCGACAGAGCCGTCCCTGAGTGATTGGACAGGTGTGGGTTGGTGGGGGGACACCCCAGTGGGGAGGGACAGGAATGAGAAGTGCAGGAAGGGAAGACGGCGCATCCTGTTCGGCCCTCGTCCATCACGCGTGCCCACCGGGAGAGCCGCCGTGCCGCCTGTCAATCAGAGCCTCGGCCAATCCGTCTTGAGATGCGACAGGTTGGACAAAAGAGAGAGAGACACACGAGCCAGACGGCATCTATCACAATCTGTCCCCCAGATGCCAGACACAGGGAGGCGTAGAACCCTCACTCCCTCCTTTGAGTCCATACGAGCTGGAATATTTCTCCTACCTCTGCTGGACCACCATGAGCACAATTAGCATCAAACACAGAAGGACCGGTTTCCCGCTCAAGCGGCTTACCGGACCCGGTATTTACCGCTGGTCCAACGTCACTACATCCGAGTCAAGGGTCAACATCGGTTCGGTGCCCCGATGGTGTGATTTAACCACATTTAACATCACACACTCAAAGTCCTGTCAGAATATTTCAACATTGTAGAATTGAGATAAAAAAATTGATTCCATCCATCCCCAAATATCAAACATTTGAATCCCCGATTATAAAACAGTCGTCCTTGTGTCCGTCCATCAGCACGGTCTTTGGGTCAGCAGTAGGGTCTTTTAGTCATATTTGAGATTTTACATATTTTATTACATTTTTTTTGTTTTTTTTTGTTTCCATGGATACGAGATTCTTAAGAGTGAAGCCTGAAGGATGGACAGTTTTGTCCGGAGCACATCTTGGATGAATTTGACAAATTATGTCTATTTGTCACGATGAATAGTCATGTAAATTTGACATGTTTTACGTTTTGTTGTTCCCACGGTTTCTGAGGCGACTTTTAAAGCCGTTTTATTGTCACAAACTATAAATACTAGCGTCACAAAACTTTTTTTGAACATTTCGACTTCATACAGATTTCATGTTTTCTGTAGTTTCCATGGAAACATGGTTTTTAAGGTGATTGGGATGGGATCAGTTTTATAGTATTTGAAATTCAACCGAACTTCATATTCATATAATCATAATGAATAGTTGATGTTTTAACTCATTTAATTTTCAGAGGTTTCCATGGTAACAAGGTTTTTAAGAGTTAAGCATGAAGAGGTTTTATCTTTTCTAGAGCATATCTTGCAATCTGTAAAAACTGCAATCACAAAACCTCACATATATATTGTGCGTTATAAGAGGTTGTGAGGCATTTTATACTTTTCTATATGCATTTGGATTACATCATTTTGACATAAACAAAGTAATAAACTTAATGTGGTGCAATTTTGTCGTTAAAGTGGGAACCACACAAGTACAAATGAGATTTATGTAATAGTTCTAATTAATTTGATGTGTTTTAAATACATTTTCCTACTCAAAACAATGTCATTTCCTGAAAAACAAATATTTTTTTTTAAATAATTTTGTCAAAGAAAAATAGGGAACAAATGAAAAAATAAGGGATGAAAGTAAAATAATTATTAAAAACTAAAATTAAAAAAAATATATATAAACGAAGCGAATAAATAGAAAAATTAAATTTCTATAAAAAAACACAAAGGACAATTTGGGAAATGTCCTAGCAAAAGAGGTCAAACACACTTCATCAGGAACGGGTCTTATTTCTAAGCAAACCTGTCCACCAATCAGGAGGTCTTTGGTTCCATAAACAATCTGCCTCTGCCCAAGCTGGAGGTCAAGACCCTGAACCCCTACTTGGTCCACAGGTGCCTCAGAGGGGCTGCCCACCGCCCCTCAGGGACGGGTCAGACACAGAGAACCGTTTCACTCCTTCATAACTGCATGTTTTTTTGGAAGAAGCCGTTATTATCAAAGGACACCACAGACCCAAGAACATTTTTGATAAATGAGGCCCGAGGACTTCCTCGGATCGGTGTCTTGAGGAATTCCCCTTTCTGCTCCCCCGTGTTTGTTGAGCTTAAGCTCCGTTTCTGCTGCTGTTGCACGAAGAACCTTTTATCTCCAGATGAGCCGAGCGCTCGTCTCGTTCCGGCAGACATGAAAGAGCTTCTCGAGTCAACATTAGACGCCGAGGTTTTCATCCCTCCGCAGCCATTAGACGATTCTGGGATGGTTACTGTTTGGTTTCGGGTGTTTAGTGTCAGCCTCAGAAGTGGTGGATGTGGTTATTAAGCGGACATCTGCGCCTACGATCTGCTGTCACCTATTGATAGCCCATAATTACGCAGCTTAAAGTGTGTAGGAAAAAGTGTGGGGATCAGAGTCCCAGTCCGACAGGTGGACGTGGTTTTTACGTACACATGTCTATTATTTCTGCCTGTTTGAGGATCTTTTCATGTGGACATGTGTGGGTGTATCTCCGAGGGCTGGGTCACAGGGGCCCGCATTTCCCTCCGTCTTGACGTGAGCTGACAGTAGTGCGGTGATGTCTGGGTGGGTCTCCACTCTGCAGGTCACACTAACATCATCAATCTTCCCTCTGGTGACAGGCGGCCGGGCCCCCCAACTGTGGGCACAGTGCTGTGTTGTTTTGTAATTAGGCACTGTTAGATGGCAGGAAACCGTCTCTCCATTCCTTCGCTTCACCATCCCCTCATCCCAGCGCAGCTGGACCTCTGCCCTCTCTCAGCCAATGGGAAAACTACGCAGCTCAGACAACTTGTGATGATGATGCTGGGGCGCGGCGGATAATATTCCAGGATGTTGCAAAAGAGGAATTTAGGAATCGCTCATCTCTCTCCTCTGCACACAGACGGCGCTGCACTGGGCCGCTAAACACGGCCGGGAGGACATGGCCTCTCTGGTGGCTGATGCAGGCGCTGACGTCAACATCAAATCAGTGAGTGCATTTCAGTGATTTCATTTTCATCATATTATGGAATCGGAAAGTCAAGGATATTATGGAATCGCCGCTTCCGCCGATCCTTCGTGTTCACTTGGTAACTCAAAAACAATTTCATGGATCATGTTCAAATTTCATGCCAACATAGACCTCAGTGTGAGGAAGAACTGGATTGATTTTGGGAATGGTCAGATTCTTATTTCTGCCACCAGGCGGGGCTTCATGTACAAACCCACAATTTTTTTTCTGACCATAATTTCTAAACCACTTGTCGGTTTTAGTCCAACTGCAGAGCAAATGAATCAACTTGAAGTCACCCCTCTCCCCCCCCCCCAAAAAAAGCCCTGCATCGTACAAACAATCCCCCTGATTGAACTCCCTTAAATTTAATAAGAGTCATTAGTAATCTCAATCAGTCCATTTGAAGTCTGTCCATGACATCCCATGAAGATCTGATCCCACAGTGAGTCCATAATGAAGATGAACAGAACACAGTCAAATCGTTTTTCTGAGCTCAGTAATAAAACAAGACGAAGATTTCCCAAGATTTCCACGTAATAATTCATGGGAGCCAAATTTAGACATAATTTGGGTTTATGGTTGGGCAGTTAGAGATGAGACGAAAAGAAAAGCCCTCTTCTTGGGTGAAATATAAATAAATAAATAGAGAAAAATATGACAACTACAAATTCAATCTCCTTGGGGCAGTTCGTATGAGGAACACTCTATCTCATATGAACCCCCCCTCCTTCAGAACTACTAGAGTAAAATATGACATAGCTAGTTATCCTCAAGTGGATTCATAGGCACCAAGTTCGGATTAAATCGGACCAACGGTTGAGATATTAGCTCTGAAAACTGTTGGAGTGAAAGCTCCCTCTGGTGGTTGAAATTAAAACTAACCTTTCCCAAAATGAATTCAAACCTTTGGCCCTAAGGGCTAAGGCGTATGTGGGAGTAGCATTTCAAAAATCCTCTGTGAAATAGATATTGAGTTATCGCGTCAACACAAAGGCGGAAACAGCGACGAAGACGTTTCCCACAATCCTTTGGCGCTATAATGAGCGGAATGCCCCTTTAAAGGAGTTCTACGGACGCCTTTCACGACCATGGATTGATTGGTGGCCTTCTTCTTTCTTGCAGCACGTGAGTACGCCGGTGCTGGGCAGGAAGGGATGGGTATGTACAGAGAGTGGAGAGCAGGACACCGTCATGGCGGCCGGTTCCGTCTCCCACTGATGTAATGCTGCTGAGCCCAGCTGTGTAAACGGATGACAGCAGCACATGTTGTCGGGCAGCGGGAGCGCTCCGCTAATAAATCATGTCATGTCATGTTAATTGTTTCCCAAAACAGTGCGTCTATGTGCCAGCGTGTAGCACTCCAGAACTATTGCAATTTTCAGCGAATTACCACGCAATTATGTTTTTATCATTATCTGGTGTTTCCATAACCTTTGCTAATTTGTATACTTTTTTTTTTCTTCCCCTCGCTGTTTCCACTGGCTGCGCTCGGGGCCTGGGAAACTCTAGGGGGTAGGTACCCGACACCCATAGAACTCTTTGCCTCAGTTATTCCCCTGAACTCAACTCAAATGTGCATTTTAACGCGCCTGGCTCTTTTTAACGGGTCGGTGAAGGGGGCAGAACTTCAGAATAAAAGTATGATGGTTTGCGGTTCTGCGTGTTGTCTTTAATCTTGTTTTCGTTCCACAGGGTTACACGCCATTACACATCGCAGCCTTACACGGTCACCGCCATATTCTGGACCTGCTGGTGGGGAGTTACGGTAAAGACTGCTCTCCTTCATCGGCCGTTTACGTGACGATGGTTTTGTGCGGTTTGGACTTTTGTTCCTGAAAACGTAAACTTTCCATCCTCACTGGTCCGATTCAGTCCAGATTTGAAGATTTCTATCTTGTGTGTGTCGTATTTTAATCTAAAAATTCACATTTGACTCGGTAAGATGAACTCCTTATTTTTTTCTGTTTTCTTTTTTTTTACGAAAAAATACTGTTTTTCCACCTTTTGTTTCATTTAGTCCAAGTTTGATGCATTTGATTCGACTCGAGGAATTCTGTCTCCTATTTATAATATTTTACTCACTAGGTATGAAAAACTCTCTTTGTCTTTAAGACAACTTCCCAACCGTTTGTCCGACTTGGTCCAAATCTTCATCATAAGAATCTCCTTTAAAGGAGAACAAACTTTATCTATCTCATCCATATTATTTCACTATCTTCATCATCTATCGGCTGTTCCCGTTCGGGGTCACCACAGCGGTTCATTCGTCTCCATTCATGGTCCCGGCCCGTACCCTGCTGGCTACCAGAACCAGTGATGGTATTTGTTAAACCGGCCGCTGACTGATCCAGTTTGGAAGTCAGTATCCTGTTCTGCATATGGATTTGGTTTTATGCCAGATGCCCTCCCTTACGCAACCCTGCCCATTTATCCGGGCTTTGGACCGGCACCCGAAGGACACTGGCTTTGACCACTGGCTTATAGATATTCTTCACTATATTAGTTTATAGTTTAGTCACTAGGGGGAGCTCTTTTACGAAAAAAATATGTATTTTTTAGACATAATTTCTCAATCGTTGGTCGGATTTAGTCCAAATTGAGTCCTTGTGAATCGACCCGAGGAGTTCTAGCCTGCGTATGTCATTTTTCACTCTAAAAGCTCATATTTTACTCCCAGGAGGTGAAAAACAATGACAAACACTGTTCAACTAGGAGAATTACTTGTGCCGCGCAGGGGATTGGGGACCTTTCGAGGATTAAACCCTTGCTGTTGGGGACGACAGGATAGTCCTAGTTACAAATGCCGTGGGTCAGAACCGTAAACTGCATCAACAAATTCAATCAGAATAACTGAGAGCAGTAAATTTGGATATCGAACGACAGAAAAAAAAATCAACAGAAATTCCGGGTAGGAACGCAGCAGCAATAAAGCGGAAATTAAAAAAAAGGATAACAGCCGGTAACATTCTGTTAGTTGCTCCAATCTGTCGCAACCTCAGCGTTTAATTTTTGTCGTATGACGACTCTCTACACGATGGATTAGAAACATTTGAAGTTTGGCATCTAAGTGATCTGTTGTTTCATAAATCAGAACAAAACACCGTATTGTGTGTCTTTATTACGGTAATTCTTACACACCAAAATGTGTTTTTGCTCATCAGAGGTTAATCAACTCAACCAAATCGATTGAAAAAAGTCTTTATATATCACTTTTAAGGTAAATCAGTACTTTACTAAAACAAAATAGTGGATTTGAATCAGTGTGAGTGACAGCAGGCGTCAGTCGAACGTTTGTGTTTTACCTTTGGTCTTCTTTCCCAAAGCTTAAGGTGTCGATGAAGAAGCTCGTCTTCTGCCTCCTCAGTCTAAACTCTGTTTTCACAGATTACGTTTTTCTCCTTTCAGGGGCCAAACAGAACCTGAGGGACTACAGCGGACACCTCGCCTTCCAGTACCTGAACAACAAGGACCCGGAGGTTCTGGAGGAGGACTGTGAGCTGCGTGAGTCATGCAAACCTGAATCATTCCTACTAAATAACTGACTCTTTTATCAGCGCTTATAGAATAAAAACCAAATCTTTTCTTTAGATATTTTATTTATTTGCTTCCTTTTGGAGCATTTATTAATTCATTATATTAAAAGCTTTTAATGTACCATAAAATGACAAATTGTTTGCTCAAGTATATTTTTTTAAACAGTAAAATAAAAAAGAAGAGGGAAAAAAAGTGTTTGATCCTTATTAGACTTTTTTTTTTTTTGTTTGTACTAAGTTCCATAATTCTCTTAAGTGAGTCTCGTATGGTGAAATAAATTCTAGTTACCAAATAGGACTTTCTCTGTAGTCCTGAATAATGCATCCTCCTCAGCGGCCCCTCTGACCCGTGGTGTCCCCCAGGGCACCCTCCTTGGCCCCATTAGCTCTTCAGCTCATACCTGCTGCCACTGGGTCATAAAATAAACAGATTCAGTCAAGAGGCGCACATTTTTTATTTAAAATAAAGACTCAAAAATGTCCTTTACCAAACAGTTGAGCAGGAAACTAAAATGTTTTAATGCTTCAATTAAAGATTGAAGAGTGTCAAAAATTATTATTGCAGTGGATAATGTGTTTTATATATATGTGTATATATGTATATTCTATCTTTTATGTTTTAAGTGTTTTTTAGTGTGATTTATATGCTTGATTAATCATTAATCAATATCGATGGAGCTTTTAATTATCGCGGTATTGGCGGCTTGGAACCAACTTAACCCTCGGCTGCAGTTGATGGTTTTTCCATTGACTTTTATCTTCCTGGATGTCGCTCGTACATTTAACGTGTTTGCATTATTGTTGTTTGTATTTGTTTGTACATATACTTTTGTTTGTACTGTCTTGTTTTTTTTACATCTGGAATTCTGAATCTCACATCTGCACAACAGATGTACCTTTTTCTGGTTAAGCTGGAATATTTTTTTATGCTCCTGGAGTGTTAACACCTCTTTTTATTAGTTAATTAGTAGCATAAACTAAGTATGTTTGAGTCTAAGATATTCCTTTAAAGATGTAAATACATCATTTGAGTGAGTGATTCTCTTTTTGCAGTGTATGTACGGGGAATAAAACTCCTCATAAATTTTCAGCAGGAAAACAAATGAGATTTTCTCTGAAATCATAAGACGACTTTTACTGTTTGTGTAAAAATCAATATTAACCTCCCAGATTTCCACCATGCGAATCGTAACTTGTGTTTTCTTGTTATCCCAGCGTTTCAAATCACTCAGGCCCGAGAGCGGAACAGGAACAGGAAGCTGGTGTCGCTGTTTCACTCCAAGAAGAAGTGGGGCTCCGCGGAGGATCTGGCCCCGATCGAGGAGGAGAGGACGGCGTCGCATCACCTCGCCCCGCCTCCGTTCAGAACCAGAAAATTCTCCCGCTGAGAAAGACCAGGGGATTTACTACCTTCAAATAATGTGTTCTCAACCTACCGATACACCTCTCAGCCATAACATTATAACCACCTGCCTGGTGTTGTGTAGGTTTCCTCTTCTGCTGGCAAAACTGCTCCGACCCAATGAGGCATGGACCCTTCAAGATCTGTGAAGGTGTTTTGTGGTAGAACCAAGACTTACGCAGCAGAATCCAGCAGTTCAGTAAGTTGTGAGGTGGAGCCTCCGTGGATTGGACGTGTTTATGCAACAAATCCCACAGATGCTCAGCCTTTCTGTGAGAAGCACTATACTGCTGAAGGAGGCCAACGTCACTAGGGAATACAGTTTCTGTGAAGAGGTGAACTCGAGCCGCAACAATGTTTAGGTAGGTGTTACGCGTCAAAATAACATCCACATGAAAGGCAGGACCGAAGGTTTCCTCCCATAGTGCATCCTGGTGGCGTCTCTTACTGCAGATCACCGACCCGCGTCAACTCTGAAGAAAAGATATTACCTTGCTGCTTCACTTGTTACTGGTTGTAATGTTATGGCTGAGCAGTGTATTCAAGGAGTTTATGGTCTTATTATGTAGAAACAACACTTATGCTGTTCACACCGACGCTCACCGACACAATAACGCACTTGATGATGCACCTGAAACAGATGATGTCACACACACACACACACACACACACACACACACACACACACACACACACGTGTGTCATTAACATTCATGCTTACCGTTACAGTATTTCTTCAAGCCTTTCAATTTGAATGAATGTTCCTAAGCGTTACTTACGCCTCGTTGTTACCACTGAGCTCAGGCCACTTTGACTTTATCTGATGTGGAATGTAAATTATGCCGATCGACTGTCTGTCAGTGAGGCTGTATATGATCGAGGTTTTATTATTCATACATACAGTATATACTGTATGTAAATGCTCAAGATTTCACGCATAATCATCGAAAACAATGCAGCAAAGTTTGAATTTAACCGTTAAAACAATCAGAAGGCAGACGCAAGAATTAAATCATTTTGAAACTAGTAGACTCTAAAGTGTTACCAAAATAACAATTTTGTTTTTATTTTTGATAATTTCATGGGAATTTGAAATTGCAGAGAATATATGTAAGATTTATGGACATTCCCTAAAAAGGGGTCTGTATGGATAAGGTTAAGGGACTGTATGGAAATTATTAATGGAGGCGGGATCATGTTTTAACCTTTTCATGCCCTCACCAAGAAAGAAAATAAAGAAAAGTTTATTTTTTCATTTGCAATTTAATATTTTGCATACCCTGGCATGTACCCTGGCATAATTCTGTCGTAACATGCTTTAATATCTTTAATATGACAAAAACAATCCTACTTATCATATAAGATTTTGTCTATAGCCAGTGCCTCCTCATTGGTGGCCCCTTTGACGTTTGGTGTCCCTCAGGGCTCTATCTTTGGCCCCTTACTCTTAAGAATATATATATATATATATTCTACTTTTAGTGACTCAAAATGTGTTTGACCGAACAGTTTTAGAAGGACATCAAGGGGTTAAAGAAGAGAGACCCCCTGCAGGATTTTTAATATTCCTCCCATTGCAACAATATGCTGCAGTTTCCATCAAAATAGTGTCAAAAGTCAACTTTATATATTGAAGCTTTATTCAAAATTTAAATAAGAAAAATAAATCAATTATTTGCCTTGTATGGACATTTATTTTTTACTATTGTATAAATGCTGTTGCACTGTATCTAAATTTAAACGTCCAGAATAACAGCAATGTTAAATAGTTTACTCAAGTACCCTAAACTTTACATTTAACCTGACTATAACTTTGAATTCCCCTTATTTAGGATTTACCTGCAATTGAAAATTAAAAAAATCAATATATTAAAAAAAATATTCTGCTGCTCCGATTAAAGAAAAGAAAAAAACTTTCTTTCCAACAAAGAAGTCCTCTGACAATTTAATTTATCTACACTCCCTAATTAAACTTTGGTTTTTTTCAGGATCTGATTTCATTGGAAATATTAGACAATACCAAACAAACTCAAATGATTAGTACCAGACCACAACACATGATTGATGGAGAAATCGAAACAAATACTTGATCCGTCAATCAAAACTTTTCTTCAGTTTTCTGTTCTTTAACGTTCAAACTTTGTGGGAAAGAGAAATAAATGGGTGTAAAAGTTTGTCACTATATTTTACATCTAAGATTTACTTACATTGTAATTTTTTTATTAACAATAAAAGTTTTCGTTTCTTTTGGACAAATGTAGTTTCAGATAATCGGACATTTTTATGCTACCTGGTTAAAGTTTTCAGAAGGAAGTAGAAAACCGGTGAACCGGTGACTTTGTTTTGTTGTTATTAATTCTTCAGGCATCATTATTTTTTCACTCACTGTTAAAGATGCTTCCTCTTTGAAGTATTTTGTTTTGTTTTGGGGCTTTTTTTATAATTCAGTGACGATGTAAAAACTTGGTTTTGTCTCTTTCAGGTGTAAAATAGAAAAATCTGCTTTTGTTACATTTTTTTGCACAATATTTATACAATAAAGATATTTTGGTATGAAACTGTTTTATATCAAACTTTGTGACAATTGTACTTTGAACACACTATTAATAAAATATCAAGACTAATTAACGGTAACATTAATATCACCATAAATGTAGCATCTTATTCACTTGTCATGGTATTTTCCCAATTACCCCCGCAAAAAAAATCACAGTTAAATTTTTTTAATACATAAAATTAAAGTGCTTTTTAATGTATACATGAATTAATTATATCCTCCAAGGTGATAGATTTGTTTTCACTTTTGCTGTTTCCGCCTGAAATTTTCTTACTTTATTTTCTTCAATATATGTATATATTTGTTCTTCTTTCTTCTTTTTTACAGTGCAGCAGTAGCACTTTACTGACACTTTACTTTGTAAATACTGTAAAAAAAAATTACAGTAACGTAATGGCAGCTGCTGTTGTCGGAATTTTTTTTCGTAAAGTAGGATTTTAGGCCTATAGCATGCTTTTTTTTGGCAACCATGAATTTCATGGTTTTCTTTGGAACTTTTTAATGGTAATTACAAACTCTTAGTCGCATAATTATCAGATTCTCCTTCTTTTTTTTTACAGTAGTTACTCACCACTCTAGAGGATAAATGGAAGCAAGTAAATAATGTAAGTAATTATCGCATATGCTGCAGAAATATTACAGTAACTGATAAAATACTTAGGAGAATTACAGTAAATAAACAAATATTGTCGAAAATCACACTAAGCAATTATGTTTTGTATTTTTTTCTGAATTAGAATATGTTAGAAAAATAAATGTTATAGTGTAAATACAAACTTTTCATAAAATAATAGAACAATGGCAAAAGAAATATCAAGAGTAAGTAATTACTGTTAAAGGATTATTCAGCCAAAACGATTGATGTTGCTTGTATTTACATAAAAGTCTACCGTTAAAAGAACCTTTTAAACATTTACAAAGAACACGCCTTAACTTCTAAAGAAATGAGATGTCATAAATTCTGTTTCTCTGTATTTTACTGTCATTTGATTTGATGTTCTTCTAGATAAATTTACATATAAATGTAAATTCCGGCAACCACAGCTGCCTGTTTGTTTTTTTTACAGTAAAGATAAAATTATTATTTTATTTTTTTTACAGTGTACAAACATTTTTACATTTTTTACAGTTCTGCAGTAGCATTTAACTGCCACTGTGGGAATAATTTCCTACAACCTCTGGACTGCTCTCTCGCAGTCTGTCCCCCTAATAAGGAGAAGAAGAACAACTTGTGGTAATTCCTCTTCTTTCTTCCATTCAGGGGAAGAATCCTGTTTTTTTTCTTCTTTTTTTAAAGCCGCCTCAGATCTTCCTCTAACTACCTGACTTTGTGGGCTACAGATGGAGTAAATATGGGCCCTGCTAACTCTCCATACGGCTTTAGACCTTAATTCCTGATTAGCTGAAAAGGGCAGCACTTGCTTTTTGGGTCTTGGATATCAGACGACACAGAGGGGAACAGAGGCAAGTGTTTTTGTGCTTCATTTTTGAAGGGGAGGATGTTGAAGGGTGGGTGTGTGTGGGGGGGATAAGAGGGAGTTTCTGTAATAGATACTTATCTTACTGCCCTCAAGCCCCTCAAACAAAGTCCCCCTCTGAAGAGATTATAACCCAGAGAGGGCACATTAACTCTAATCCCATGCTTTGAGGCCTCGCACCCCCATACCTCCCTCTGCCCCACTTCTTTCACCCCTTCTGTTGTTGGGGGGCTACCTTGTATCTGGTGCATGTATGAGTAGAGCCCGTGGGTACACACGAGGGTGTGTGTGAGTGTGTGTGTGTGTGCGTTTGAGTCGGGGGGTGGTGGTGGGGGGGGCCTGCAGTGACTGGTTCAATAGCACGCTGACTCTAATGAAAAGCATTGAGGGGTGCATACTGCTGTGTAACTGATTCCTCTCTCTGTAGAGATTAGGCGCTACATTGTTGGTTCAGTTGCTCATTTCCATGAGAGCACAGCCTCCCACCAGCGCCCGCTCGGCTTTGTTATTTTGAGTTGGAAAACACAGAGCCCAATGTCCCGGGCTTCCTTGTTACCATTGTTTCACAAATAGGCTAAAATGTAGATGTCACGTCACAGATGCCCAATAACCTCATTAGCCACTCGCTGTGAGGCTAAGGAGAGAAAATGATGAATTTGTGAACTTCGGTTTCGATCCACCGTGTGGACTCTGCAGAATTCAGTCAACACCGCTCCTGAAGATTTAAAGCCTGACCGTGTTAACAATGTAAATTATCTCAGATAAGAAGCAGCTGCATAAACATCCACAGACTTTCCATTTGGTAAAAGGAGCCCCTCTATGCAGACGTTCTTGACGCTCTATAAACAGAACCTAGCTGCAGAAACGGTGCGGAACGCGGCATTACGGATATATGAGTTTGTGCGGATTCTCATTCATCCGGGTCATGGTAAGCCTCCTGAAGTCCAGTCGATTTGGATTCAACTTTCAAAGACTTGAAGGCTGATATGGAAGTCCATACCAGTAGAGTAGTTATAACAGTCCAGCTCATTTTCTATATGCTCTTTCTTAAAGGAGCACTCCTGTTATTTAATTGACTGGTGTACTTTTAAGCCTTTTCAGAACTTTTTGATGTGTTTTGGCCTGTATTACACGGCAACGGCGCTCTACAGGCCTGAAAATAGCCTTTAAATGGAAAACGGGTCACAGAGTGTAATTTTGTGGAACCTCCGACATTCCTGTTTCCGTGTGTGCCGGCAAATTGCGAGCGACACCACAGCCACACTTTTCTCATCGCTGTGACTTTTTCAGAATAATAGTCACGGACGGAAAGAACAACATCGGTTTGGTTTGTGATGCAGACTTTGCTGAGTTTGTTAATGCTGACTGGGGAGTTTGAGCCCTGCTAGCCTACTCTTACCCCTTTTTCCACCAAAAATATCCTGGTGCTAGCTCGGTGTTGGTGCTAGTGCCAGTTATTAGTTGATCCAACTCGCACATCTCCTAAGAACCTGTTTGCTACTCCATTGGCAAGGAGCCTAGTCAGAGCCACGCCATTACGTCACCGTATAACGTTATCGGTTCTTGGCTCCATACCAGCAAAGACTTGGTGCTTGTCTGGCACCAGTTTCCCGAGCCAGGAACTGGTGCTTAGGCCGTCCAAAAGCAAAGAACTGGTGCTAAATCAGGCTCTGGCTCTGAACTAGCCCTGGAACCAGCTCGGTGGAAAGAGAGTATTTAATAAATGAAGATCATGTGCTCCTTCTGGTTGGTCGTCGTCGGGACGTAGATTTTGAAAACTTAAGGGGCCAACTCCGGGGTCTAGCAGACCTCCTCCAGCTTTTTTCAGTCATTTGGCGGATACGTATGGATGAGAATCATTTTCACTCCTGGAGCCACAACTTTTTTGAACCGCAAATAAAAAACGTAACTGTTTTTTTTTATGGCAGATGTAACTAGAGGGGCATTTGGAGAGTACATATCTCCACCAAGGCAGTAAATCATTCTCTCAAAATCTGATCACATCCGTCTTTTTCCAAAGACTGCGCCTTTACAACATTTAATTGCGATCCATTAAATCCTTTGTGAGATGTCCTGCTAACTGTATAACAAACAAAGAGAAGAAAGAAAGAAAGGAAAACATAGTTTGCCTGGAGAAGGTAATAAATTATTTATAACACAGTAATGAATATGAAAGCAGCTGTAAGCACTTATCAGTGTTTTTGTTAAAAACTACCACTGTGATATTGTTTTATTTGTAATACTACTAGATACGTACCTGATTTCATTGTTATATATTATTCATGTCTATTCATTTAATTTCAGTCATTATCGTTTATCTCTTTTACTCCATAAACACTTTATCATCTATATATAATCCCTTTATTTTCTAATAATTTCATGCTATTAATAGAAGTAGTAGTATTCTTAGTAATATTATCTTAAGTTCACAGTTTATGGTCTTAGCTCTACAAACTTTTTTCTGCATTGGCCTCAGAATTCATCACACTAGTTTTTTTCAACAACTTCATTTTAGCTTTTTGTCTTCAACTTTGTTTCTCGCGTCAATATCATTTTATTTGTTCTTTAAAATATGGTATATAAATAATGTTTGTTTGATTACTAGAATACATTTGTGCAGGAGAAAATAATCATCTTGTCATTACAGCTGCATAAAGTAGCTTTATGGTGTTATAAACTGTTTATTACACATGTGAGGGGCGTCACTGTTAAATAATGGAATTGTTCTTAAAAAGACATATGTGGGTATTTTTTATTTAACATTACTAGACTCCTCAATAAGCGACACGGCATGGTTGGAAAAAATTGCGTGTGCCCTCCATTAACGTGGTCCACATATGTGCAGGGGAACTCGCAGCGAGCTAACAAGCTGATCTGCAACGACGAGCACAGCGGGGAGGCCGCTCTGACCGGGCTCCTGCAAACTGGGCCAGGGCTCTAGCTGAGGGATCCTGGGGGCCCAGCACCCACCTACCAGGGCCCGACACAGGGAGATACCAGCAGCTGTCACACCGGCCATCGCCGCCTAACCAATGCCGCCTGTCACTCACCCAGCGGAGGGCCGTCAATCAGCCCGCACCCGGGAGGGAGCTGGGAGGCGGGCCGCGGGCCGGCCCTAAACAAAGACATACTTACATTTGCAAGCGGTTTCAGCGCCACTAGTATTTTGAAAGAATGATAGAGTGGTCCTGATAAGGGCCATGACAAAGGACAAAGACTGGAAGGGGGTCTGGGAAGAGGGGGTCAGATAGTAAAGAGGTGGGAGCGCTTGATAACATTCACGCTTTGCTGACATCTCCCCATTTGTGTTGCTGCCCCAGGAAAATCTCATTAGGGAGGAAAATGGCGGCTCTGGTTGGAGATCATCAATTGACTCTCTAGCGTCGGTTTCAATGCTAATTTTCCTTAATTCTTTTCACCTTTAAATGTTTATTTGGAAGCAAAATTTGAATGACAAGTAATTCCATTTGTCTTAGGCTGAATAAAAACAGAAAAAAAAGGACGTATGGTTTTTATTTAGCGTTTGATCCAAATATATATATATATATATATAAATACATAAATATATATATATATTGTGCTGTAGCGTTCATTTAGACAGTTGAGTTTCTTCTTTTTCTTTATATTTATTACACAGTAACATTTGACATAGTTTTTTTTTTTTGTTTGGACTGCGAAAGCAGCGGGGGAGTCTCAGCTGAAATTATTAACTTTATTATATACAGACTACTATTATGTGTACAGTATATATATATATATATATATATATATATATATACTAAATTATCTATGCTAATCAGCATTTCAAGAGCCCAGATGTTTACACAGCAGCCTTTCGAACCAAAGGTTGTTGGTTCAATTCTATACATCAGGTAGAGTGCGCCCCCCGCAGAGAAATTATGAACTTTATTGTATACAGACTGAATTATGAGTATATATATTCTATGTACTTTATTATCTATACAAATAAGGATTATGGTTAAGGCTAGGGTTACATTTAGGGTTGGTGTCAGGGTTAGGGTTCTGGGGTAGGATTACAATTAAGGGCGGAGTTTGGGTTAGGGTTCTGGTGGTAGGGTTAGGGTTGTATACACTTGGTATGGTTTTGGAACCTAAGGTTAGGGTTAGAGAGACATTATGAACTCTTTTATGTACAGACTGTATTAAGTTTACATATTGTATTGAATAACTACATTTAGACAAAAAAAAAAATAGCAAAAAGAATCCACCAGGACATTTCACGTATTATATTAACTATATAACAATAGTATTTCTACAGTAACAAGATATAAAAAAATATGGTTGATATTTGTGAAATAATATTGATTTCTACGTGAAAAATATCTGAATTTATTGTAATTTACTGTCATTTTATGTCATTACCTAATGAAAGAAGTAATGAAAATAAAATTGACATTATAATCGATTATTATGGTAATTTACTGTCTTTTACACGATGTCTGTATTTTTATGGACAAAAGTCTGGCAACCACAGCTGCCAGTATTTTACCCTCAATTTTAAAGATTTTTTTTCTACAGTGCATGTTCATAGGATTAGTGTTATTTTACTGTAATTATTTAGTTGTTTTTTGTAAATCACATATAAAATCCTCAAGCAGAGGGCGGGCGCACGGTATATTTCTCAAAAACTGCGTCGTGTTAACGGGGGCCTTAAATGAACTTTCTTCCCCTTAGGCATCGGGGGCCGTAAAAATAAACTAACAAGCAGAAGGTGTCGAAAACTCTGTGGATTCTCTTTGGGCTTTTGTCGTCTTCCTCGCACCTTCATCTGAGTTGCTTCTAATTGCATTCTCTCCCCTCTGTTGGCTCGCAGGTAGGGGGATCACCTGTAATTGAGGTCCCACCTACGCCTTTTGTCCTGAGCTGCTCATTAGCTCACTGCGCTGGCCTTCTGCATTAGAACCTGGGTTGCTGCTCTGTGACGCAGGATATGCAGAGTATTTGCAGATGGAGGAGATAGTGTTCAAAAACAGAAGAATGAGCCAGGTTTGTCAGAGATAAGGATGATTTCATCCCCTCCGCTATCTCCTGCTGTATCTCTCTGGAGACTGAGGACAATCGCCTTCCATTTGGTTACTTTTCTCTCCTGTAAACGACTGACATCCTAACGGCAAACAGCGCCGTCAGACTGGACCTGTCAGAGCAGGACCGACACCTGCATTGTGGCCAAAGAGGAAGAGAATAAAAAGGAGAGGGACAAAGGCCAGCGCCCTGAGCTGTTTGTGTTGGGAGATGTAGACGACTGATGCCATAAGCCTCCTTCTCTTTGCACTCTGCTCAACCCCATTGTTGCTCTTGTTCAAATTTGCTTTAGGTTCTGTGGACCCCACCCAAATAAATTCCTTCATTCCCTCCACCTCTGCCACTTTTTCTTTGAATTATTTGATTTTTTTTTTTTTAAATCTGAGGGTATTCACAGTGTCTCTCTCTCTTTCTTTGCACGCCAGTCTGTTTCTTTAAGACACCAACACCTCTGAAGTGAAGAGAAGGCCAAAAAAACATGAGAAGAATATGAAGATTTCAATTCTCTGTGCTGATGGTGGATCTGATTCAAAATTAACGGGTAAAAAATGTGTCAGAATCACATTTCCTTAAAGGTCCGAATGGCATCTTCAACCGAATTCATTTTGGCTGAACAAGTCTTTCAAAATGATGTTATTACATAATAATTACTATGTTATTACACATGCAAAAATTAATATTGATCAAAGTGTATGAATTTCATGACCACTAAAGAAAGCAGATTTTCCTGGTACTCTACATTTTTTAATTAGATCAATTTTGAAGCAATTTCTTTTAAATTCCACAACATATTGATTTTTTTAAAAATGCAATTCTAAGTTCTTGAAACTCTCATATTTGAATTATTATTATTACATCTCTGAATTCATCATTTTAAGCAAACATTTCTTAGTTTGCAAACGAGTCTATATTAATTTAAAAAAGCGTGTTTAATAATCAGAAAGGGAAGCAAATATTCACTCCGGAAGTTTTAATTTATTAAATTGAACATTTGGGTTTATAGTAGTTTGGTGGAACTCGTTGTTATAACTGGATTAATTAACTATTAACTACAAACGATTTTTTTCGAGTGCAGTTTACACTGTTTACATTTTTTTTTAAATTTACTTCTTTCTTGCAGAAAAGTCCAGACATTTGCAAGTGATAGAGATAAATATGTTGAACCCTATCCAGAAGTCAAATCATTTACTGTAAACTGCTGTTACCTGCAGAAACCCGCCGTTCACATCCGACCTGGGTGACAGGCAGCAGCTGAAGGTCACTAACGCATCAGAATGTACTGCATAGCTGCACGAGGTTGTTGTTGTTGTTGTTTATGACTTTGTTTTTCTTTTCGGGATGGGTGATAGAGATAGAGATAGAGGTAGAGATAGAGATGGAGATAGAGATAGAGATAGAGGTAAAGGTAGAGATAGAAATAGAGATATAGATAGAAGTAGAGATAGAAATAGAGATAGAGGTAGAGATAGTGATAGAGGTAGAGATAGTGATAGAGGTAGAGGTAGAGATAGAGGTAGTGATAGAGGTAGAGATAGAGGTAGTGATAGTGATAGTGAGAGAGGTAGAGATAGAGCTAGAGGAAGAGGTAAAGGTAGAGATAGAAATAGAGATATAGATAGAAGTAGAGATAGAAATAGAGATAGAGATAGAGATAGAAGTAGAGATAGAAATAGAGATAGTGATAGAGGTAGAGATAGAAATATTGATAGAGATAGAGATAGAGGTAGTGATAGTGATAGTGAGAGAGGTAGAGGTAGAAATAGAGATAGAGATAGAGATAGAGATAGAGATAGAGATAGAGGTAGAGATAGAGATAGTGATAGAGATAGAGGAAGAGGTAAAGGTAAAGGCAGATATAAAAATAGAGATACAGATAGAGATAGTGATAGAGATAGAGATAGTGATAGAGATAGAGGTAGAGATAGTGATAGAGATAGATATAGAGATAGTGATAGAGATAGTGATAGAGATAGTGATAGCGATAGAGGTAGAGATAAAGGTAGTGATAGAGATAGTGAGAGAGATAGTGAGAGAGATAGAGGTAGAGATAGAGGTAGTGATAGAGATAGAGATAGAGATAGTGATAGAGATAGAGATAGAGATAGTGATAGAGATAGTGATAGAGATAGTGATAGCGATAGAGGTAGAGATAGAGGTAGTGATAGAGATAGAGATAGTGAGAGAGATAGAGGTAGAGGTAGAGATAGAGGTAGATATAGTGATAGAGGTAGTGATAGAGATAGTGATAGCGATAGAGGTAGAGATAAAGGTAGTGATAGAGATAGTGAGAGAGATAGTGAGAGAGGTAGAGGTAGTGATAGAGATAAAGATAGAGATAGAGGAAGAGGTAGAGGTATAGATAGAAATAGAGATAGAGATAGAGGTAGAGATAGAGGTAGTGATAGAGATAGAGGTAGAGATAGAGGTAAAGATAGAGATAAAGGTAGAGATAGAGATAGAGATAGAGATAGAGATAGAAATTACATATACAAGAGTTTGTGTGTAGGAGTGTGACTGTGTGTTTGGGATTTTTAACATTTTGTTTCCTATTTTTCTCAGTTTTGGGGAAAAACTCTTTAATTAGGGCTTTTTGAATGTTTTTCCACGGTGTAACTTAAACACAACTTTGTTTATCTTCAACATTTAGTGCATTAATCAACCAAATGCTGGAATGGTGCCTTTTGAGATTAAAACATTTGAACAACTTTGTATTTTAGCCTCTACATGACAACATGGGTCCATTGTTGAATCACATCTTTTTCAAATCCAAGTTATTACTTGGAAATTTTCTATTCAGAAATCTTTTTTTTGTCTGTTTTGTGTGTCTCATTCACTGTAAGACTTTACCGTTAAAGTTTGATTTTAAAAAAAGATAATGGGACGTTGTGACTTTAAAGTTGGAAAGAAGTTAGTTGACCACAAAGTTTTTGAGTCATTTGTAACTTTTTTTTTAAATTTTAGGTTGACTGCCTCTGTTTAAAAAAAAATTAAATAAATACACTCTAATGCAAAATTGGAGCTGAAAATAATCCAAGTTTTCAATTACAATGGAGTGAGTCTGTTTTTGAATTTAAAAACTGTCAGTTTTCATCAAGAGAACAAACTTTATGGTGAAGGTAGTTGAGATTCTTAATTATCTATAGATTCAATCCATTTACTAATTATTATGCTTTAATAGAGAAACCTGTGTTTCAATAACTGGTTCAATTTGATAAAGTTATAGGAAACAAGTTTGGAATGTATATCATTGTATTTTTGTTTTTCTACGACCAAATCCTCAAAGGTAAATTTCTTATATATATAATGTGGAATATAATTAAGAAAGAAGGGAAACTGTTTATTCCCACTGTTAAGAAAAAAAGATGGTGTTTTTGTACAAATTGTACTGTAAAAAATAAATTGCTTGATGAACTCAACAATAAACTTAACATTAATTAAATGCACGTAATACTGTATTAAATTTAATATTTACTACTTAATGTAATGAGTTACATGCAAAAATAATATTTATTATATTTATATTTATTTATAAATATTTATGAAGGTTACTAGTTAAAGTCATTTCTTTAACTTTGTAAAAAAATGTTCATGATTAGACCCCAAAAAGCATAAAATTAAGCTTTTGGAAATTATTCAAATCTCTTCAGGAACTTTTTTTCATGGCTTTACTTTCGAAAAACCTCAAATATAAAAAAAAGTAAATGAATATTTGTTTAATATTGTCGCATCTGATATAATTTAATTTCATTCATTGATTTTAATATTAAAAGTTGTCGGAGTCGCTTTGAGACCCTTCAACATTCATCCATTGTAGCTTTATACTTAATTTAAAGACATCTAAATGTCCCTTTATGTAACTGAAACCTACAAGCGTCATTTATAATAATAATAATAATAATAATAATAATAATAATACATTTAATTTATAATGCACTATTTATGCTTTAATACTGGCAGCTGGGGTGGCCTTCAGGTCTGCCTGTAAAATATGGTGACAAAATACAAGATATTAGAGTTTTGGCTTGTTTCTGTATACATTTAATCAAATGTTATTGTCTTTTAAAGTTTCTACTTACGTTTTATTGGATTTACAGTGTAATAAACTCAAAAGTGGGAGAACTGTCGGTGATTTAATAAAAAAAATAAAAGACATCCGCCGGTGACACAATTAAATGAAGTATTTTCAATTCAAATTTTAGAATTATATTTGATTGCGTGTTACCTGTGAAAAAATTCATTATTTTACGGCGTACAAAAGAAATACCATCAAAAGTAACATGTGAGTTAATTACATGTCTCTGACCAGGGGCAGCGTTTCAAAGATGTTCCATTTGGTCTAAAACTTTATTCAGCATAATTTTTCTGTAATTAAGAAGAAATGGGTCTGTGTCCAAGAAAATAGGATTAGGGACATTTATGGCTATATTATATATTTTGGGGGGGATTTTGATTCTATTCTCAGAATATAGATATATGATTATTTGTGAATTCTTTGTTTGGAGTCAGATTTCTGAGAAAAAAGTCAGAATTCTGAGTTTGAACTCCCATCGCTATGGCACTATTCTTCTTCCGTAGAGTGCTTATGCATTTTTGGAGATGAGCGAGAGAGAGTGTTAGAAAGAATTAACATAGGAGAGTATTCACAACATTTAAAAATGATAAAGAGTGAACAGTGGAAGTTGACATTTTGAATAAAAAAGATTTTGATTGAAATTTGGTGCTCCATAAGGAATACCTTAAATGTCTATACCGACATGTCTGCATGTTCCTTCCTTCTCTCACCCCCTCCATCAGCAGCACCACCGACAGTAGCAGCAGACCCCTTAATTCTGTTAATATAATAATCAAAATGAGGCCAGATAAGAGAGAGAGATGCTGCTGCTGCTGCTTTGAACTCAAACTATGAGCTTAACTCTGGCTCTTTTGAAGGCCATGAGGAGGGAGGGGTGGGTGGGGGGCTAATAAGAAGTGTAATCTTCACCTCTTATCTCTAACAACACCCCCCCCCCCCCTCTCTCTCACTCCACACACTCACACACACACTCACACACTGAAACACACACTGGCATCTGTTATCTCACAATTATCATACACATTAGTCTACACCTGTTTCACTTAACCTTTTTTAATTAGGACCATTGAAACGCTGCCCTCCACACATAACAGTTCCACCGACATGTAAAGATCAGTTTGTTATTCTGCAGCCAATGAATTTACATTTAAAGATAAAAAAAGAAGAAGAGTTGTAGCTCCGAGGTTGAATGTAAACCTTTTTTTTTTTTTTTTAAACTGATTTAAAAATTGCAAATTTGGGTGAAAAAACACTTTGGAGACAAAAAAAAAAGCAGCTCTGATGATTTTTTTGTTTGTTTATTAGTCTAAGTTTATGCTATTTAGGTGGTTAATTCAATCAACCAGCTACAGATTTGCATGTGATGAAGTGTTAGAAACGACAGCAGGCCGGCAGGAAACAGAATTCAGGTCAGTTTTAAGCTGATTCCTGCCGGAAAGGAAAGGAGATAAATTGGATAAAATAAATAAATAAAATAAATGCATTAAACGGATGTCAGAAGTCAAACCGAAACAAAATCAAAAAGCACAAATGGTTAAAAAAAAAAAAAAAAAAAAAAAACCTCGTCACAATATAATATTTTTACTGCGTTTTGATAAACTACGAAAACGTAGGTTTAAAAGCTTTTATTTTTTACGACATGAACATAAGACGCGCGGCTCATTCCGGGGTTTCCCTGAAAGAAAAAAGAGTTGCATTAGAATTGAAACTTCTCGGCAGAAAACCACCGAGTTGCCTTAAGTACCTCACCAAAACGCTAAAAGGAACAGCGGAGGGCTTCTTTGATGGGATTTACCGCCAGTGAAAGCTGTGAGGCTTTTGAACGTAGCTGTCAGTCAATATCAGAGCACCCCCCGCCACCCTCCTCCTCATCCTCCACCTCCTCCTCCTCCACCTCCTCCTCCTCTCCGCACACACTCGGGCAGCTGGCCGCATATAAATAGATGCAGGAGGCTGAGCCGCACCACAAACCCGAGTAGCTGGGAGGCTGGAAAGATGCCCGCATCGCAAACTGGATTTGGGAGCTTCTTCTTGGAGAGGAACATCAGCATGCCGACTGGATATCAGATTCCCGTGCTGGGGTGCGCTCCGGGTTTGCAGCAGCAGCAGCAGCAGCAGCATCTGGCAGCAATGGCAGCTGGAGTTCCTCTAACGTTCTCAGGACTACAAGGATACAACTTCATCCCCTATCCGCACCACAGACCCATCGCACACATGGTGAGGAGTTCAGATTTCTGCAGTCAGACCATGAAAAGATCCACGACTTTAAAAAGCCTCTTCTTCAGAACCCTTAAGGATATTATTCTAACATTGTGCGCAGAATTAATGAATGGTATTTAGGCGGTTCCGTATTCCTGAGCAGTTTTTAAACTAAATTTAAGTTAAAAAGTTCATTTCTTTATAGCTGTGTCTGATTCAAATGTCTAAAGAAGTGTTTACGATATATTCAGGCTTATAAATGTAAAAACTTGGTAAATGTTGCGCTCTGTGCCCAAGAGTCACCAAACTCTTTGCGTAATTACGCGTAATCCTGTCTCAAATGTTCCAATTGTAAAGAAATCTTAAAAATCTAATCAGGATTATAAATGTAACACTGAGCAAATCCTGTGGTCTGTGAAAAGAAACGTCAACTGGCTGCGTAATTACGCATAGACTTACGTTCCTTTTGTCCTCTTCTCCAGAACAACGGCTTCGACTTGAAGGCCGTCTCTCCGTACCATCACGCACTGCTGGCTCGCGGGGGTGCCTTTTACCCGCCGTTCCGCACGGGAGCAGCCGAGGATCACGGTAGAGTCGCCAAGGTGGCCACCAGAGAGAGCACCGGCGCGCTCAAGGCCTGGCTGAACGAGCACCTGAAAAACCCTTACCCGACAAAGGGCGAGAAAATCATGCTCGCCATCATCACCAAAATGAGCCTGACGCAGGTCTCCACCTGGTTCGCCAACGCCAGGCGCCGCCTGAAGAAGGAGAACAGGGTCAGCTGGGCGTCTAAGGGTAAATCAGACGAGGAGGATGAGGAGCAGGAGGGTGATAGCGACGAGGAAGACGACAGTTCTGTGCGTAAATGTCACCTGGATGAGCATCAGGATGAGCGCGCAGAGGAGGGCGCGCAGCCTGAGGACACCTCGGCACCGGTTGACGCGCGTTTGGAGATAGAGCCCAGCAGAGAGCATGGGGACAGAGAACTTTCGCATGTCAGGAACGTTGAAAAGAGTGACTCCGGTCACGCGCCGTCACCTTTGGAGAGTAAAGAAAACAACCAAAAACCCAAAATCTGGTCTTTGGCTGAGACGGCCACCTCCGAGACCGTCAGGAAACCTTTGGACAGTATTTACCACCCTTCTGGAAAACTGTGGGCAGAGTGGGCTTCAAGAAACGGACTGTTAGTCCCCTCATGCTACAGCAGCTACGAAATCGCCTAATTAGACAAAGATGAGAGACACTGTCCACAGCTATATATTTTTGCACTTTAAACCTTCAGACCTCAGGGATGAGATCACTCCTGAAGTTTGCAGTGAAATGTTTCCAGACCAAAGACTGATTGTAAATAACTGTAAATGTATTTTTCCATCACCGACCTGTAAATTATGTGTCACTTTGTGAAACCATGAAGAAATATTTTTGCTTGAATAAAGCCCAGCCTCTAGAAATCCCGATGTGTTTGCATGTTTGATTTCATTTAAGCAGTTTATATTTTGGACGGATGTGCGTCATAATGCGACCTTTGTTCATTTATAAAGTCAATGCAGAGAAAATAACATTTTTTCTTTGATATTAGAAAAGTTCTCCTTTCACAGAAGTCCATCTTACCCACGAATATGAGCACAGATAAGAGTGTTGACCTTTCTTTACATATCAAACCCAATTCTTCCCAAACTGGTTGATATACATGGATAATCACTAACTAAGAACATTTGAGCGTTTTAAGTCATTTCCCCTCAGATAGGATGAAGTCAACTACTTTGAGAGATCGGATATGATGGAACCAGTCAGGTTTTCCTTCTTAGTACCTTTGTTACTCATAAAGAAGGGCTAACACCCGATTGTTAACAATCGTCACAGAATGTGTTATTACAGTGTTATTACATTGTTATTACACTGTTATCACAAAGGTGCTTTATATGAAAACAATCATTTTGATTGAAAAATATTCCGAATAATCACAGGCTCAATAACTAAAATGGTAAAACCATAACTCCTGGTGACCTTGTCTTAATGAAAGTATTGTACACTGTAAAAAGAGAATTGCTAATGAAGTCTGAAAAAAATTAACACTTAATTAAATTAAGTGTCTACAATTTAAATCATCAAGTTAAACTCAAAAATAGTTTTTTTGACTTAATTATGCTAAGTTCATCATCAATTTTCTTTTTACAGCGGACGATTCGACCCCACACATCTCTTTCAAAGAACTTGTTTTCTTCAGTTTTACCTTAAAAAAGCTGGAATGTGAAAGAGTTAATAATATTTGTTTATTATTGGTGCACAATTCTGAATTGATCCAATTTTTGCTATGTTTAAAGGCAAATATTCCCAACTGCAAAAAGAGAATAATTGGTAATAAAAAAAAAACCCTTCAATTAAATTGAGTATTTTCAACATAAAAATTAAACTTGAAGATATATGACATTAATTTATGTTTCTAGTGAACAATTCTTTTTTTTTCTTTTACAGTGCAGCCATAACATTGCAAGTAGAATCCGTAAATAAATGTAGGATGTTATGTTATTTCTTAACGGTTTGACTAAATATCTGAATATTTCTTAATAAACATTTACTTTTGAGCAAAATAGCTTTGGGGCGAGTGCCCCACTTCAAAAATAACTCACTCTCATTTATTGCCACCACTTAATTAAATAAGTGTGGTTAAGTGGATTTTCTATACACTGTAAAAAAAAGAAAAAGAAAAAAAGAAGAAGATTAAAAACAAAAGAAAAAAATCTATATAATGTTAATTTACTATTTTTCTATGCAAATGATAAAAAACTGGGCTGTACTAATGAACTTGTAAAATGTTAACAAATATAAGTTTCAATTCATTTCTACAGCCCTAATACTTTATAATGTTCTATTTTCATACTGTAAAAATTTTCAGCAAAGTTGCATTTTTTCATATATGTTGTAGAATTCCCAAAGTAATTTAACTTTTTAACTTAACAACCGTAATTTCCCTTTATTAAAAAAAACCCGTTGTGGGATTGGTCCCAAGTAGACCAGAACTGGGTTACCAAAATAACCAAAATTTGTTTATTTTTTAACCCAGAGTATATAATGTTCTAAGCAAACAGGATTATAGTATTTGTTTTTTTCATGGTATTTTACCGTTATCTTATGTAACATGGTCACTATATTTTACAGTGAAATACTGGCAAACAGAGCTGCTGCAATTTTACCATATATTTTTACCTTTTGTTTTACAGTGTATTAAATATGTATTCCCCCAAATGGGCATACACAGTAAAAATTATCCATTGAATTTGCAGTAAAAACAGTAAAATACTGTAAAATTCAAAACAGTATATCACTGCATTGGATAAGTTGAATTTCCCTAAATGAAGAAACAATGAATGAATTCACTATTTATTTTCAAAATGTGAGAAAAACAAAGAATTTTACTGTGAAAATACTAAATTAACTGTAAAATATAATGTCACAAGCAAATTAGCGTCTAGCTTCGGCAAAAGTATCCCGTTGTTTCTACAGTAACAAATGCCTAAAATATGGCGTATATTTTCAAAATAAAGTCGATTCAAGGTAAAATAAAAATATGGACTGTTTTGTAATCAAATGTAATTTTATGTACCGTAAAAAAACTGACATCATATCAGTTCTTCCAGCTTAATTTACTGTAACATTTTATACAAAGTCACCATGTTTTTTTTTACAGAATAGTTCTGGTAAACCACAGCTGCTGGTGTTTTACGGTAAATGAGGCCGATTTATTTTAACAGTGTATTACCTCACCAGTCATAAGAAGGATAATTACACAGAAACCCAAAGAAAACCCTGAAAAAAGGAGCAATGAAATAAAAGAAACACACTGAAACCTGGAAATCGGTGATCTGTTGTATTTTATTCGAGGGCGTTTTAGGAGGGAGATAAGGCCGGGTTCAAAGTTCTAAAGTTTTACACAATATTTCACCCGGCGTCATACTTTCTTTTACAGAAACAAAGCAGAGAAGCTGCTTTAAGTTGTAAAAGTATCACCTCAGATATTCTTCAGATCAGTTCTGAGCTGCAGGTTTTATTTGGTGATGGACCCAAACACGCTCTCAGCACCCTGCAGTTAAGATCCAGCTCAGATTAGAGAAGCAGCAGTGGGTCCATGAAGGTGTTTGTAATGTTCAGGGGTTAGCCGGGGGGGATTGTTTGGCATCACTCAAAAAGGTTCCCATGTAAATTCAAAAGGCCGTACCTCCATTAATCCGTGGATAAGGACAAAGCCCCACGGAGTTTTCTTCTGTCTTCACATCTTCACGCAAATCCCTACAGACAGGAACACCCAAGGGGAAGATCGGATCCCACCTCAGCTCCCAAACAGATGGAAACAACAGAGAGACCGCAGAAAACTTTGGACATTTGATTTTTTTTTTTTCTATAAAATGAAGGTATTCCCATTTTATTCTTTCTGCCAAACTTAGTTCAACATTTTTGGCCCTTTTTCATCTATTTAGTTTCTGACTTAAGGTTGCCCACATGCACGAGGACTGGATCCTACCCAGGTCCATTGAGCTCCTCAACAACAACTTCTAGGAGGGTTGTGACGTACGTGCACACGTCATCAGGTGTGCCACGCACTCTAAAAAAGAAAAAACAAAAGAAGTTAAAGCGCCGGTCGTTACCGCAACTTCTACTGAAATCATGTTAAGACAGGAAAATCTATTGAGATGGGAGAAAATGAGTGTTTTTACTAATTACACTGTAAAAAAAAGAAGAAGCAAAAAACGGTTCGCTGGAAACACACAATAAAATGAGGTATAATGAGGTCAAAACATGGAGTTGAAAAGCCTTAAAAACGTATGACTTTACTGTGTCGCCATGGGAATCCATTCCAAAAAACGCCAACAATTCTATTTTTTTACAGTGTGTAATGTTCGCCTTCAAATGCTGCAGGAATGAAATATTTTCGGAATTGTTCACCAGCCATGAACAAATATATATTTATTAATTGGAATTGTGAATAAACTAAAAGAAACGACTTCAACTTAATAATTAAAGTTGTTAAAATTTTAATTAATTCAGTGTTTTTGTTTGATTTTTTATTTTTTTATTCTCTTTCTACAGTGTACCAAACTTTATCGGCACAACCTTTTCAACGGAATACAAGTTTTACTCACAACTTTTTGCAGCATATTTTGATTTAAATAGTTTAAAGTGTTATTTACCCAGAATTGCTATAAATATAAACAAGTTAAATTGTGAGATTAAATGTTTCACAATGTTAAGTTGAATTAAGAGCCAACAATAAGAACACTCAATTTGTCAAATAAGGCTTGAAACCCACAAATCAATAAAAAATAATAAGACATTAATGTTTTTATTTTGATAACAATCATTTAATTAAATGGCGACAATAGACCGCCGGCTTTTTTGTTTTTTTTTAGAGTGGATGTTTATCTCTTCGCTCATTTTTATGGAAATATTATTATTATTATTAGTCAAATTTGTTATCATGATATTGCATTGGATCTTTAATTACATTTTTAAAAACAAAAACAATTCCCAAACCCAAAATTTTGATTCAAATGGTAACACTTAATTACATAAAGTATTAATAATTTAATAAAGGATTCAGACTCGTAACATTTGATTTGATTGTAGTTTCTCTACTTGAAGAAATTTCTTTAAGTTCACATTTAGGGTAAAGGTTCAATTTCTTTGAATTCATCAACAAAAAAAAAAGAAAATCTTTTACAGTGCATGTTTACATCCAAGAATAATAAAAAGCGGAAATTCTTGCTTTGGAAAAAAAAAAAAACTTTTTACAGTTATACCTTTAAAAAAACCAAAAATATAAAACAACCAATAAACATTTCAGCATTTTAAGACTTTTAAGAATACACACTGTAAAAAGAAAACAGTTTTTAATTTTTTTTTTTAAATGACTACCACTAGTGACTGGTGATGTAAATTCAGATCTAACTTTTTGACACAATAATACTTAATTTTATTATGCGTTACCGTAAAACAAATAGCTTTTTTTTTTAAAAAGAAAAAAAGCAATACAGATTTTTACAGTTTTTACACTGTAAAAAATTATTTCTTTGAGGTTAGCACATTGAGTTATAACACAAACACCTGGAAAATGTCATCACTGTTACTAGTTTTAAAGTTTCCAAACAACTATTTTTATTTCTTGGTTATGGACAGAAAATGCTGAAAATATCACATTTAAAATGTTTTTCAATAATTAAAAAAAAAAGTTCAATGTAAAAGAAAAAAATCCTTTCTGTACTTGAAAGATTCACAAATATGTATTTGTCACTTCCTGTTTTTACTTAATGTGGAATTGTGGATGAATGGAGAGCAAAACCAATTTCCCTGCAGGTACAATAAAAGTATATTTTATCTTTAAGACTATCATCCCATTGTGAGACACTGTAAATGTGATCAATGAGCCCGCAACACCCCCTGGAGGAAAGGAAGGGTAACTACATCAAGGTGAAAGCAGGTGGAGGAGCGGAGGAAACTCAAAACTGTTTTTATCAAAGTATCATAGGAGGAAGATTAGGGACACACTGAATTTGTTTTGTTAAAGAATTCTGACTTAATTCCATAATTCCAAAACTGAGGTTGGAATTTTTCGGCACAATGATTTTAAAGCCGGTCTTGTTTGTGTGAGAGTTCAAAGCAGACGACAAAACAAGGAGCAAAGTGCAGTAGAATGATTTAATAAGGCAAACTAAATTATCCCTGCAAAGAAAATGTACATTTGTTGAAACTGGACTCTGTATTTGAATACTGATAAATAAACAAATAAACACATTTTACGCCAGTTTTCCCGTGTCATACTTCATACATCCGATCAGATACATCAGGTACATCAGATCAGATTTTGTTTTTTTTATATCATATTGTCTACAACATGCTTATTTTAAACAAGGAAAAACATAAAGAACATTTCAAAAGTCACTGAACTGTAAAACTTTGAATTTATGGTATTTTATTTAAAATAAAGTTGTAACAGAAAAATGGTAGGACTTTACCAAAATAAAGGTAATTATTACCTAGTAATAACTTTGGTAATTACATGTTATTACATATTTGTGACCTCCTTAATATCACACAATTACCCCACAATTAGCATCTTATTACCGTGCTGCAATGTAAAGCGCTACCAAAACGTTTTGTAATTTACATTTTCCTTGATTGTTTCTACTTTTTTTGCCATCACATAAAAAAAATTAAATAAAAGACTTGCATCTCCCTTGTACAATTTACTGTTTCAGTGTAAAAACAGACAATTATTATCAAGTAAACCCTGTAAACCTCCAAATATTCACTGATCATTATAAAACAAAAAACACAATACGGACTTCCCATATCTAAATATCTACTCATATCTTCAACATTCGAACTCATAAGTGCTTAATTTAAACACACAAATGTTTTCTTTTTTCCTGAATAGAAAGTAAAATCCATTTAATACCATAAAATGACAAATATGTATTTAGGGATAAATGTTCATAAATACCTGCAATGTCAAATTTGCATCAATATTTATATTGAAGTTTGAGTAACAATTTGAAAGTTATTTGGACTAAATTTCATCAAAATTGGGTAAAATATTCCTGAAAAATCCCAAACGCTCATGAATGGCTGAGCTTAAGGTCTAATGTTGCGTTCTGCCCCCTTGTGGAGAACATGTGTACTGCATACATCTAACTATATACATACATATACACCTGGGTTTGGAGGAAAAAATACTCAATACAATTTAAAGGTTTCGGAAAATCGTGTATCAATTATGAAACATCAGTGTTACAGCGTTGATTGGCGGTTGACATCCGTACACAGGTGTTTAAAAAATATGTGCCAGGCATTTGATCTTTCCGCATTCTTGGGCTGAAACCCCCAGATGAAGGAATGAAGCCTCTGAAAAACCTTACAAGGAGATTAGAGCTGGACCCAAGTCAACGGTTGTGATAGTGACATTGAAACATCCCACTTTCTGGAAGGACAATGTCATTAATAATAATAATAATAATAATACATTTAATTTATAATGCACTTTACATTTGGATCAAATCTCAAAGTTCTAAGTGCATTATTATCACTTTACACTGCCAGGGGACCTCCTGCACCCATAGCCAAATGTATGAAGCACTAATCTAAACAAAGCTCCACGGCGCTTCAAATAATACACCAGAAAGGAAACGTATGATAATAATAATAATAATAATAATAATAATAATATTTTAAAAGAGAAGCTCATTCTCGACACACCATGCATGTGACTGACATGACTTCTTCACCGTTGTCTGTGTAGGATCCCATCCCCTAGACCCCCACGGATCCTGGCCGGATCTATCGCTGAGGCGCACATAAAATAGTATTGTTGTTATTACATTATAATAAATGTTAAATAATGTAATAGCACAGTAATGACAATATCGTTCCTGTTTACCATTATACTGTATATTATTATCATTATTATTATGGGTGGAATATGTCTCACAAGAAGGTTTTTGGTTCAACTCCACCTTTCTGTGTGGACTTGCAGCTTTTCAAGGGTGTAATGTGCCTCCCACCCAATGACAGCCCCCCCCCCCGTGGCCCAGACCAGTGTAAGTGGATGGAAAGAAAAAATCATATGAATATCATTATCACATATTTAAGCTACTATTATTTGTATTGCAGTACACGTCTGTGTCCCCTTTCCTTTGTTCTCTCTCTTTCTGAATCCAGCCAGTCAGAGCAGAGGGCTGCCAACCTCGAGTCGGGGTCCGCTCGAGGCGTCTTCCTGTTAAAAGGCGTTTTTTTCCCCCCTCTCCACTGTCTGTTTTCTTTTCTTGGAAAGTGCCTTGAGATAACATTTACTGTGATTTGGCGCCATGTAAATAAAATTTACTGTTCATTTAAGCCTCTTAATTTAAGTGTATGAAAACACGGAGTCACAGTACACAACCGGCTAAGTTCATAAATGCATGCTATGAATAATGAAGAGCTGATTCTCAGTGTGTCTGAGATTCCTCCATGGACATCAGTTCACTTTTCCCTTCCTCCTGTCCCACAAACTTCCCTCCCTCGCTCAGAAGCCAAGCTGCCGACTCCGACTCCGCCGGCGCCGGCGCCGCCGCATTTCTTCCTGCGATCTTTTCTTGCTCGGGCAGCGCCTCCTCAGTGGGATGAGTTGGGTTCACTACCAAAATGGTCGGCTCATTCTTCTCACCCCGACATGATTCAACACAGTCCTGCAAGAATTCAATGCAGGCTAATATTAGAAGTATATAATTATACTTATCAGCCATAATATTATAATCACCTGCCTTTCATGGTCTTTGTCTCCCATTTTCCCCACCTAAACAGTTCCGACCCGTCGAGGCAAGGACTCTACAATACCGCTTTAGATTGTGCTGTGGTTTCTGGCACCTTTCTATCAGAACCGCTATTTACCTTTTCAGCAATTTGTCCTACAGCAGCTCTCCTGTGGGAGCTTTGGGCATCCATGACCTGGTAGGTCCTAACACCTAACAAGTTCTGCAGTTCTGGAGATGCTCTGATCCACTTGTATAGCCATCACAATTTGTCTCTTTTCAAAGTGGCGCCAATCTCAATTTTTCCCACTTCAATCACATCAACTTCAAGAAAAGAATGTTCACCTGCTGCTTCACGTGTCCCACCCAATGACAGGAGTTATGGTGATGAGGTAATCAATATTATTCTGACTTCACCTGGTTACAATGATTTGGCCAGTTGCTACATGTAGCACGGCAGAGACTTGTAGCAGTAAGCAAAAAAAAAAACCCAACAAAAATCACATTTACCTTCAACTTTCCTCGGGCAGCACCTTGTTTACATAAAAAAGAAAAGAAAACATGAGTTCATTGAGGGATAAAGTGAAACTTTGCATCATGAATAAGTATAAAGAGCTCAGCGTACCTGTCCCAGGCAAACACATGATTGCAGCTATAAGTGCAGCCACCAAAAAAAACACCAAAAGAACGGGCAAAACCACAAACGAACGCCAGGTTTCCACTGCAAGACAAGAAAGAAGAGAGAAAAGTTCATTACAGTTAGATCATCATCTGGGAATGTGTTCATATTTGGTCATCGCCACGTTGTTTCTATGAACATGTGCAGCACCAGAAAGGCAAACTCTGAAGATCAAGCAGTAATATAAATATCAATGAGAGCTTCATCAGACGACGACATGTCTCATCAGCCACTGCAAAATTGGACACGGAAAAGTCCCAGTAGCAAACTAATTCCCAGTCATACGTCATTTTTCTGTGGATATTGTTATATCCACAGGGGGGTTTCTCCCTATTCCGGGCAAGTTTTTTCTCTGCTATGGTCTTGAGCCGTGGGTCGTAACTGAAAGAATGAGGTCATGGATACAAGCGGCTGAAATTAGCTTCCTTTGTAAGGTGGCTGGACTCAGCCTCAGAGATAAGATGAGGAGCTCAGACATCCGGAGGGAGCTCGGATCGGAGCGCCTCCTCCGAGTTGCACCTCCAACTCGAAGGAGACCCGGCGTAGACTCACTAGAGGGACTATATATCTCTTCTGGCTTGGGAACATCTCAGGGGAACCCCAGGATGAGCTGGAGAGTGTTTCTGGGCAGAGGGAAATCCGGAAATACCCTTTCTAGCCTGCTGCAACCGCAACCCGAAACCCGAGCAAAGGGAAGAAAATGGAAGGATGGATGGAATTAAAAGTTCTAAAAATCCAAAGATATCAAAAGGAGTAGATATCAGATTTGTGAAATAAGTTCCCATAAAACAAACGGAACTGTTTTTATGCTGCGGTTAAAAAAGAAGAAAAAACAAAGAAGAAGAGTTTCAGACAGAGGGATGAACTGATCACTATATCCCCCATTGTCTGCAGGAGAGATGAATGTGATTGCTGAGCCGTGGAGTCTTCGCTCAGTTGGAAGGTAAACAGTGTGTAGGTGCGAGTCGTCAATCCCACACTGCAAACCTCAGACCGACAGAGGTTCACGAGACGAACCGTCACCCATCGCCTCTTCAGTTTTTCACTTTGATGAAAGACAGAAGAAAAAAAAAGAAAAGAGAACCACAAACCGCAGGTTTGCACATGACGGGGCGGCTCAAAGTGAGAAACTGACAGTTGGCCTGCCTACACACAACTCACCACAGGTGTTGTCGGATATGTCTGTTCCACTTTGCTCGATACGTTCTCCGTACGCACATCTGCAGGAGAAAGTTTAATGTTCACAGGTTTCATGGAAAGACTCATTTTTAGCTGATTATTTCTACTGAAAGGTCCAAGAAATTGCCAATTCTACAGTCCAGCACGAGGTGGTGAGGTTTAGGGAAACTACCAACACTCTTTGGTTTATCAGGTTACGAAGATCGATTTTTCATATTCTTAAGGTCTATAAAAACATTTTACTGCTGATGCGGCTAAATTGACAAATATATATTTTTGCACCTCTCATAAATATGAGGAGTGCAAACCAAACCAGATCAAATCAGCGATGATGCAGCAGAACTTATTTCAATATAAAAGCCGGGGATATTATGAAAAAGGTCATCGTCAATCAATCACTTTCACCAGCACAACCAAAGAAACCAGCAATGAGCTTAAAGCCCTGGCAGTCATCACATGACGGCTGGTATGCGGTTATCGTCACAACCCCACTAACCTAAGCAGCGTTTGACTTCATGGGAACATTTGCTTGTGTGCAAAAGCGCCAGTTAAAAATCTTCAACTTCCTGTACTCACTCTGTCCATTTCCTACAGACACCGTCCGATGAGTTAGGACCTGAATATGTTCCGTCGGGGCATTTCTGACACACCGTGTCGTACGAATGACTTCCTGAAAGGCAGGAAAGACACGTTTGATAGCCGACACGGATTCAGAACATTGAAAATACAAAAGCTTAAGTGTAAACAGCGTTTTAAAAAGGATGTTGAGTCTTACCCATGGACTGAACCCCATGTCCCGGTCCACAGGTTCTGTGCGGCACACAGGTTATGCATTCTTTAGTGGAGCAGTGAAATCCCTGTTCGCACTCGCAGACGCTTCGTTTGGTGGTCTCGTGGGAAGGAACCTGAAAGTTCCTGTCTACAAGACGAATGTGCTCAATCAACCAAAAGCCCATCAAAAGAGGGAAACGCTTTGTTTAATTCGCTATAAAGTCTTACTGGGGTCACAGTAGGGCTGACGCTGACACTTGGATTCACTGTTGTATTTATCCTGATATTCACTCCTCCCACAGTCTTGGCACTGAGGTTCCACACAGGTGCCGAGGGACGTCATGCGGGTGCCTAGAAAACATAATGTTCACGCGTTAAAAAACAAAAGACGTTTAGTATAAGCATAAAACTCTTGAGTTTTATACTTAAGACCCATATTAGCTGCTATATCTACTATTTTGGGAGTTTTCCATGGCATGAGCATCACTCTTCAGGTTGGAAATCTTCTCCAGCGCAGACAGATCAGCCATAACATTCTAACCACCTGGCTAATATTGCATTGGTTGCACTTTTGCCACCAACAAATGCTGGACCGGACTGAGATCTGCGATATTTGGAGGCCAAATCAACACCTTCAAGAATCAAGAATCAATCATGAGAGTCAAGAAGAGAGGCGGAATCTTCATTCACATCAGAGGGTGGGATATATGAACCATGATCCGGTTGTTGTTCATCTCAAATCTTTTCTGAACCCTTTTTGGAGTGTCATAATCCCGCATAAAAAGGCCACTCCCATTAGGAAATACTCTTCAATCAGGGAGGTACTTAGTCCGTGTCAAAGTTTAGGTAGGTAGTACGTTCCAAAGTAATATCAACATGAGTGGCAGGACCCAAAGTTTTCAATCATAACATGGTCCAAAGCTTGCTTTCCTCCCATATATTACCCTGGTACCGTCTCATCTCCACCTAGGTGACGCACAAGCATCCGACCGTCCACAAGATGTTAAAAGAAACCCCCAAACTCTGATCCATCGGACCGCCTCACCTTCCTTCTAAGGTACTTTAAGCAGAAGACACGAGTCAGCATTTTTTAGGTTTTTTTCTCATCAGAACCAGCATGAACTATTTCAGCAGTTTGTGTTACAGCTGTTCTTCTGTGGGATCAATTATGTAACTAACAGGTCACCAACAGCAAATGAAAATCGATCACTACCTCTTCCTCCGACTTTCTGGCTCCATGCTACGTCCAGACTCCCGTACTCCTGCTCGCTACATCACGGATGGTCCGAAACTTTTTAAGCGCTTAGAAGCTAAGCATTCTCGTTCAGCAGGGAGTTACGACCGCAAACTATTGTTTAAAATATATCCTAACGTCTTCATCGCACTCATTCACATTGCAGGCTAACTCAAAATAATGTTGTTAGCTTCGGCTATCTTTCGGTTAGCATGCTCGTTCCAATAGGTTGTCCATCTTTAATTGGCCTCAGCTAGTAGGCCATAACCGTTTCTTTTATTTTTATTTCATCCTTTTGTCTAAATGGTTGTTTTTTTTAAACACCAATGTGAATAAATTTGAGTAACTGCATGTCTGACTAAAATTGAATATACACTTAAGGTTCATCTTTTTGTGTTTAAAACATTGATTTGTTATTAATGTATAGATTTAACCTCAAGGTCATTAAATTTAGTCGTTTTGACTTTTTGAATAAATATTGCACAGGCCATATTTGATAAATTCTAAGTATTATATATGTAACCTTTTCTAGATCACGGTTTTCTTTTGTTTTTGTGGCATCCGGTCCTTTTCACTCTGAGAAAAGGCCTGTATTTAGTTTGAATGTGCTTAATATAGTTTGCTGGTACTTGTAATTATTATATTCAGTATTATTTAAAAAAAATCTTCCAAACTGATTCTTGTTTCCTAAGTCATGACATTCAAACCCATTGAGCTCCGAACCGAACGCATCCACCTTTTTGGTGGATGGTCAGTTAATCTAATAAATTATACATATAATTTAATAGTTGGCCACTGGTTTTCAGACAGCAAAATGGGCTAACCGTTGTTTTTAAGCAGACACTAACCAATGCAGACAAGGAACACTAAACAACACCCGCAGATTCTCTGACCCAGTTTTCTAGCCATCACAATATGACGCTAGTCAAAGTCGCCCGGGTTCTTCCGCTTGTCCCTTTTCCCCTGCTTCCGAAATCAACTTCAGGAATAAAATGTTCACTTGCACTCGCCGATTTATCCCACCCACTGACCGGTCCCACGGGAAGAGATTATAAAAACGTTATTCTGACGTCAACTGTCAGAGGTTGTAATGTTATGGCTGGTCTTGGAATATGAAAATAATATGCACTATTGTAGGCTCACCAAAGGAATGGAGCCATTATCAGATCTTTATAATAATAATAGTAATAATACTACATTTAATTTATAATGCACTTTACATTTGGATCAGATCTCAAAGTGCTAAAAATCTTTATGCATTAATAGAATTTTTTGGGGGGGGGGGCTTACGTACCCTGGGGACACATTTGACAGCATTCACCATTGACGTCATACTGAGTCAGTGGGTCACAGCGAGGCTGAGCGGCGCTTATCGCCTGCAAGACAGAAACAAGGGATGGGAACAAACGACATACGACGGGTGTGAAGGAAAGTCCCAAACAATCCCACCAGTAAATAAAAACTCCCAGAGAGCAATATGCTTTTTTTTTTAAATTTTCTTACAGAAAATCATCTGAACAGAATCATCTGTACTGTACATCAGGATTCATACAGATCCACAAGTATATTCCAACATTTCGGGATTATTCTTTTTTTCTTTTTTTACAACTGCGAAGAAAACGAAAGTGAAAGTAACCTTAACGCTATCGGAGAAGCGTATAACCGAATAAAAACATAATTCCAAACCACAATATATAATTTTACGTCACTTGAAGTTAATAAACAGGTAAGAAGTGTAAATTGTAGCTCTTAAAGACATAACTAGATGGGGAAAAGTGTGGATGCTACGCTGCTGCTGTCAGCTATCACGTGACAGAATCCAACTACATGACTAAAAATACATGAAACATTTACTCACCATTAAAGCCCACATCGGGACCAGCGCTGATAGATGCATGTTAGTGGGTTCTGCTGCGTGTTTTAACTCCCTGCTCCCACAAGTGTATCTTGTGTATCTTCTCTGAACACTGCCTTCACCAGAAGAGGGATTTTCCTGCCCTGCTATTGGAGGAGCGGAAACAGGAGGCGTAGAGGAGGTCACGTGTTTTTTTCTCGCTTGACCATTTCCTGTTAAACCACACCTTCATGGTATTTCCACAACTATTTTCTTCAGAACTACAGACTTTTAAACAGGAACGCACAGAGCTGATATTAGAGAGTACATTTTCTCATGAGACTGTTGTGAAAATAATAATGAAAGTAATGATTGATAGTATATAATAGTTAGTTAATGTACTAGGTGCATTATAAATTAAATGTATTATTATTATTATTATTATTATTATACATAGTTAGTGTATAGTACGGGGGCTAACGCAATGCAAACACTAATTTGACAACATGCGCATGCTGCAAATTAAGAGAACATCCTCATTAAGTTGACAACACACATGCGCGCCGCAAATACAAGAAAAAAACTTCATCAATTTCATAAAACACGCACACTGCGAAAGCCACAACCCAACACGTTAAGAAAAAATGATCTGCAAAAGCCAGAAGACAACGGAAGTGTTTACGAAGGACCTTTACGCGCTTTTTTAGTGCTTCCTTTAGTGAATAAAACAGATATATTGCACAACCGTTTCATGATATTTTGATTAGCCGTGGTAGCTTAGCTTAATTTCCGGGTAATGCAGTCACGTGACTTTAAAATTTTAATCAAGTGGTAAGCGAAGCTAACCACGGCTTAATGAAAGTATAATGAAAAGTTTTGACATTATATTTGTTTTATTCACGAAATGAAGTAATAAAAAAGCGCGTCCGGGGATACATCATGTTTGAGCGTCCTTCGTAAACACTTCCGTTGTGTTGTGGCTTTTGCAGATGTTTTTTCTTAATGCGTTGTGATGCTGCTTTTGTAGGCCACCGTAGTATAGGCTTCTATCTATGGGGATATAAAATTGTGAAATACATGTTATTTTTGCATTGGTTCCGTGTTATTTTTGTAATAAATTTTTTCTGTTCGGAACTATTGTTGTATTGATCGTGCACTATCTATTAGCACTATTTCTGGACTATTTTTTGTTCTTTTTCTGAACCGTATTTGAACTATTTTTTCCCCCTAATTTTTCAATTTATATGGCTTTTTTCAAATTTTATTTGTTTTATATTTTTGCATATTTGTACAAAGTTTTGTACAGTTTTTAATTAATTAATTTTATTTTTTTATTTACAATTTTTGATTCTTTTAATGTTTCATAACTATCTTTAATTTTTTTTGTATAATTTATAGAATATTTTCTTGCCAAATTTATGTCCTGTACTTGCATTTTTCACCCTATTTCTTTCCCTATTCCCTATTCTTTGGCCTTTTTTTATGTTTGTTTTCTGCACCATGTTTGTGTTATTTATTGCAGGATTTTATACTCTTTTGTAGCTAGTTTTATATTGATTTTGTGCAATAGGTTTTGCCATATTTTCATCCTGTATCTGCACTGTTTGCACAATTGTTGCACATTTTTTAAACTATTTTTGCAGTATGTTCAAATCTTTTTGGCACTGTTGTTGTATGTATCAGTTTCAGCACAATATTTGGACATGGTCCGCACCCTTTTTGTTTGCACCTTTTTTTGTATAAAATTTGTACACTAGTGCTTCCACATTTATGACCTGTATCTACATTACTTATGCAATGGCACCATACCTGCATCATGTTTGCACTATTTTTCCACATTGTTTACAATTCTTTACTGTTTATGTCCTATTTTGGTCCATTTTCACTATTTTTGCAATTTGTACGCTAATTTCCTCTATAGTTGTCTTATTTTTGATCATGTAATACATCACACACTGTGATGAGCTGCTAAACTGTCTTCATTGTCCATTTTTAAAAACTACAATTTCTATTCTATTCTATTCTATTCTATTCTATTCTATTCTATTCTATTCTATTGTATTCTATTGTATTCTATTGTATTCTTTTGTATTCTATTTTATTCTATTCTATTCTATTCTATTCTATTCTGTTCTATACTTTTTTATTCTACTTATAGTTATCGCCAATGTTCCTGATATGACTGGCTTAATGGGGGACCCTTTCCAAAAATTCTTTTTGGGGCCCCAACCATTAGCCTGGTTAGCCTCTCCTGACGTTTAGCCCCGACCAACAAGTGCAGACTTGAGCCTTTAGCTGATTCAGAAATGCAGGGCCTGCAGGTTTCTGTGGGTGTGGTGAAGAGGCGCCGCCTGAACTGAACGTGGAAGAAGTGTAATCGGATCTGAAAGAGGGCAGAGCTCAAAATGTGACACAAATCAGAACTAAGTCAACCACACAAAGAGGTGGGTCTCTCTTCAGCTGTTGTATGTTGGAAAAGTAACCTCTCAGAAAAAGAAAACATCTTCCACGTCTTTGCGGCAAAACAGGATTATTTTCCTCTGTCTGTGGTTTCATGGATATTTGCGCGGAAATCTAAAAGGTGATAATGCCAAGTTTAGGAACGAAGAAGAAAAACAATCAACCCAGGATGGACAGACAGAGCGAGGGCACCCCACAGGTAAGATTTCAGCTTTTCCCCTTCAACCACGAAGCAGTAGATTCTTCAAAACAAGAAAATCAGTGCAGAGACTGATCTCCGGCCCCGGGAGCAACCAGCCCTCTCCCTTTTATAAACGCCGGCCTGTGTAGAAGGAAGTAAAAGAGTTTTGGTTCAGTATGTTGTTATTGCTTAATCTTAACTTCCCCAATTCAACCCCGCTTCTCTGCTGAGGGTAGTTTCCACAAACGTCCACTTTCCCGTCAGGAACGTAAAAAATGACCAGGTGATGTAAGGAGGTGTCTTCCAATGGTAGACGAGAGATTAGTCGGACTAACCCTGCTTCTCTCGTCAACCTACCTGCGTTTCAGAAAATATGTCAGTCAAAAGTCAAACATGACAGCTGACAGTCCAAATACATGTTTGTCACGTTACAATGCAAAGTTTGGGCTAATATGAGCTACAATCTCACATTCACCTGTCAATCCCCTCATGTCGATTCAGTTTCTGTGTTTGATTTCTGTGCCGTGCAGCTGAGCAACGAGATGCAGCTGAGCATCCTGAATAAGGTGAAGAACGGGCAGCTGTCCATCGCGGACGCTCTGGAGCAGGCCCGGCAGGGCGGGAAGCAGCAGCCCAAAGAGAAGAGCCACGCTGAAGAGGTACCGGCGTTCTTCAGGTTTTTCTATTTCATTTTCATGGAAAATTAAGATTTGTTGCCCAAAGAATTGTTGTGCTTTAAAAGACTTGCCCTCTTAGGATGTGTCACAACGGAAAAAGTCAGAAAGCGGGATGCAGATCCATACAAGTCTTTGTTTTTATTCACGCCAGCCTTTGTTTTATGTAATCATCAGCCGCCTATCAATTCACCGGTGACCGCTGACTAACCCAGCAACTCAGTGATTGTTTTTTTTTTTTTTTTTTTGGAGGGCGTTTGGGGACTTTCCCTACAGGCGACCGGGTCTTTACCCTCAATTAAATGTTTTTCTTCCTTAAGCAGGTCGTGATAAATTGTGAAATCAGCATGATCAGGACGTGAGTGAAGGAGGAAGTGCTCTTAAACAGTCCAGGACACATTTGCTAAATGAATGTTTTATCCAGGGGTGTGTCCAGAAGGGGGACTTTAGGTGGCTTAAGTATGACTGGCTGTGTGTTCTGACAACTTAGTGCCAACAAACAGTCATTTAACATTCTTTCATTTGGCTTATTTCCTATTTTTAAGGGCGTAATTTGTTTTATATTACTTTTTTTTGTCTCACTGTGTTCTGTCGTGATTCGTAGGCGTATTTTAAGTATATGAAAAATGGTAGATTAATACAACTCTGCTGTTTTATGTGTTTGTGCACAGTCCAAAGATTCTGTAGCCCCCCCCCCCCTTGACTCCCCTGGCCACTATGTCGCTTTTAATACCATCCAGCGGCAACTGATGATCCGCAAACTCCATCATCTCCACATTCCACCTCTCCTCACCGAATGGAACCATAGTTTCCTGAAAGGGTGGGAACCACCACACCCCATAACGTCACCGTCAACACAGGCGCCCCCCGAAAGAGTGCGTTCTGAGTCCCTTCCTACACGCACTTTACACCATTGGTCGTCTCAGCCCCTCCCCCATCAAAAAATACTTTAACACTGCCAACCCTCTCAGGGCGCTCGCCATCGCTCATGACCCCTGCCATCCCCTCAGTCCAGGCTTCATCCTCTACTTCCCTCCGGCCCTCGATACAGACGAGAAAAGTTCTTATGGCACAAGGGTTCTAGACAAAAAGAACGCCACTATATCTTTAATGTCTTTGATTGTCGTCCTTTTTATGTACAATATGTGTCCAGACTGTGAAAACACATTTCCACTAACCAGAAGTCAATAAAGAATTAATCTGAATGTTATCAGAAGAAGTGTTTAAAACGCTCAAAACCGGTTCTGCAAAACAACAAACGTGTTTGCTGTCTTTGCAGCCGCCGGTTAATTGCTGCTGCTGAAGGAAGTTGCTCAGCCTGATGGGTTGGTTTGAAACCAAGTACTTTCTCTGCCCCTCTCAATGCCTGAGAAATAATCAAGGAATTAATATTCAAAAAATACAAATCTCCTGGCTTATCTTCGGTACCTTAGCATGAACTGACATTGTGTTGTTTTTTGTTTTTTGTAGGTCTTGCAGGATCGGTATAACTTCAGTGTCCACAAGCACAGCCATTACAGGTGGCAGAAACGGGTTATTCAGGTGAGTTAAACAAAAAAAAAGGAGAAGGAGATTCCAGCCATGTTAGCAGCTCAGTGGGCTGTCCTAAGGCTGTGGCGTCATGTTTGTCGAAGCCGGTGGCGGGGGTGGGGGGTGGGGTTCAAGATTTTTAGTGACTGCTTTGTTTTTTTTACTATTGATTGTGTGTGTGTTTTTGTGTGTGTGTGTGTGTGTCGTGGGGGGCGTTCAAGAACATGACGTAAAGATGAATACGTGGAAACCTTTGTGGAGACCCACATCCGCTGAAAATGCTCGAGAATTATTGACATCCATTAAAAACATTTGCCAAGTGAAATGCAAACAATGTCTTTCCTGTCTACACCCGAGATCTTTAATTGAAATTCAGAGAAATCTAACCTCTAACTGAAATAACAACATTAAAAGGACAAGGAAAGACCCCAAAAAAGTGCGTCAAAATGATTGGTACTCTGTTTTTAATATTAAGTGCAGCCTCCTTTCGCCACAGTAACAGTCCAGAGTCTCCTTCTGTGGTGAGCGATGAGGTTTGAGAACACAGGGAGAAGATCTGAGAACATTCCTCCTTACAGAAAACTCTCCAACCTCTTCAGGTTCTGAGGTCCACGCTTGTGGACGCTCCTCTGCAGCGCATCCCACAGGTGTTCCGTGTGGGTGTAGGTCATGTGACTGGGATGGCCTTGGCAGAACCTTTATTTTGTGATATCTCTGAACCATTCTTGGGTTGGTGTTGAGGTCTGCTTCAGATCGTTGTCCTGCTGGAAGGTCCGACCACGACCCAGTTAGAGTTTCCTGGGCCTAGGTTTCCATCCAGTATCTGCTGATTTTCAATGATTGTGTCCATTGAACCATTAACAAGATGTCCGGGGCCTTTTTGGTAGAAAAATAGCCTCCCAGCATCAGGGATCCACCACCAGACTTCACAGTGGGTAAGAGGAGCTTTTCTCATTGGCTGTCTTTCTTGCTACGACGAAGCTACCTTAGATGTTTGTTGCCGAAAAACTCTACTTTGGTCTGATCTGACCTCTGACCTTGTTGCATTGAAAGTCCCAGTGTTGTTTGTCAAACTGCAGGAACTTTCACTTGTTTGCGGACGACAGCAGAGGCAATGATGGTGATTATAGAGACTTTCTGAATCCAAGATTCAACGGAACGCTGAGATTCTCTAGCTGTGATTCCTGGAGATTCCTGTAGCCTTCTCACAGTGCATGGGGTCAGTTTGGGCACGATCGGCGGATCTTTAACAACTCCAGTCTCTTTAAACTTCTTTATTATGGATCTAACTATTGAAACATTGACATTTTTAACACTTGAGAGATCTTCTTGTGTCCATTGCCAGATTTGTGCAGCTCTACAACTCTCCCAGTGTGGAGATGGTCAAAGAGAATTAGGACTGTGTCGCCTTAACTAAGTCATTCCCCACCACATCAGAGTTCCTATTCAAACAGATGACCCGTTTTTTTTTATGATGCAATCCTCACTACCACAGCTGCCGGTATTTTACCGTAAATCATGCAGAATTATTTTTTTTAACACTGTGGATCACGCAGCTAACATGGCTGAAATTCTGTTTTCAGGAAATCACATTATTGTACATGAAGTAGATGAAAATGAAAAGCCTGCACCCTCTCTCTCTCTTTGTGGTAAAACAGTTGGATTTCAAGACCAAAATGCTCTGCAGCATCGAGAAAGGCATCGTCAAGCGACAGCTGGCCTTCTCCGCCGTCAAGAGTTGTGACGACGGAGCCGGCTCCAGGTTTTCCATTTCCTTCAAAGACCATCATGACTATGAACTGGAGGCCACTTCATTGGAGGACAAGCAGAAGGTACATTTAAATTAGAGCGTTTAGTATAGAGACTAACCCAACAAACAGCTGTCACTGATACAGGCGCAGGGTTTTTGTTTTCATGGTTTCATGTTGTTTCTCTTTCTTTGAGCAGATCCTTCGGCTGGTGAATCAGATCATTTATGGAAACATATACAGCAGTGATCCAGAGGCGGGTAATGGAGAAACCCCCCAGGAGCCTAGAGCATCACAGACCATTCGTGAGGGAGTGTTGTCACTGCATCGAGGCGGCCTGGCGTCATTCAGATGGGTGAAGTACGTACTGTGTAATGTGCTCTTTGTATGTAACTATTGCATTCATGGCTGTATTTTAAACCATCATTCTCGGTTTTTAATCAATTTTATATATATTTTTTCAATCATAACTGTGAATTGTAGCTGATCTCGACATAATCTAGAAAACAAAATACTCAGTTTAAAGTAGTGATTTGCATTTATTTGTGGTCGTTCTCCTCCTCCACCTCCATGGCCTCATGCTCCACCCCGTGATGTTCGACAATGTTGTGCGACAAACAGCAGACAACTACAATGTGGAGCTAATTTTCTGGACTGTATAGCGGTGCTCCTCCAGTGCGTTCCAAACAACGGAGCCGGCTTGTCAGCATGCCAAACTGTCCATGAGCGACGCTGTACCAATAAGCACAAACCATAACCACCAAACCATAAGAACCGCAATTTCTTTCAGGCTTAGCAGATAGCAGTGTGCGTGTCTGTTTGCATAGACTCCTCCCAGTATTTTGCGCGGTCAGGTACAAAAGCCCGATATTGCATTTTGTAATCAGGCAAACTTACTAAATGGATAGCGCCTGTTATTCTGCACAATTGAAAGGAGCAATCCTCAGTGTGCACCGATAGTATATCAGCTTGCTATTTTGTTTTTCGGGTGCTTTCAAGTTTGCATGCGTTTTTACACTATTGACCTATGTGTCGATGAACCGGGGGCTTTTCCAGGGGGTACCCCACCTCTTGCCCTACGTCGGCTTAGACGGCCTTCAGCTGCCCACAGCGCAAAATTAGAGCTTTGCTGCAGCTTTGCTGTCTTCGGCCAACGCAATCAATGGGAGGTGGAAAGCGAGTTGAACCTGCTTCCATGTGTCTTAGCCACCTCCTTTGTCCTTACTTTGTTTAAAAAAAAAAAAAAAATCCAAAAGAGACCCACTAGTTTGACTTTAGTCGTCTGAGTGGAGCCGCCGCTCCGTGGCGTCGATAGGATCTCTTTGAGATGGTTAAGGCAGCTGATTAGGAATCCTCCATGTCTAATCTGTCCTGGAAACATCTCAGGATCCCCCGCCATGAGCTGGAACATGTTGCTGGGAAGAGGCACTTCCTACACAAGGCAACCCAGAATAAGAGAGAAAAAAAAAAATGGTTGCATGGATGGTAGTTTGATTTGAACATGGACATCCCTTGTCTGATCACTTTCTCCGATGTCTCCATCTTTTTTCCTCTAAACTTCCTCCCATAATCCTCTTTGCCTACTTTGCTGACCTCGCCTGAAAAAAAAAAACACCTATAGCACCATCTAGCGGACCACGAAAGCAATTATTCTAGTTTTATTATTCTAGTACCAGAAAGTTGAATTGCTACGTTCCATTTGCTGACATATAAATCCAGGTGGATTCTTCTGATAGGAGTGTCGGACAGGGGAGAAGTATCAAAACCAAACACTTGCAAACTTCTAAAATGACGATGTTTCAGTACCGAAGCGTTCTGCAAGTTAGTCGGTGTGAAGGAATTCCATTTTGCACATATTTGACATTTACATTCAATGCATTACAATATTCCAATAGTATGCAAATTCAATTTCCCCGTCGTGATTGAGTTTTGGCTTCCACACAGCTTCAAAACATTCATTTTTTGGGAAGTTGTTTGTTTGCTATGTGGCTGAGAGTTAACGAGAAGATCGATACCTCTCTCATGTTTGACTGATGAAGCTGGAACTAGCAGAATGTTTTGCTTCGTTTAGCATAAAAGACCGCAGCAGCTGCTTTCCCGCCATCTGCCGCTTTCCTCTGGTTATCTGCCCGTGAGCTTCTTGTCACACATCACATGAGGTGAACTCTCTCCAAATGAACCTGACGTCTGTTTCACCAAATGTTACCTGAGACAATGACATGTTTTGTAGGTAATTAGCGACTTTTAAACGTGACTTCTGACATCACCTTTTTTTTTTGTTGTAGAAATTCTTTTGCGCAGCCAGATCGGAGGTTTTTTGATGTTTTTCAACCTACATCAGCCATAACATTAAAAACACCTGGCTAATATTGTGTAGGTCCCTCTTTTTACTGCCAAATAAAAACCTCTGTGACGTCACTGCTTGTTCTGACACTTTTCTAACAGAACTGGCATCAACTTTTGTTTGTGCACGATGGAGTAGCCCTTCTGTGGAATCACAAAACGCAGACTAGCTTCCACCGCCCACACAGTATATCAATGAGGCAGGAGTAGACAATTCATCCTGAATTGAATTCTTGAAACGAGCATAAAAGTCACCAGGAGACTGTAATGGACCTTAAAACTGAACACAACCACCAGAATTCGTGCAAAGTGTGTTTATTATGAGCAATGGAAAAGCCGATTATCTAACATTCCTTTTAAAAGGAGAATTTCCGTCTCTTGGATGAGTTGATTTTAAGAACCTGCTGATTAATCTAAGATGATTAGTGAAAGAAAGCTTCTAATAAGACACTATTTTAATTTTCTCCAAATAGAGCAATAATAAGTGCTTTTATCTTAAATGAACGCACGGAAATACATTTTAATAGTATTTCTGAAAAGTTGGGGATACTATGGAATTGTCCTCATCGGTGTCCTCAGATCCTTTTATGTTGATGCCATAACTCAAAAGCTTTTATAAACTTCACTTTCAAATTTTTAAATCACATAGAACTTAGTGCGAGGAAGAACTGTATAGATTTTTAGAAAGGTCGGTTGCATATTCCGACCACAAGGGGGAGCTTTTAACTTCATTAGAGACATAACTAATGGGACATAATTAATCAACTGTCGATCCAATTGTGTCAAAATTTGGTGCCTATGAATTGACTCAAAGATATTTATCTAGTATTTATCATATTTTACTGTAATAGCTCATATTTTACTCACAAGGGGGAGCTGTATTACCGAAAAAAACATTTTTTTTTCAACTTTCTAACTGTTCTGGTCCATTTTTGTCCAGATTTTACTCATATGAACTGATTCAAGGAGGTCTAACTTGAATTTGTCATATTTTAACTGTAATTGTTCAAATTTCACTCACAAGGGAGGCTCTCTTTCATATTTCTGGTTACTTACAAACTATATCTATATTTTTGTCCAAATAAATAGTTCATAATTTATTCACTAGGAGACGTTTTCTATGGCAAACACAGTTTCTCGCCCGTAAATTCCATGATTAGGTCTTAATTTAGCTGATATGAAATGAGAAAAAGATTAATATTGTTTTATCAAAACAAAGTCAAAGACACTTTTACTTTAATGGAATGGATACCTGTGGTGACATCTAAGTGAAAATGATTTAAATGAAAGAAATATTAATATAATATTTGTGACAGTTACGCTTGACAAGATTATAAAACACAAGTTTCCCCTCAAACATTCATTCTTTGCTTTCTGCAAATTCCTTTTGTGCATTGAGTTATTTGTCACAGAAGTGAGCTCAGGTCCTGCTGAGGAGGCGTACATCAATCATTGTTTCTCCACTCGGTCCCAGATATGAGGTCAAGCTCCACCCGGGTCAGCTGACACTGACGCCCTTGAAGCGGCGAAGCGCCTCTGATGGAGAGGCGACGCCCCCGGTGCCAGTGACCAACGTGATTCACCTGTCAGATGGCAACACCAACGTCCAGAAATCTCCCGGCCCGGACGCTTTCACCCTCATCACCCACAAAAATGAGTACCAGTGAGTGAGGATGACTTAGGTGTAGATATTCTGTTTGAAGATCCATGTATGCATCGATGCAGGATACAGACGTTATGTCAGAAATACCGGCCTTACCTGCACCGATCAGGGGACTTCCGCTAATTTCCATTTGTTTTCTGCAGGTTCCGGGTCTCTGCATCAGATCCACTAACTGACACCGGGGCTGTGAAGAGTGAGCGAGATTCCTGGGTGAAGGCTATTGACAAACTGTGTTTGGAGTGGAAGAGGAAGTCCAAGGCTGAAATGACGTTTGTGCAAAGGCAGAGTCTACGGCGCACAAGCCTGGAAGAAGACGTAGAAAAGACCGACACAGAGTCCAACGGTGGAGTCGGAGGTGGAGCCGCGAATCTCATCAACCCTGAAGTCGATCATAAAGAGGAAGAGCCGACTCCTGGTGTTGGGGATCCTCTATCCTCTCCAGCGGATGACACGGCTCAAAGCATGCACCCAAAACCTCTTCCAAGACGTCGCGTCACGGGGGTGCCGGATCTTGTTCTGGTCTCACTGCCATCCTCTCCTCCTGCCCTATGTTCAGCCTCCTCCCCTCCTCCCCCGCCGACCCCTCCTCCCCCGCCGACCCCTCCTCCCCCGCCGACCCCTCCTCCTACCACATCCTCGTCTACAGTACAGGAAACCTATGAACCCGGTCTGCCAGTTCTGAGGGTGCCTCCACCTCCACCTCCACCTCCAGCAAGAATCACGACACCACCGCCCCCACTGCCCCCACCTTTACCCCAGAAACATAGTATGATTTCAAGAAAGCCACGCACCAAGGCTTTCCACTGGGACGTAATTAACAAGGACAAGGTAACGCTCTCACCCCTTCATTTGGAATTTAACGTTTTTAAAGCTTTCAACATACAGTTCACCCCCCCCCCCCCCCCCCCCAAAAAACAAACAAACATTGAGCCATTGTCTAAACAGGCGTAAGTAATCAAACGAAGATTCTTAGCCCCCCTCTCTAATAGACTCTCTAAATTGAGCATAAAATGACAAATGGTTTGGCTAAGTATGTTTCTAAACAGAAACAAGTAATCAGACTTAAACTATTTCTAGATGAAGTTTTGATTTGCTCAACCGTTTGGTAAAGCCTGTTTTTAGAACACAGCTTGACTCTTATTAGACTCTTGCGGTTGTATAAAGTTACATAATTACATAATAATTGAGGGGTTCAATCAGGGGGATTGCTTGTACAACACAGGGGATTGGGGGCCTTTTAGAGATATACCTTCATATACATTTAAAAACAAGTCGCCATCTTCTGTTGTTGTTTTAAAAAACATTGTTTAGTTCTGTTGCCCCAGAAATGTTTTTAGGACAGAGAAACTCCCGATGTTCCATCAGCGTGACGGTTTTGTAGACGAATATCCGGGTTTTAATTTTTTGGGTGCACTGCTCCTTTAATCATAAAATTCAAAAGGGGTATAATGAGTGTGAAATATTCATATTTAAATGCTGTTTCAGCTTGTTTTCACTTACCTCTTCCTCATTACATCATTGTTGGGTTTATTTCTTGCTTCGTCTTCTGTTATATGAACGCGGATTCACTCTTAAAAAGCGTCACTTCTAAATGGATTTCTTTCACCGCAGATCGAGAAATCGTTTTGGATAAAAACCGCCAACAAGAAGATTGAACTCGACACGTCCCGCTTACTAGTGGAGTTTGCCGTTAAAAATCCGGGGGTCGTCGGCGTGGTGGAGTCCAGTAACACCCAGCACATCATGCTGAACGAGAAGATCGCACACAACTTCAGTGAGTGAATCAACGTTTTACGTCAGAAACAGAAATGAGATGTTTCACGAAAAAAATATTAAGTATAATTATTTCCCTGAAAAGTCGCAAATATTATGGAATCATCAGAAAAAATTTCATGAATAGTGTGAGGGAGAATTGAATTGATTTTGGGAAAGGTATATTCTATATTTCTGCCACTAGGGGGAGTTCATTTCTAACAGTTTTCAGGCCATAGAATCTCAACGGTTGGTCGAATTAGGCCACATGTGGTGCATATGAAATAATAATAATTAGATAATAATCAACCTGAGGAGATTTATATTGTAATTATCATATTTAACTCTAGTAGTTCATAATTTGCTCACTAGCACAGAGATGTCAAACTCAAGGCTCGCGGCACGCAACCGGCCCGCAAAAAAAATTAGATCCGGCCCACGAGACAGTATCTAATTTGTACATTAACTTGCACACTGGTATACAGCACAAACAATGAAGGTACTAGAAATCCCAGAATGCACTGCAATAGCCGGTGCATCAATAAAGAGCTCCAGCTCTCCTCCCCGCCCCTCTGTTGTCTCGTAGTGTATTTTAATAAACTTCAGGTTAATCCTTAGAAGAGCACCTGTAGTCTATCCATGCACCTGACTCTTTTCTGAGGAGCAGCTGCTCCTGATTGCAGTAACAGACACGAGGGGCGAAAGTCTGCTTTTGCTGTTTTATTGTGGCAGAAGAAAGAAAACAGAGGAATCAGCCGAGACATTTACCAACGATTATTTAAAGCTCCCCTTGTTGTTGGTATTGTTAATTCAAAACAGAACAATTTTAGATTTAACTTAAATGGTTTTCTGGCTGTTGTTGATGCCTGTGAATAAAACCTTTTCATTGGAAATGATTCCATGAAACACTGCTGGTAGAGAGGAAGAATAAAAATGAATGATGATGATCAATTTTAAATTTTAATTGCACTTGACTATTTTCTATTCCCGTGGTTTGTTCAGGATTCGATAAACTAATAAATAAAATAAGAATAAATTGTCATAATACCTCACATTGAACATGGCCAGTTTGAATGCTCTCCGGACCTTCGATTTGTGGACTCAGTTTTTAATCTTAGCCCCCTCCTTGACTGAGATTGGATCCCCTGCAGTAAGGGGGAGCTTTTTTAAATTTTTGTTTAATGAAACATAACTGTCTTCCAAACTTAACTCAAAAACTATTACATGTATCATCTTCAGATTTTACGCCCAGATAGACTTTAGTGTGAGGAAAATGTGGATTGATTTTAGGAAAGGTTGGATTTAAATGTTTTCGACCCATAATTTCTCAACCATTGTTTTGATTTATTCCAAATTTGTCGCATGTGCATCGACTCGAGGAGATATTTCTTCTTTGTTTCGTATTTTACTCAAACAGTTCATATTTTACTCACTAGGGGGAGCTTTTGTTCTTTTGTTTTGATTGATAGACTGTTGTGTGTCGAACGTTTTGGGAAAAACATTAAAAGTTATTCCCCAGACATTTCGGACAGAACACACTCAAAGACCGTCCTGAAACTAAACTAGTAACCATGGAAACAACAAACCAAAAAAACAGACAGCAAAAATGTTCGTAAATAAGGATGACCCCACTTTGTGTGGAAGTATTTGAGATTTGGTCCAGGAACAAAACCAAATGTCAAAATGAGCCTGAGTTCATATTTTAGCTCTGGAAACTGAAAACATAAAAATGACAAATAATTTTTTGTCATTTTTTGTCATTTTGACGGGACGACTCTTGTTGACAAACAACAAGAGTCGTCCCGTCAGAACTCGGTTGTTTTTTGAAGAATTTTTCATGATAAAACATTGAAGTATTTATGTGTTATTCTCCCAAAATGAAAGATAACAGATGCACCTATTCTATCTCTATGGAAAAAAACCGTTTAACATTCAATTGCAACACTGGATATTCAGTTCTGATATCCGCAGCATCATTTTGAGTAGTTTTATTACCAGGAGCGGATATCTACATTTGAATTCTGACTAGTCATCATTCTAATTCAGGACATCCACATAATTCTTTGGAGATATCTTGACTTTAGGTTTGACTGGCCAGAGTAACGTCATAGATATCAATCATGACTAATCAAAATGGAGTAGTACATGTCCACAAAGTACAGTTTTCACATTCTGATCCGTAGTGAGAGCAGGGAACGGGTGGAGAAAAACCTGGAGAGGT